>OU342743.1:527244541-527646545 GCA_910589775.1 Avena eriantha
TCTAATTTTTTATCGTGCCATTCTTCACCTTTTCATTAAATATTCTAGCATTTTCATAGGCCTCATTTCTGAGTTCATCTAAAGCATGAATATCTAAGAGTCGTTTTCCCCTCGCAGTTTTAAAGTCAAATTTCATACTTTTAATAGTCCACCGAGCCTTATGCTCAAGTTCTAAGGGAAGGTGACAAGTTTTGCCGTAAACCATTTTGTAAGGTGCCATTCCCATAAGATTCTTGAAAGCCGCACGATACGCCCGCAATGCGTCATTAAGCTTCAAAGCCCAGTCCTTTCTTAACATGTTCACCGTTTTCTGAAGTATGACCTTGATTTCTCTGTTAGATAATTCCACTTGTCCATTGGTCTGAGGGTGGTAAGGTGAGGCTACCCGATGGTCTACTCCATACTTTTGAAGTATCTTGTCAAAACTTCCCTTCATAAAATGAGTTCCACCATCAGTAATCAAAAATCAGGGTACTCCAAACCTAGGAAAGATCATGTCCTTGATGATCTTAATGGAAGTGGCTGCATCTTCTTGAGAAGTGGGTATAGCTTCAACCCATTTAGTAACATAATCAACAACAACAAGAATATGAGTATAACCGTTAGAGGGGACAAATTGTCCCATAAAGTCCATTTCCCGTACATCAAATGGCTCTTTTACTAAGTTATATTTCATATTAATTTCTTGTCTTCTACCAATGTTATTTATACGTTGACAAGCATCACAATTTCTAATATATTCATGAGAGTCTTTTACTAGTGTAGGCCAGTAGAAACCTGACTGCAAGACCTTAGCTACAGTATGATTACCAGCGTGACACCCGCTATAAGGACTATTGTAACAAGCCTTAAGGATGGCCTTTGCCTCGTGCTTGGGTACATATTTCTGGATTATCCCGTCTATGCCGTGCTTGTATAAGTAAGGGTCATCCCAAAAGTAATGTTTTAAATCATTAAAGAATTTCTTTCTTTGATTGTAATACATTCCTTTTGGTAGAAACTTGCCTACAAGGAAATTAGCATAATCTACAAACCAAGGACCATGAGGTTCTATAACTACAAGGTATTCTCATGACAAAGATTCGTTAATAGGAATAGGATCGTCTATGATTCCTTCCATTCGTGACAAATGGTCGGCCATAGGGTTATCCTTTCCCATTCTATCTACTATCTGCAGGTCATATTCTTGTAGTACCAAGACCCATTTAATTAGACGAGGCTTATCATCTTTCTTAGCTAGAAGGTGTCTCAAAGCTTGATGGTCAGTATGAACTATTACGTTTGAGTTGATAATATAATGTCTAAATTTATCACAAGCAAAAAAAACAGCTAGAAATTCTGTTTTAGTTGTTGCATAGTTCCTTTGATCCTCATTAAAAACTCGACTAGCGTATTGAATGACGTTGAGATTAGGTCCATCTCTTTGTCCTAAAACAGCCCCAATAGCATAGTCACTAGCATCACACATAATTTCAAATGGTTCATCCCAATTGGGTGATTGAATGACTGGTGCAGAAATGAGTGCCTTTTTAACTGTTCGAAGGAATCATAGCAATCTCTATCAAAAGTAAAAGGATATCTTTATCTAAGAGACGAGTTAAAGGGGTAGCTATTTTAGCGAAATCTTTAATAAAGCATCTGTAAAAAGCAGCATGTCCAAGGAAGTTCTTTACTCCTTTTATATCTTGCGGAATCGGAAGCATTGCTAAAGTAATCAAATTTGAATTATCAATCTCAATATTCTTTTCAGAAATCTTATGGCCGAAAACTATACCTTCCCTTACCATGAAGTGGAAGTGCTCCCAATTGAGAACCATCTTGGTTTGTTTACATCGCTGCAAAACTCTATTAAGATTATAGAGACATTGCTCAAAAGTAGTTCCATAAACAACAAAATTGTCCATAAGAACCTCCATGGAACTTTCCACAAGACTATCTAATATTTTTAGAACACATTCCTAAAAAGTAGCAACTGCGTTACACAAACCAAAAGGCATTAATCGATAAGCATAGGTTCCATAGGAACAGGTAAAAGTAGTATTTTCTTGATCTTCAGGCTAGATAGCTATTTGAGAGTATCCAGAGTATCTGTCAAGGAAACAAAAGTAAGAATTAGCAGACATCCTTTCCATAGTATCATTAATGAGGGGTAGTTCCTTATGAATTTTTATGGTTTCTTTATTCAACTTCCTAAAGTCAATACACATTATATATCCTACTATCGTTCTAGCAGGGATTAATTCATCCTTATCATTATTAATTACTCCCTCTGTTCCATTCTATAGTGCCTATAGTTTCTGGCACGGAAATTAAGAAATGCATATGGAGGGGATATTACACGAGTTTTGGGTGGAATTACTTTTGGAGAATTGACGTGATAAAGTAGAGGAGTTTGCATGAGATGTGAAATGAAAATAAATTCCCAAAAAAGTTATCTAGACGAGTTGTGTAACGTGATATACCTTATATTTTGGAACTTTTCTTAAAAACTATAGGCACTATAGAAAGGAATTGAGGGAGTATTGTTATACATCCTTCCCTAGGTATGTAATGAGTTGGACTCACCCACTTACTTTCTGAGATTGGATAGATAATACTTTTGTCCAACATACATATAACTACCTCTTTCATTTTAGGATTCAATCATTTTTTATTATCAACAAATGGTTTAGCATCTTCAATCATAGATATCTTGTGAGTTACTATGGAGGGATTTATACCTTTTACGTCATTAAGAGTGTATCCAAAAGTTTCATGCTGTTTGACTAGTACCTCTAACAATTTCGTGTTTTCCTCCAGAGAGAGCTTATTATCTAAAATAACTTGGCATTTACCTTCCTTATCTAAGAATTCATACCTAAGACCTGGAGGGAGATGTTTTAAAACAAGGGGCAGCGGATCCTCATCCCCTTTTCTTTCAAGTTCTTTAAATTCAACCTTGGGCCTGACTCGACCTCCAGTGCAGTGTTGAGAATCTCATCCAAATCTTCTTTTGCAGAGTCATTGACGAGTGAATCATCGCTTGTCAAACTCCTCTCCAACTCACACTGTAGAGTGCAAAAATAGATTGCTGGCAATTCCTCAAAAGTCTTCTCCTCTTTAATCTCAACTTTCTTTTCATAAGGTAATCTCGTGAATTGGTTGTAGTTTACTTCTACAGTTTTTTCACCAAACTGCAAAGATAAAGCCTGCTTTTTGTTGTCAATATAAATGTTCATAGAGTTGTAAAAACGATTACCAAAAATGACCGGGCAGGAGGAGTTCAAAGGTATTTTAATAATATTAAAATCAACTGGGTACAAAAAGCCCCAACAGAAACACAAACATTGCGGAGTATCCCACGAGTAGGATGCAAAGTTCGATTAGAAAAAATAAAAGTAGCTTCTGATGGATCAAGGTAAGATTCATCAAGGTGATGATGCATTTCTTCATATATTGTATAAGGCATGATATTTATGGAAGAACTTTAGT
Organism: Avena eriantha; assembly: GCA_910589775.1. Classification (NCBI taxonomy): domain Eukaryota; kingdom Viridiplantae; phylum Streptophyta; class Magnoliopsida; order Poales; family Poaceae; genus Avena; species Avena eriantha. The sequence continues at coordinate 527,248,013 of OU342743.1, forward strand.
CACAAAACCCTACATAAGTAATCCCTCCTAAAGAAAAAGGAATTTTCTGTTAACTTCTTTTCTTACCATCAAACTTGCCCCTATAATTTTAGAGAATTCTTCACTTACCATTATCACTTCATCCTTGAATAATTCAGGTTCCAGAAGTTCTTTTACTATCCCAATATTCTCTTTAATGGCTCCCAGATCCTTAGTTAACCTTCCTATTCTTTTATTCCCTTCACCCCTGCTATCCATTACTTTCGTTAGAATAGTTTCTTCCTCGGCAAACATTTCCTTTTGCATTTTTTTAATATTTATCACCATGGCAGTTTTTAGAAGTTTTTTATTCCACAGGTGGTGTATAACGTTCCCAATCTTTTGGAATCTACAGGTAGTCAACATAAGATCTAATAATTTGGATAATCATGCGATGGTCAAGATTAAAATTTCCAAGCAGTTTTTCTATTTTTCCCGAAGCTGGAAATCTTTTTAAGCAATTGTACTCTATGGGATTCTCTTTATTAAACTTGGCCTCACAATAGGATTTCTCTATCCTATTCACTGTGTCTAGAAAATTCCATGCCCTTTCAACACTGAATTCAGTGAATGACCCATTGGTAAGGGAGTCGAGTTCATTTATGTTATTATCATTTAGACATGTGTAGAAGGTGTGTATCACCAGCCAAGGTGGGAAATTATGATGGGGACAGTGATCAAGCAACCCTGAAACCTTGTATATCCTTCATGCAAGCTTTTTCTTCAGGTTTCCTTTAAAATTTGTGATCATGCATCTTGCGCTAAGAGTTTTTTTCCTAGGAAAGAAATCAACTAAAAATAGAGAGGCTAGGTTCTCCTAGGAATTAGTAATCTTTGCAAAACTTTGGATGTACCAAGAACGGGGCTCATCAATGAGAGTTTGAGCAAAGCGAGCAAACTTAACCTCATCCTCAGTTTGTAAATTAAGGTGGAAAGTTCCACAAATATCTTCAAAGAACCCTACACGCTCATACGGATCCTCCGTACCATCTCCTGCAAATTTCTTTGCATGCAAAAGATCCAAGAGCATGGGGTTATTATCATACCTTCCCGGGTTATTGGATTTTAAATAGGTGTCCATGGGAGGATCGGAATTCCTCACAGCCTCCAGCTGGATTATATGTTGGTACTCGACGATAATGTATCACCTAAAACTAATAAACAACTTTAGTAAAACAATGAGTAAAAATAAGTAACTAAGAATAGAGACCAAAAGCGCTTAGCTCCCAAGCAATGGCGCCAGAAAATAGCTTGATGACTGCAAGTGCACAGATCAATTGTAGCTAGTTTTGAAGTAAAGATATCGAACCCACAGAGAGCTATTGGTAAAGGTCTTTATGCCCCTCGTTACCCTCTACCAAAGGATACATATAAGTTGCATTTGATCTCAAGTAAAGGTTGTTTGAAAGGTTTATGGTGATTTGTAGAAAAGTAATTAAAACGAGTAAAAGAAAACAAGTAACAAGTTTGTAAGAAAGCGTGGTCGAACTTAATGGGGCAAAAGCGTTCTCGGGGATTGATGACCCACAAGTATAGGGGGTGTATCGCAGTATTTTCGATAAGTAAGAGTGTCGAACCCAACAAGGAGCAGAAGGTGTTGGCTAGTGGTATGGATCAGGAATTCTCTGCAAATACTTAGCAAACGGATTTTTAGGGGTTTTTGATAAAGCAAGTAAACAAAGTACGAGTAAATAAAAGACAGTAGGAATAAATGCAGCAAGTGGCCCAATCCTTTATGCAGCAAAGGACAAGCCGGTTGTATTACTTAAGATGACCAAACGTTCTCGAGGCACATGGGAAGACTGTCAAGTGCTTTCGCTTCATATAGTTGATTAATCTTCTTTAGCTTGCTAAGTGTTGTGTGGGTGAACCTGTGCTAATGTACCGCCCCATCCAAGACTAATACATACTTGTGATTATACCCCTTGCAAACATCCGTAAGTACAAGAAAGTAATTAAGGTAGAAACCTAACCGCAGCTTTAAACTCTAAGAACCTTACGTCCCTTGTGCAATGGTTTCCTAACGGGGGTTCAGGTTTCTGTCACTCCGGCAACCCCTATGATTAGTAGCCAAATACACAATGCATTCCCCTAGGCCCATATAGGTGAAGTGTCATGTAGTCGACGTTCACATGACACCACTAGAAGAAGTACACCACAACTTAAATAACAATCAATTGAATCTTTCTCAACACACCTCCATTACTAACAACAAGACTTCTCCCATGTCCTCAAGAACTAAACGAACTACTCACAAGACATCATATGGATCATGATCAGAGATGGAATAATGATGTATAACAATCTGAACATAAAGAATAATTCAATGGTTCACTCAATAGCATCAACTACAAAGAGTAATCAACATCGGGAAAGTTTCCCCTATGAACTAATGCAAGATTCAACCAATTGTTACAGCAATATGGAGATGGTGATGAGGGTGCTGATGGTGATGATGATGATGATCCCGATGAAGTCCAGCTTGATGATGGTGTTGATGGCGACGATCTTCCCTCTCCGGGAAGGAATTCTGATACATTGCAAATGTATCTATAATTTTTGATGTTCCATGCTTGGTTTTATCCACTTTCTTGTGTTTTGTTCCAACTTTGGAGTACTTTTCATATGATTTCTTGGACTAACCTATTAACAAGAGCCACAGTGCCAGCTGCCTGTTTTCTGCTGCTTTTGGTTCCAGGAAAGTCAGAAAATGAATATTCTCGGAATTGGACGGGACAAAAGCCAAAGTGCCTATTTTCCTCGAAGTGATCAAGTGCCAGAATACGAGACGGAGAAGGGCCAGGGAGCCACCACACCACCTGGCCACGCGGCCAGGCCTGGCCCGCACCAGGGGGTGGTGTGGCCACTCCCGGCACCCCCTCCGCCTCTCCTTCCGACTATAAGTTGCCCTCGGGATGAAAACCCTAAGTACCCGAAAAAAAATCCACGAAAGAGTCTGTAGCCGTCGTCGTCTCTGTCCCTAGATCGGGGGATCTGAAGCTCTTCCCGGCACCCTGCTGGAGAGGGGAATTCATCCTGGAGGCCTTCTTCATCACCATGCAAGCCTCCGGTGTGATGCGTGAGTAGTTCATCCTTGGACTACGGATCCCTGTAGTAGCTAGATGGCTGGTTTCTCCTCCTTTGTGCTTTCATGTTTAGATCTTGTGAGCTCCGTTCATGATCAAGATCATCTATTTGTAATCCATACGTGTTGTATTTGCGGGGATCCGATGGATATTGAGAAGCTATTTCATATTGATTATTGATTCTATCATGTCTTTGTTATTTGAGATCTTGCATGCTTTCCGTTGTTAGTAGCTATCTTGGCCAAGTAGATGCTAGCAACTCCAAGAGTTAGTATTTATGCTCGATAGTGGGTTCATGCCTCTGGTAATCTAGGGAAGTGACAGAAATCTCTAAGGTACTAGATGTGTTGTTGCTACTAGGGAGAAAACAACAATCCTTTGTTCATAGAACAATCATATTGTTTACTTTACACGCAGTTCGTAAAGCAATAATCTGTTGCTTGCAACTTAATACTGGAGGGGGTTCGGATGATAACCTGAAGGTGGATTATTAGTCATAGATGCAGTTGGATGGCGGTCTATGTATTATGTTGTAATGCCCAATCAAGTCTTAGAGGAGTCAAGATGATTAGTATATGCATGTATTGCTTTCTCGGTGTTTGTCAATTGCCCCGCTGTAATTTGTTCACCCAACATGTTATCTTTCTAACGAGAGCCACCTCTAGTGAACTATGCATCCCGGTCCTTTTTCTTTACATACAATCTATAAACTGTTTACTTCTTTGTGTTTACTTTCTGCAAACTTTTACTTCTTTCCATTCGATACGTTTAATCCTTTGTTTTCCGCAAAACACGGTGTGCTTGACAACCTCATCGCAAGTTGGGGACAAAGTTCTGTGGTTGTGTTGTGCAGGTCTCCACGTTGCTACTAGCACTGGTAGTGCGCCCTGCCAAAGCTCAGCTAGTAACACCTTTGAGGTGTTTCCTTGCTCCTACTGGTTCGATTAAACCTTGGTTTCATAACTGAGGGAAACTTGCTGATGTGCTCATCATACCTTCCTCTTGGGGTTCCCAACGAGCTCTACATCAACACCACGCACCAAGCACTTTTTCTGGGTGCCGTGTATTGAGCCATCAAGCGATTTTCTGGCGTCGTTGCCGGGGAGTCAAGGACATCTTCACAAGGGAGTCCCTCACAACCAATCTCTTTACTTTGTTATTTTTGTTTTGCTTGGTTTCTTTTTTGCTTTGTTTGCTTGTTTTGTTCTCCAAAAACACAAAAAAATAGTTTTACAAGTTTACTTTCTTATTTGAAAAACTCACAAAAAATTAGTTCCTTTCTTAAATGCCTTTATGACTAGCTCTGCTCCAATCACTATTTCATTATGGATAGCTCACTCAGTTTCGTATTTGGGAACAGTATTATGACTGCTAAGGTAATAGATGAACCACCGCCTGCTAGAACCTCCATGGAAGAAGAAATTGCTGAACCTGAAAGCTCATTAGATGAAAAAGAGGAGGAGAGTGATGGACAAAAGGAGGAAGAATGGATCTACCCATGCCTACCTTCTAATGAGAGTAACTCTTTATCCCTTACATTATTTTATTGTCCCCCATGCTTATCAAAGGAGGGTGAATGTTATGTTCCCGAGGATTCTTTTGAAAATGTTTATAATAAAGCTCTAGTGCTTGTAGATCATGAAAAGCATGCCTTATGTAATAGTTATATTGTTGAGTTTATTCATGAGGCTACTGAAAATTATTATGAGAGAGGAAAATATGGTTGTAGAAGTTTTTATGGTAATGAAACACCTCTCTATGTGCTGAAAGTTTTGAAGTTACTTTTGATTTATCTTCCTATGTCTGTCACTTTGTTCTTTGTGCATTTATTTGCATACAGGATTCCTGTGCATAGGAAGTGGGTTAGACTTAAATGTGTTTTGAATTTGCTTCTTGATGCTCTCTTTTACTTCAATTCATATTTCCTATGAGAGCATCTTCTCAAATTTTCATGCCTAACTTAAAGGCGTTAAAGAAAAGTACTTGTTGGGATATACCCCAAGAGTTTTAGTTGAGTCTTGGAAGTTATTACCTCTGTAATAACCTCTCCTTATTCTTTTTATTTGCTTTTTGTGCCAAGAGTAACCTCTAATCAGAGTGAAGTAATGATTGGCAAATTTGCTGTCCTAAAAACAGATTTTTGTGCTTCACCGTAAATATTCCTGAGAGAGCTCTGTACGTCGGATTAAGCTATTATTTTTTGTGCTTCTGCCACAAGTTGTTATCTAACTTTAGTTAGTTCAACACTTTTTCATTTGAGCAACATAAGGTCTTCTAAAAAAATCGTCTTTACCTACTGGTCTGTTTTGATAGATTTCTGCCATTTTCTGCATTTGCTTCTTGTTAGTTCCTTCTTGAGTTCCTTTGGGGAATTGAGCTTTTTGAGGGAAGTGCTACAGTATATAGTGTTATAATGGAAGTTTATTTGGTGTTAGAACTGAATCTTGAGACTTATTTATCTTAAGTGCACTAATGTTGCTAATGAGATTGTGTGAAGTTTTGTATGAATGAAAATTTTCAGGTGTATGGAAGGAATGAGTAATGAGATGAAGGATGGACTAAAGCTCAAGCTTGGGGATGCCACGCGTGTCACCCCAAGAAATATCCAAGAAGTACAAGCATCAAAGCTTGGGGATGCCCAAGGCATCCCCTTCTTCATCAATAAAAATCCCAGGTTTCTTCCAAAGGCTTCATTTTATTGTTTCATGCACAGTTGTGTTTTTCTTGGAGCGTCTTCTTTTTATTTTTTGTTTTGGTTTTTAGTTTGCTTGGTTTGCTTAGTGTTCTCAATAAGTTGGTTGGACCCCCTCTTTCACACTTTGGTTTGCAAATAGTTTGGTTTGGTTTGGAAAAGAGTAGGAAAATTTCATGCTTATGTGGTAAAAAGAGCTTGTTTTTGACTGTGGCCTATGCTTTGCCATGCCATGCTTGATATTGTTTTGGCTTTATGCTTAGTATTTATTTGTTGTAGCATGAATTGTTATAAACAATTCAGATTGCTTAATGTTCCTTGGATGTATCATGCGTTGTTTAGCATATTAAAGCATAGTATAGTGGTATTCTCCTTTGATGCTTTATTTGGGTTGACTTGGCACATGCTCACACCATGTTATGACTATCTCAAGTCACCATAGCCTTTATGATCCTTTAGTTTTCAACTTGTAGTATCACTTTATGCTTTGATCAATGATGTTTTTTCGCTCTGCATGATTATGGCCATTATTGCTCTCTTAGTTTGTCGCTCCCAGTCCTTTGCTAGCCTCCACAACAAAGTATGAGTTCCACTCATGCATCCAAATCCCTAAACCAAGTTATTCCAAAGATTCCATCATACCTACCTACTATCTTATGCTATTCCAAGTATATTCATGCTTTTGTTTACCTTCCACTTGTTATGAAAAAACTAGTGATTAAAGCTCTCACGAACTTGATGGCACACTTTACTTTACTTGCCCTTAATAAACTTGAACCATTGTGTCTTCTATGTTGTATATGCTTGCACTTATTTGTCAGGAATTAGCAGAACCATGCTTTCATGGGGAACGCTTTCAACATTGCACTTGGTACTTGTACCTAGTTGATATCATGCTCTTTTGTATATGGATGTCGTCGGTGTGAAATGAAAGGGGAGCTTGTAAGTCCATGGAGTTATGTATATGTGTTAGAGAAACGCATGGGCTGCTGGTCTAATCCATGCTGACATGGTGGAAACCGGCAGCGTAACCATAATGAGCTGTCTATGAAGCATTCTTCTTATAAAAAAAGCGTCCTATGTTGAAAAAAAAGAGATACTATGAAAAGAGGAAAGAGAGAAAAAAGCACCATGTTCCCATGGTAAATAAGAAGAATGCTGAGATGCTCGTTGTCTGCTTGCCTTGTCATTTTGATATGGGGATTCTTCCGTATCATCGGGCAAGGGTACCCTGTTGGCGGTTCTTAATGATACACATGTACTTACGATGACAAGAACTTACCGGTGACTAAACTTGAGTAGCATGAGGAGCGGCCCTCGTATACAAGGGACATGAGATTTCTGACTTATACTTCGTCAAGCATGTACACCATAGTTTGTTCACTTTAACCTTAATCACTTCAAGATGCTTATGATAGGGGCAATGAGAGCTGAAAGCTATAAGTACCATAATTTTTGGAAGCTCTTTATGAGACTTGAATCCTTACTTACTTTTACAAAAGGCTTTTCTTCCACCATTATATTGAGTCTCCACCTTCTATCTTTATGCACCTACTTTGAGAGCATAGTGGCCATTCTTAGTTCTATGTGCATTGTCCCAAGACTAGTTGATTGATGCATAACTTGTTATTGCTTGTTTGAAACTATTGTATCTAGTCACTCTTATGAACTTTGAAGGTGTCCTATGCATTTATATTTGCTACTCTATTGAGGGACAAGGTGAATACTATTATGTTATGTTTTCTTTATGTGAAACAAACAAACGTCTTGCAAAGCATTGTTATTCATGAATCTTTTGTTTGTGCCTTTTCATGTTGCATCATAGTTTCTTTGCTTATTGCTAGAACTTTGTCTTTCATGTTATGATTGAAGTACTATGATCCCAGCTTTGAATGTTTTGCAAATACTTTGATCAAGTCTTTGATGGTGCATGTCACCTCAAAAATTATTTTCTTTTTATCACTTACCTACTCGAGGACGAGCAGGAGTTAAGCTTGGGGATGTTCATACATTGCAACTATATCTATAATTTTTGATGTTCCATGCTTGGTTTTATCCACTTTCTTGTGTTTTGTTCCAACTTTGGAGTACTTTTCATATGATTTCTTGGACTAACCTATTAACAAGAGCCACAGTGCCAGCTGCCTGTTTTCTGCTGTTTTTGGATCCAGGAAAGTCAGAAAATGAATATTCTCGGAATTGGACGGGAGAAAAGCCAAAGTGCCTATTTTTCCGGAAGTGATCAAGTGCCAGAATACGAGACGGAGAAGGGCCAGGGAGCCACCACACCACCTGGCCACGCGGCCAGGCCTGGCCCGTGCCAGGGGGTGGTGTGGCCGCTCCCGGCACCCCCTCGGCCTCTCCTTCGGACTATAAGTTGCCCTCGGGACGAAAAACTAAGTACCTGAAAAAATCCACGAAAGAGTCTGTGGCCGCTGTCGTCTCTGTCCCTAGATCGGAGGGATCTAAAGCTCTTCCCAGCACCCTGCCGGAGAGGGGAATTCACCTTGGAGGCCTTCTTCATCACCATGCAAGCCTCCGGTGTGATGCGTGAGTAGTTCATCCTTGGACTACGGATCCCTGTAGTAGCTAGATGGCTGGTTTCTCCTCCTTTGTGCTTTCATGTTTAGATCTTGTGAGCTCCGTTCATGATCAAGATCATCTATTTGTAATCCATACGTGTTGTATTTGCGGGGATCCGATGGATATTGAGAAGCTATTTCATATTGATTATTGATTCTATCATGTCTTTGTTATTTGAGATCTTGCATGCTTTCCGTTGTTAGTAGCTATCTTGGCCAAGTAGATGCTAGCAACTCCAAGAGTTAGTATTTATGCTCAATAGTGGGTTCATGCCTCTGGTAATCTAGGGAAGTGACAGAAATCTCTAAGGTACTAGATGTGCTGTTGCTACTAGGGAGAAAACAACAATCTTTTGTTCATAGAGCAATCGTATTGTTTACTTTACACGCAGTTCGTAAAGCAATAATCTGTTGCTTGCAACTTAATACTGGAGGGGGTTCGGATGATAACCTGAAGGTGGATTATTAGTCATAGATGCAGTTGGATGGCGGTCTATGTATTATGTTGTAATGCCCAATCAAGTCTTAGAGGAGTCAAGATGATTAGTATATGCATGTATTGCTTTCTCGGTGTTTGTCAATTGCCCCGCTGTAATTTGTTCACCCAACATGTTATCTTTCTAACGAGAGCCACCTCTAGTGAACTATGCATCCCGGTCCTTTTTCTTTACATACAATCTATAAACTGTTTACTTCTTTGTGTTTACTTTCTGCAAACTTTTACTTCTTTCCATTCGATACGTTTAATCCTTTGTTTTCCGCAAAACACGGTGTGCTTGACAACCTCATCGCAAGTTGGGGACAAAGTTTTGTGGTTGTGTTGTGCAGGTCTCCACGTTGCTACTAGCACCGGTAGTGCGCCCTGCCAAAGCTCAGCTAGTAACACCTTTGAGGTGTTTCCTTGCTCCTACTTGTTCGATTAAACCTTGGTTTCATAACTGAGGGAAACTTGCTGCTGTGATCATCATACCTTCCTCTTGGGGTTCCCAACGAGCTCTACATCAACACCACACACCAAGCACTTTACTGGGCGCCGTGTATTGAGCCATCAAATTCCCCCGGCAGAAATCTATCTGCCGGAGAGATCTTTCTCTCTCGGTGTTTTCCACCCCGTAGAGGCGGCGGAATCTTTCTGTGGTCGCTCCCCGAGTCTTAGGGTTTCGGGAGGATGATATACGCCAGAGGGGAGAGGCTGGAGTGGGCCAGGGTGGCCACACCACCTCCTAGCGCGGCCTAGGCCTGCCCGCGCCATGGGGCGGTGTGGGCCCCCTGTGGCCCATCTCCACTCCATCTTCTGGCATCCTTAGTCTTCTAGAAAATAGGATTTTCCGTATATTTTCCTGGATTTTCTGATCTTCGCGAATTTGCCTCCGAACATCACATTTTCCATCAGAATCCTGACTGCAGCGGTCCATGCTCCAAAAGTCATCAACCATGCAAAAATAGATGAAATAACATAAGTATCACCTCTCAATACGAAATATATCAATGAATAATAGTGAATTAAGACATAGAATAGTGACGCAAAATGGACGTATCAACTCCCCCCAAGCTTAGACTTCGCTTGTCCTCAAGCGAAACTGAGCTCAATAAACATGGTCTCAGGTTTATGGAGTGAAGAGTCGATAAAAGAATACGGACAAGAAGCATCACATTCATCAAATGCACAAATCATAATAGAAGACAACTCACTATTATATAACTCAACTTGTAATGAGCAAAGGAAACACAATAAAGATACATAAAGTGAATCATAATTGGTAATGGCAAACTTAGCTCTTGGTCGAAGAATAGTTGATAATTTGCTGGAGTTCACAAATAGCTGGCTTTTCAATGATAGCTTTCAAAGTAGTAAACATCAAGATAAGAGCAATGTGCAAAACAAGGAACATAAGAAACATGATTGAATAAATCATCATATGAATGAATGAAACACAACAACTCAAAATACTTGCTGAGATAGAAGGGAATAGGTTTTATTGACTCAACTACAAAGTAAAAGAAAGGCCCTTCAAAGAGGGAAGCAGGGATTGCAAGTCTCATAAAGAGCTCCCAAAAAATATGACACTTACTAGCTTTCAGCTCTCATTGCCCCTATCATAGGCATCTTTAGGTGATTAAGGTTAAAGTGATCAAATATGAGGATATGCATTGACAAGTTGTAAGTTGAGAATCTCATGTCCCTTGAATACGAGGGCCGCTCCTCATGCTACTCATGTTTAGTCACCGGTAAGTTCTTGTCATCATAAGCATATGTGTATCATAGAGAACCGCCAACGAGGTACCCCTTGCCCGATGATACGGAAGAATCCCCATATCAAAATGAAAAGGCAAGCAGATAACAAGCATCTCAGTAATCTTCTTATTTACCATGGGAATATGGTGCGTTTTTCTCTCTTTCCTCTTTTCATAATATCTCTTTTTCCTTTTTCTCTTTTTTTCTCCATATCGGACTCTTTTTTTATAAGAAGAATGCTTCATAGATACTCGTTATGGTTACACTGCAGGTTTCCACCATGTCAGCATGGATTAGACCAGCGGCCCAGGTGTTTCTCTAACACACATGCATAACTCCATGGACTTACAAGCTCCCCTTTCATTTCACACCAACGACATCCATAGACAAAATAACATGATATCAACTTGTTACAAAGTACCAGTGCAATGTTGAAAGCGTTCCCCATGACAGCATGGTTCTGCTAATTCACAACTTACAAAGCGCAAGCATATACGCAACATAGGTGAGCACAATGGTTCAAGTTTATTAAATGCAAGAAAGTAAAGTGTGCCATCAAGTTCGTGAGAGCTTTAATCACTAATTTTTACATAACAAGTTTAATTTGGGAGGTAGATAAAACAAGTATTTACTTGGAATAGCAATAATGCTACTAGGTAGGTATGGTGGACACAAATGGCAAAGGTTTTGGTTTAAAGGAGGTGGATGCACGAGAAGAATACCCTCTCAATACAGGTTTTTGGCTAGCAAGGCTGGGTAGCAAGTATAAGAGTTGAAGGAAACAAACAAACATACAAGTGATAAAGGCAAACATGCAATCTTCCTTGGAAGCACAAAAGATCTTAACTAGATAATACTAGACTTATGAGCAAATCAAGAAAGAAAGATGATGAAATAATTTTTTCTTTAGAGTACCTTTATCTTTTTCATTCAACTCTCAAAAATAGTGTTGCTACTGACCGAGCCAAGTTTGCCAAAACCAACTAAATTAACTCAATGATCCCAAAGTGATACCAATACTAACAACAAGATCAATCATATAACCACGAATTGAAAACTAATATAAGCTATGCAAAAGAGTGAATGAAAGAACTTCTCATTAATATTCCATAACGGAAACTCACACCAAGGGATACATATCTAACGAGAGAGGGGACACTTCCATAATGGAAACTGAAGCAAATATGCCCTAGAGGCAATCATAGAGATGATTGTATTTCATGTGTATCCATGAGTTATTATAATGTTCCTTGAATATCCATATACCAGGCAACTTGTATTGATTGGCAATTATGTGAATTTTTTGTGAAACTCTTTACTTGTATGGTTATCTAATAATTGTCCCTAGTCGGAGTTCATGCGAGGACACACGTGAATATTAGACTAGCACATCGATTGGTTAATGACTATGTTTCGCAAGTCATTGACATGGAGATGTCAAACCAATGATGTGGACACATGTTATGAACATGGGGTTGGACTGACCCAACATGAGACTAGCAATAATACTTGCAGCTCTCTCTTCACATCGTGTACGTTTTGTCCTTAGACCTGAGATTGTCGCATGTACTTGAGATGTGGATCGACCTACTTTGGGGCTATCAAACACTACTCCGTAACTGGGTAGTTATAAAGGTAGCTTTCGGGTTTGTCCTGATACATGCTGCAAGGCATCGGTCAATCAAGATGGGATTTGCCCCTCTCTACTTGAGAGAGATATCTCTGGGCCCCTCGAGTGATCGGATCCAGAAATGCATGGCCGTGCTACATATGGTTAAGAGTTAACCTAGTAAAGGGATTCTGAATCATAGTATCGAGAAAGAGAGGTCAGCTTAGAGCTAGACCAAATATCGTGAGGCAAAGGGAAAGACATGTACTCAACCTTGTGATGGTTCGTCCGAATGATCTTTATATGCGTTTAGGAGTTGGCACGTCTTGCTAGAGGCCGCTACCAACTATTGACGGAGCAAGTGTACTCGCGTCATGTCTATACGTGTATGAACCTATAGGGTCACACACTTTAGGGGCTGGAAGCCTAATGAGGATTGGATCCAAATTAGACCAGGCTTAGGCTGCTAATGGGCTGCTAATGTAGAAGCCCACCAGGGATGCCTATATAAGAGGGAGTGAGGCGAGCTGAAAAGGAGAGAGCATTCCACCCAGCCGCCACTCCTCTTCCGCCTGTGTTGCACGCGCAGACCTAGCAGTCTGGCGTGAGACGACTTCCACTCCGGACGTGTGGATACCTTGGAGGTGCTGCATCTGTAGCACTTGGACGAGCCGCGCAAAGGGGAGCTGCTCGTGGGACGAGGACGAGGAGGAGACGTAGAACATCTACACTGCCGCAACGTGCTTCATCGAGTTCCGCACCTGCGCGTCTAGCGGTAATCCCGTGATCTATGACAATAGTATTCCTGGTTGACGCGGTAGAAATTTTTGATTTTACGCTAGTGTAGCCTACCCGTTACCCTTCAGTGGTATCAGAGCCGATGCTATTCGGTCATAGGTTCGGGAAGTTTGCATATGGTGATATGTAGATTGATATGAATGATATGATCGTTTGTATGGCGGTGTTTTCTGGATTGATCTATGATCTTAATTTCCGTGATCGTGATTCTAAGGTCGTCGAACGACTTACCCCTACCGGTCGGTTTCCGCCATCGGGGTAGACAGTGACACATAAATCCTTCTGAATCACGCGAAGATCAATATGATTGATCGAATCGGGAATTAGATCTGAATCGACGTACCGTGATCAAAGGAGTTTGGTCAAATCGGAACTATGGTCGGTTTATGGTAAATTGGATTTGCCGATCAAAATCCTTAAAGAAAATTGTATAGATTTGATCTCTCATTTTTCACGAATGTCCACCGCGAGGGGCGCTGCCCCTTCGAACCCCGCAGGGGGAGACCCCCTAGACCCCCCTTAGTCGTATCCCCCTTTTTTGTATCTCGTTAAGGTTCATAGGTGGTACGATTTCACATGATCCGGTAGAATGCGATTCTATGCACAACTTGTTTTTGCAGGATTTATGTGATCAGTATGGCCCAAAAATGTATGTGATGCATGTATGTATTTTTTCATGACCTGCGTGTCGTGAGTTGGGCAACACGGCTGGAGCCATATGTGTTGTCAATTATTGTAATGGCCTGCGTGCCAACTTGTGATGATCCCAATACCATGTAATTTTGATTACTAGATGTTAGGAGTAATAGCTTGTATTAGTTCTTGGAGAACTCATCACTTGGAGGATGGCTCGCATAGAGCATGAAGATGGAGATCATCATGGTGGACAGGTTCTATGGCGATGGAGATCACCATGAGAAAATGGGCCATACTGTATCACATCTATGTGAATGCTATTCTTATACGTTTTACTACTATGCATGCTTAGTTGATAGAAGTAGAACGATCCCTCACAAAGTTTAAGTTAAACCATGCCCTCCCAACCAAACCTTGCACCATCCTATGCCCTGTACAATCGTTGGTGGGTCTATGAAATTAGGGTGCCACGGTTTTCCTTGGCTGGATGGGTTTGTATCGGATACCTACACGCATAAGGGTTGGTGAGCTTAACAAGGTCATCTTAACAGTTAAGGACCTTGGGGCATAAAGGTTGGGCGCCTAGTTTTTGACATAGAGATGTCACCCAACAACAAGAGTCATATGTGATATGATTAGCAAAGGTTGCTTACCGATTTACCTTGTCTTCTAGCAGTGATGCTAAAGCTCACTAGTCGACTTGTTAATTGTGGATCTTGAATCACTTAGTATCAATAGAGGGATGTTGATTTAAGTGGGAGTATATGCTATTAAATTGTTTAATATGTTTTACTCTTTCATGGTTACATGGCTTAGTATTTTGCATATTTTTTTATTGTAGATCAATGGCACCGAACAATTCATCACCTTTTGCTTTGCGTTCGATTCTTGAGAAGGATAAACTAAATGGAACAAATTATTCGGACTGGGTCCGTAACCTGAGAATTGTTCTCAGGGCTGAGAAAAAGGAAACTGTTCTGGATACCCCAATCCCGGATGAACCTGCTGATAATGCAACTGCTACCCTTAAGAATGCCTACAAGAAAGCATGTGATGAATCTCTTGAGGTCAGTTGTCTTATGCTTGCATGCATGGAACCTGATCTTCAAAAACAGTTTGAGGATCAGGAAGCGTACGATATGATCGTTGCGCTTAAGGACATGTTCCAGACTCAGGCTAGGACTGAGAGGTACAATGTCGCTAAGTCCTTTGTGGAATGCAAGCTGGCAGAGGGAGCAGCTGTAGGCCCCCATGTGATCAAAATGGTTGGTTACAGTCAGACTTTGGAAAAGCTTGGTTTTCCATTAGGCCAAGAGTTGGCCACTGACTTCATTTTGGCATCTCTTCCATCTAGCTATGGGCATTTCATTTCGAACTACCATATGCATGGGGTGGAGAGGGGCCTTAATGAATTATGTGGGATGCTGAAAACAGCAGAATGTGACATTAAGAAGTGTGCAGGGCATAGCCATGTGATGGCTGTGCAGAACAAGCCTAGCTTCAAGAAAAAGGGCACTTCTTGGCAGAACAAGAAGGGCAAGGCTAAGGATACGATCCCTAAGCCAAACCCTGCACCCAAGCAAAAGGCTGGTCCTGCAGGAGACACTGAGTGTTTCTT
This sequence comes from Avena eriantha, assembly GCA_910589775.1. Classification (NCBI taxonomy): domain Eukaryota; kingdom Viridiplantae; phylum Streptophyta; class Magnoliopsida; order Poales; family Poaceae; genus Avena; species Avena eriantha. Next base: position 527,263,288 of record OU342743.1, read on the forward strand.
TTGTCACGAATATGGCCACTGGAAGAGGAACTGCAGCAAGTACCAGGCTTCTTTGAAGAAAAGTGGAAGTAAGAGTACTTCCCACTCAGGTACACTTGTTGTAAATGTTGTGGACATTTTTCTCGCAGATTCTTATGTTAACTCTTGGGTATTTGATACCGGATCGGTTGCTCATATTTGCAATTCGATGCAGGGGCTAATAAGGACTAGAGAAGTGCAAAAAGGCGAAGTGGATTTTCGCGTCAGAAATAAAGCAAGGGTTGCTGCATTGTTCGTCGGCGTCATGCAACTTCACCTTCCGTCAGGATTTATCATGGAGTTGAATAATTGTTATTACATTCCTAGTATGGGTCGAAACATTTTATCACCTTCATGTTTGATGAGGGATGGTTATTCATTCGCGAGTACAAACAATGGTTGTGTAATCTCTAAGAATGCTATGTTTGTGGCTGATGCTCCCATTGTCAATGGGTTATTTATTTTAAATCTTGATAATGCATGTGTTTACAATGTTAGTGCTAAAAGGCTTCGGCCAAATGATTTGAGTCCTACCTATCTATGGCATTGTCGTTTGGGGCATATAAGTGAAAAGCGCATGAAGAAGCTCCATGGTGATGGTCTTCTAACTTCGTTTGATTTTGAATCATACGAGACATGTCAAGCTTGTTTACTTGGAAAGATGACCAAGACGCCTTTCAAGGGGTTTCCCGAGAGAGCGACAGACTTGTTGGAACTCATACATACTGATGTATGTGGACCAATGAGCACGACAGCCAGAGGAGGATATCACTACTTCATTACTTTCACTGATGATTTCAGTAGATATGGCTATGTCTACTTGATGAAGCATAAGTCTGAAACTTTTGAAAAGTTCAAAGAGTTTCAAAATGAGGTAGAGAATTAACGTGGCAAGAAAATAAAGGCCTTGCGATCTGATCGCGGAGGCGAATATTTGAGTCACGAGTTTAGCAATCATCTTAAGAGTTGCGGAATTGTTCCACAACTCACGCCGCCCGGAACACCTCAAAGAAACGGGGTCTCTGAACGGCGTAATCGAACTTTGTTGGACATGGTTCGATCGATGATGAGCCAGTCGGATTTACCATTATCATTTTGGGGTTACGCGCTAGAAACAGCAGCTTTCACACTAAATAGGGTACCATCTAAATCCGTAGTTAAGACACCATATGAGATGTGGACTGGAAAGAATCCCAGTTTGTCTTTTCTAAAGATTTGGGGTTGTGATGCATTTGTCAAGCGACTTCAGTCAGACAAGCTAACACCCAAATCGGATAAGTGCATTTTTGTGGGATACCCAAGGGAAACCTTAGGGTATTACTTCTACAACCGAGAAGAGGGCAAAGTGTTTGTCGCTCGTAGCGGTGTTTTCCTAGAGAAAGAGTTTCTCACAAAGGGAACGAGTGGAAGGTCGGTGCGACTTGAAGAAGTTCAAGATGAACCAGTCGGGGATGCTTCTACGAGTGATGCTATTGTAGCAGAACAAGTTGAGGAACCCGTGGCAATAGAAGCACCACAACCACGAAGGTCGGCGAGGCTCCGCGAAGCGCGAGAGTTATTATTGTTAGACAATGATGAGCCTGCGACCTATGCAGAAGCGATGGTGGACCCAGACTCTGAGAAATGGCTGATTGCCATGAGATCCGAGATAGAGTCCATGGGAGACAATCAAGTTTGGAACTTGGTTGACCTGCCTGATGGTTTTAAAGCCATCGAGTGCAAGTGGATCTATAAGAAGAAGATTGATATGGATGGAAATGTTCACATCCATAAAGCTCGACTTGTTGCAAAAGGTTTTCGACAAGTTCAAGGAGTTGACTACGACGAGACTTTCTCGCCCGTAGCGATGCTTAAATCTATACGGATCATTCTAGCCATTGCTGCACATTTCGATTATGAGATATGGCAGATGGACGTCAAGACGGCTTTCTTAAATGGAATCCTTTCTGAGGACGTGTATATGATGCAGCCCGAAGGTTTTGTCGATCCAAACAATGCTGGAAAGGTATGCAAACTTCAAAAGTCTATTTATGGGCTGAAGCAAGCATCTCGGAGTTGGAACATTCGATTTGATGAAGTTGTAAAGGAGTTTGGCTTCACCAAAAACGAACAAGAACCTTGTGTGTATAAGAAAGAAAATGGGAAATCACTTGTGTTTCTAATCTTATATGTGGATGACATATTATTGATTGGAAATGAGATTCCTATGCTCGAGTCTGTTAAGACCTCATTGAAAAATAGTTTTTCTATGAAGGACTTGGGAGAAGCGGCATATATTCTGGGTATCAAGATCTATAGAGATAGATCAAGGGGGCTAATTGGATTAAGCCAGAGTACGTACATTGACAAAGTGTTGAAACGGTTCAGCATGGAAGAGGCTAAGAAGGGGTTCTTGCCCATGTCTCACGGCATTAAACTCAGCAAGACTCAGTGTCCTTCGACCACTGATGAGCGAGAACGCATGAGTAGGGTTCCATATGCTTCGGCTATTGGATCCATCATGTATGCAATGACATGTACTCGCCCAGATGTTTCCTATGCTCTAAGTGTTACGAGCAGATACCAGGCTGATCCAGGTGAGATTCACTGGACAGCGGTAAAGAATATCCTTAAGTACTTGAGAAGGACTAAGGATATGTTCCTAGTTTATGGAGGTGAGGTTGAACTCAGTGTAAAGGGTTACACAGATGCGAGTTACCTTAATGACTCAGACGACTCGAAATCGCAATCAGGTTATGTGTTTGTCATGAATGGTGGTGCTGTGAGCTGGAAAAGTTCCAAGCAAGATACAGTGGCCTCCTCTTCAACAGAAGCTGAATATATTGCTGCCTCGGAGGCTGCAAAGGAAGCTGTTTGGATTAGGAATTTCCTGATCGCTCTTGGTGTGGTTCAGGGCTCGTCCAATCCCTTGGACGTTTATTGTGACAACAATGGTGCTATTGCACAAGCCAAAGAACCTAGACAGCACCAGAAGAACAAACATATTCGCATGCGCTACCATCTGATTCGTGAGTTCATTGATGAAGGTAGTGTCATGTTATGCAAAATACATACGGACTCAAATGTTGCTGATCCCTTGACTAAGCCACTCCCGTAGCCTGCGCATGAAGCGCACACAAGAGCAATAGGTATTAGATACTGTCTAGATTGACTCTAGTGCAAGTGGGAGACTGAAGGAAATATGCCCTAGAGGCAATCATAGAGATGATTGTATTTCATGTGTATCCATGAGTTATTATAATGTTCCTTGAATATCCATATACCAGGCAACTTGTATTGATTGGCAATTATGTGAATTGTTTGTGAAACTCTTTACTTGTATGGTTATCTAATAATTGTCCCTAGTCGGAGTTCATGCGAGGACACACGTGAATATTAGACTAGCACATCGATTGGTTAATGACTATGTTTCGCAAGTCATTGACATGGAGATGTCAAACCAATGATGTGGACACATGTTATGAACATGGGGTTGGACTGACCCAACATGAGACTAGCAATAATACTTGCAGCTCTCTCTTCACATCGTGTACGTTTTGTCCTTAGACCTGAGATTGTCGCATGTACTTGAGATGTGGATCGACCTACTTTGGGGCTATCAAACACTACTCCGTAACTGGGTAGTTATAAAGGTAGCTTTCGGGTTTGTCCTGATACATGCTGCAAGGCATCGGTCAATCAAGATGGGATTTGCCCCTCTCTACTTGAGAGAGATATCTCTGGGCCCCTCGAGTGATCGGATCCAGAAATGCATGGCCGTGCTACATATGGTTAAGAGTTAACCTAGTAAAGGGATTCTGAATCATAGTATCGAGAAAGAGAGGTCAGCTTAGAGCTAGACCAAATATCGTGAGGCAAAGGGAAAGACATGTACTCAACCTTGTGATGGTTCGTCCGAATGATCTTTATATGCGTTTAGGAGTTGGCACGTCTTGCTAGAGGCCGCTACCAACTATTGACGGAGCAAGTGTACTCGCGTCATGTCTATACGTGTATGAACCTATAGGGTCACACACTTTAGGGGCTGGAAGCCTAATGAGGATTGGATCCGAATTAGACCAGGCTTAGGCTGCTAATGGGCTGCTAATGTAGAAGCCCACCAGGGATGCCTATATAAGAGGGAGTGAGGCGAGCTGAAAAGGAGAGACCATTCCACCCAGCCACCACTCCTCTTCCGCCTGTGTTGCACGCGCAGACCTAGCAGTCTGGCGTGAGACGACTTCCACTCCGGACGTGTGGATACCTTGGAGGTGCTGCATCTGTAGCACTTGGACGAGCCGCGCAAAGGGGAGCTGCTCGTGGGACGAGGACGAGGAGGAGACGTAGAACATCTACACTGCCGCAACGTGCTTCATCGAGTTCCGCACCTGCGCGTCTAGCGGTAATCCCGTGATCTATGACAATAGTATTCCTGGTTGACGCGGTAGAAATTTTTGATTTTACGCTAGTGTAGCCTACCTGTTACCCTTCAGAAACCATACTACATAATAACTCCTCTATTCATGATATGACTCTACCAATAAGGTAAAAAGATAGAATATTGTGATATGATACCGCGGCGCTCCCCCAAGCTTGGAACAAACCAAGGGGATGCCAAACCTGATGACGAATTACTCCTTCGGTGGTGGTGGTAATATTTTGTTAGTTGACGTGAGGAAATCTTCTAGCATCTTGTGAAACCTATTATTCTCCCATTGAAGCATGTCCACCTTCCTCCTCAAGTCTCAGTACTTCAGAACTCCTTAGTGATTCGTAGGGCTTCCGTCGATGCAGGGCAAGAGACTAAAGGTACCAGCCCCTGCTTGGGGTCTTGGAGATCTTCCTCCATAGGATCCTTCCCCTTATCCTGGGCGGACACCATTGTGCTTCAAAGCTTCAAGAATAGTTCCTGGCAGAAACAGATCGAAACAAAAACACAACGAAAACACAATATACGAACCTCGGGGGATCCGGGGGGTTATATATTACAAAGTTTTGTATCAAAAGGAAGGTACTGGGAGAAAACGAGTCGGAGGCGGAGTCCTGGGTGGCCTCACCACCTGGTGGTGCGGCCAGGGGTGGGCCCGCGCCATGGGGTGGTGTGGGCCACCCCGGCTCCGGTTCCGTCCCTTTTTTGCTTCGAAACTTTCCTTATCGAATGAAAACTGCAAAAATATAGTTGTATTGTATTTTCGCGGAACTTTTCTTACCAGAACTGTTACCTAGATGAAAACAGACTCTGCAGGTCTCTAAATTTTGTCCTCAATGAATTTCTCTGGAGTTATAACTTGAAAGGCATCAACATCTTCATTATAAGAATCTCCAGCAATATAGTGTTTGAGTCGATGTCCATTCACTACTTGTGTAGTATTATCTTTTAGAGAAGAAATTTTTATTGCTCCTAAACGGTGTACTTCTTCAATGATGAAAGCTCCTTCCCATTTTGGTAGTAGCTTACCTGCAAAAAATTTGAGACGAGACCTATACAATAGAACTTTCTCACCAACATGAAATTCTCTCTTAAGTATTTGCTTGTCATGCCATCTTTTAACTTTTTCCTTAAAGAGCCTAGCATTCTCATAGGATTCACTCCTCCATTCATCTAAAGAACTTAAGTCAAATAATCTTTTCTCACCAGCGAGCTTACAATCTCTATTTAGTTCTTTCACTGCCCAGTAAGCTTTGTGTTCTAATTCTAAGGGTAGGTGGCAAGCTTTCCCATAAACCATTTTATAAGGAGACATTCCCATAGGATTTTTGTAAGTAGTTCTATAAGCCCATAAAGCATCATTCAACTTCTTAGCTCGGTTTTTTCTAGTCAGCGGCAACAAAATATGAGTGTAACCTTTCAAAGGAGGGAAAGGACCCATAAAGTCGAATCCCCAACAATCAAAAGGTTCAATAACTAGAGAGTAGTTCATAGGCATTTCATTGCGTCTAGAAATATTACCAACACGCTCACATTCATCACAAGATAAAACAAATTTTCTTGCATCTTTAAAAAGGGTAAGCCAGTAGAAACCTGATTGTAGTACCTTTTGTGCAGTTCTATCTTCTGCATGATGTCCTCCATAGGCACTACCATGACATTTACGCAATATCTCCTTTTGTTCATATTCTGGAACACATCTTCGCATAATACCATCCACTCCTTCTTTGTATAAGTGTGGGTCATCCCAAAAATAATGCCTCAAATCATAGAAGAACTTTCTTCTTTGCTGAGCTATAAAAGTTGGAGGCAAATACTTGGAGATAATAAAGTTAGCATAATCAGCATACTAAGGGCTTCCTCGCGAGCTTACCCCTACTGCGGCTAACTGCTCATTTGGGAAACTATCATTAACAGGCATAGGGTCAAAAGAGATGTTTTCCAAACGAGATAAATTATCAGCTACAGGGTTTTTAGCACCCTTCCTATCTACTATATGTAGATCAAACTCTTGTAAAAGAAGTACCCATCTAATAAGCCTAGGCTTAGCGTCCTTCTTCGTCATAAGATATTTAATAGCAACATGATCAGTATGAATGGTTACTTTTGAGTCCACAATATAGGGCCTAAACTTATCGCAGGCAAAAACAACAGCTAGAAATTCATTTTTAGTAGTGGCATAATTCCTTTGAGCAGCGTCTAAAGTCTTACTAGCATAATGGATAACGTTTAACTTTTTATCAATACGTTGCCCAAGGACAGCCCCTACAGCAAAATCACTAGCATCACACATTATTTCAAAGGGTAAACTCCAATCAGGTGGTTGAACAATTGGGGTTGTAGTTAAAGCCTTCTTGAGAGTTTCAAAATCTTCCCTACAATCATCATCAAAAACGAAGGGTACATCTTTTTGAATAAGATTAGTGAGAGGTTTTGATATCCTAGAGAAGTCTTTAATAAACCTCCTATAGAAACCAGCATGACCAAGGATACTACGAATACCTTTGATGTCTATTGGACATGGCATCTTCTCAATTGCCTCAACCTTAGCTCTATCAACTTCTATGCCTCTTTCACAAAATGTATGCCCAAGAACAATCCCTTCATTAACCATGAAGTGGCATTTCTCCCAATTAAGAACAAGATTAGTTTCTTCACATCTCTACAAAACTTTATCAAGGTTGTGCAGAAAATTATCAAAAGAAGTTCCATAGACAGAAAAGTCATCCATGAACACTTATACAATTTCCTCACAAAAACCATGAAAGATAGCAATCATGCACCTTTGGAAAGTAGCAGGAGCATTACATAAACCAAAAGGCATACGTCTATAAGCATAAGTTCCATAAGGACAAGTAAAAGTAGTTTTTTCTTGATCTGGTTGTTTAACGGCAATTTGAGAGAAACCAGAATAACCATCAAGAAAACAAAAATGGGTCTTTTTAGACAACCTTTCCAACATTTGATCAATAAAAGGAAGCGGGTAGTGATCTTTCTTAGTAACCTTATTGACTTTCTTAAAATCGATGCACATCCTATAGCCTACCACTATTCTTTGAGGAATAAGCTCATCATTATCATTAGGGACAACGGTAATACCTCCCTTTTTAGGAACACAATGAACATGACTAACCCATTCACTATCAGCAATACGGTAAATAATACCAGCATCAAGGAATTTCAATACCTCATTCCTTACCACTTCCTTCATCTTAGGATTTAAACGTCGTTGGTGTTCCACTACTAGCTTCGCATTTGGTTCTATGTTGATAGAGTGTTGACATATAGTGGGTGAAATCCCTTTTAAATCATCTAGAGTATAGCCCATAGCTCCTCGGTGTTTCTTCAAAACCTCCAACAGCCTTTCTTCTTCCTTTCCTGAAAGTTTAGAGCTAATAATAACAGGATACATCTTTTTATCATTAATATAAGCATATTTAAGATCATCAGGGAGAGGTTTTAGATCGAAGACCGGGTCCTTTTTAGGTGGCAACGTGGTACCCAAGTCTTCTACAGGGAAGTCATGCTTAAGCACCCTGGGTTGGCGACGGAGTATCTCGTCAATCTCATTCCTTTCTTCCATGAAGATCTCACTTTCGTGATCTTCCATAAATTGTTGTAAAGCATTGTTAGGAGCAAGAGAGATAGAAGCAAGTTGTTCAACTCTAAAATCCTCATCATGGGTTTCCTCTTCGCAAGGTTCTTTAGTAAATTTCGAAAAATTAAACTCATAAGATTCCCTGTCAAACTTAGTCAAGATTTTCTCCCTCTTGCAATCAATAATAGCTCCACAAGTACTCAAGAAAGGTCTACCAAAAATGATAGGATAAGTTTTACTAGCACCTAAACCAAGTACTAGAAAATCAGCAGGATACTTGATCTTACCACAAAGGACTTCCACGTCTCGTACGATACCAACTGGAGAGATGGTCTCTCTATTAGCAAGGTGAATAACCACATCAATTTCTTCCAACTCGTAGGGACTAATTTCATGCATAATTTCTCTGTAAAGCTCATAAGGAATAGCACTAGAACTTGCACCAATATCACATAAACCATAATAGCAATGATCGCCAATTCTAACAGAAAGCACACGAACACTAGCCTTTTTAGTTCTATTAGGATGTGAAACAATATTAGAAGCATCCTCAGAGAAGACTATGTGCCCATCTTCTACGCTTTTAGTGACAAGGTCTTTCACAATTGCTACAACAGGTTCAATGTTTATTTATTCATCAGGTTTTACAGTTCTCTTTTCACTTTTAGTGATTACATTAGTTATCATAGGATGATCCTTTACCTTATCTGGGAAGGGAATCTTCTCGATATAAGGTTCAGGTAAGATAAGATCAACAATGCAACACTCAGTGCTCCCAACAGGAACACGGTCAACAATATCTTTATAAGGTGCATGGTACTTATTCCATCCCCTTTTTGGAATTTTAATATAAGAAGCAAAAGCTCTAAAGCAATTCGTAATAACTTGCAAATCAAGACCATAAATATTACTAATATTTTGAAAGTCATCAGTTCCCATAAAAGATTCAATGCATTCATAATCATAATTTATACCTGACTTTCTACCTTTTTCATTCTCCCAAGCTTCAACATTGTCTTGAATACGGTCCAGAAGATCCCATTTAGCTTCTTCTTCCATACGAGTGAATGATCCAGCACAAGAAGCATCCAATAAATCTTTATCATGTAGAGGGAGCCTTGCATAAAAGTTGTTGATAATAATATTGTTGGGGAGCTCATGAATGGGACATTTGAGCATTAGTAACTTCAATCTCCCCCAAGCTTGAGCTGTACTCTCTCCATCAAGAGGCCAAAAGTTGTATATTTGATTCCGATCTTTATGAATCTCACTAGGAGGATAAAACTTTGAATAAAAGAGAGGCACTATTTCCTCCCATTCCAGAGCTTGACCATTCTTCGACAGCTCATACCATTCCTCAGCTCTTCCTTTTAGTGATAATGAGAATAACTTTTTCTTAACTTGATCTGTAGTAATACCTGCACACTTGAACAACCCGCATAATTCGTGTATAAAGAGTAAATGATCATCAGGATGGACAGTTCCATCCCCAACATAGTAGTTATCCATAACACGATCAATAATTCTTGTAGGTATTTTGAAAACATCATTCTCAGCAGGTGGTGGCTTATCTACTACCTTAGCAGTGGTAGTAGCATTACCAAATAAGAAACTCAGCGAATTATCCATAACGAAAATAAAGCAACTAGCAGAAGTAAACAATACTCACATTAGAAGTTTCCTTTACCAGTTCCACTCTCCAATAGCGCTTCACTCCCTGGCAACGGCGCCAGAAAATAGTCTTGATGACCCACAAGTATCGGGGGTGTATCGCAGTATTTTCGATAAGTAACAGTGTCGAATCCAACAAGGAGCAGAAGGTGCTGGCTAGTGGTATGGATCAGGAATTCTCTGCAAATACTTAGCAAACGGATTTTTAGGGGTTTTTGATAAATCAAGTAAACAAAGTACGAGTAAATAAAAGACAGTAGGAATAAATGCAGCAAGTGGCCCAATCATTTATGCAGCAAAGGACAAGCCGGTTGTATTACTTAACATGACCAAACATTTTCGAGGACACATGGGAAGACTGTTAAGTGCTTTTGCTTCATATAGTTGATTAATCTTCTTTAGCTTGCTAAGTGTTGTGTGGGTGAAACTGTGCTAATGTACTGCCCCATCCAAGACTAATACATACTTGTGATTATACCCCTTGCAAACATCCGTAAGTACAAGAAAGTAATTAAGGTAGAAACCTAACCACAGCTTTAAACTCTAAGACCCTTACGTCCCTTGTGCAATGGTTTCCTAACGGGGGTTCAGGTTTCTGTCACTCCGGCAACCCCTACGATTAGTAGCCAAATACACAATGCATTCCCCTAGGCCCATATAGGTCAAGTGTCATGTAGTCGACGTTCACATGACACCACTAGAAGAAGTACACCACAACTTAAATAACAATCTATTGAATCTTTCTCAACACAGCTCCACTACTAACAACAAGACTTCTCCCATGTCCTCAAGAACAAAACGAACTACTCACAAGACATCATATGGATCATGATCAGAGATGGAATAATGATGTATAACAATCTGAACATAAACAATAATTCAATGGTTCACTCAATAGCATCAACTACAAAGAGTAATCAACACTGGGAAAGTTTCCCCTATGAACTAATGCAAGATTCAACCAATTGTTACCGCAATATGGAGATGGTGATGAGGGTGCTGATGGTGATGATGATGGTGGTGATGATGATGATCCCGATGAAGTCCAGCTTGATGGTGGTGTTGATGGCGACGATCTTCCCTCTCAAGGAAGGAATTCCCCCGGCAGAAATCTGTCTGCCAGAGAGATCTTTCTCTCTCGGTGTTTTCTGCCCCGCGGAGGCGGTGGAATCTTTCTGTGGTCGCCCCCGGGTCTTAGGGTTTTGGGAGGATGATATACGCCAGAGGGGAGATGCTGGAGTGGGCCAGGGTGGCCACACCACCTCCTGGCGCGGCCTAGGCCTGCCCGCGCCATGGGGTGGTGTGGGCCCCCCGTGGCCCATCTCCACTCCATCTTCTGGCATCCTTAGTCTTTTGGAAAAATAGGATTTTCTGTATATTTTCCGGATTTTCCGATCTTCGCGAATTTTGCCTCTAAACAGCACATTTTCCATCAGAATCCTGACTGCAGCGGTCCATGCTCCAAAATTCATCAACCATGCAAAAATAGATGAAATAACATAAGTATCACCTCTCAATACGAAATATATCAATGAATAATAGTGAATTAAGACATAGAATAGTGATGCAAAATGGACGTATCAGGGATATAGGATACACCACTAGCATAGTATTATTATTATATGTAATCAAGATAACATACACCTTGTGTCATGATATGTGTGGAGAGAGCTCCATAATAAGATGTTCACTACAACGCTTGTAGGAAGCCACTTTGTTGAGTCAAGAGCGAGGTCACCTCTAAATAACCATTGTGATGTCTGAGAGCATTCACCCATACAAACCACCGCAATTAAGGGTTTCCCTGTGGAAATTGTAATTAGCTTAGGGATTCCCTCTTTAATCGTCCTTTGACCGTGTAGGTTATGAGCCGGCGCCAATCTGTCACGGGGCCATTCCGGGTACGCTTCCAAGACACGTCCAAAGGATTTCTCCCTCCCTTTAGTCCCGTGGGAAAATGATATGCGATCGACTACACATAACATCTAAAGAGAGAGATCAAACACAAATCATAATTATATCATAGACAAGCAAGTCATATGGACACAACAATAGATTATCTTTATTACGAATTCATAATGGTGCTAGGGTTTCTCCATCTCCCCAAGAACAAGGGAATTACTCACTCATGAAAGCAATCAACAACATCATCATAATCAAATGAATGGATAAAAGTATGGAGGTAGATCTAATGCAAACCACAATTGAATCTGGAATTACAACAAGATCTAATAGATGAAAGATGGGGGTAATGGTGGTAATGGAGACGCAGTGATTGATGATGAAGGGGATGATGTGTTGTCCTCCAATGATCTGTGAAGTAGCTGGGATTTTGCCCCAGCCAAGTTCCTCCTTCAGATCCCTTTTAGATGTCGTTTTCCGTGGTTTCTGGTGGTTGTGAATGTCAGATCTCTTTCTTGTCTTCACCAGGAGAAATTATTTGATGAGGCGGTCATGATGGCACTTGGTACGGGCGGGCTTCGCCCGGACCACCGGTCGTTAATGGTGTTGATTGCTCCTCCTCGCTTGGTATTCTTCTAGGTGCGAAGGTAAATACATAAAATGACTTTTATCACTTAGAAATACCATATAATTACACAATATGACATCTATAATTGATATGTTCATATATGACTCAATGATTTGGGATCATGTTGAAACAAGAACAAAATAGTGTGTGTAGATGTAGTGAAATACAAAGATCCCTACTCTATTTATGCAAAAACAAAAAGTAAATATTCTTTAATTTTCAACTCATTAATGGTTAATATGGTTATTAGTACATTCAATTTTAATATTTCGGTAAATACGCACGTAAATACAATTCGGTTTTGGTAGTAACCAAACAATTGTGGTTTGGTTTCGGTAATTACCATATTAACCAAAGTTGACACTAATTTTTGAATAATGCCTAGCTTGTATTGACATACATTTCATTTTTACAATTTTTACGACCAAACAAAATGAATTGGAATAGAAAGAAACAAAATAATGTGAAATTCGTAAAATTATAAAATATGATAATATTTGGAGTTGAACTCACGACTTATGAAAAAAGAGTAGTAAGAATTACCAGAAAAAATGTGATACCATTTAAAGCTTAATTACATATTTTTGATGCACACCTTTGGATGCCAACAACTCTGCTGGCCTACGAACGATCAATCGTACAACCCATAATTTTGGCTATGACTTGACAATGTGGGTATCACTTGTTACCATAATGATAAAAATTATTGGTACTCTTAAAGGCTATGCAAACCGTTGCTAAAAGAGATCACTCACTGATCCTTGTTGGAAACTATCTTTAAAAAATAAAGATTCACACAAAACATTCTTTGGCATGATCTCATTACTACTCTATGAATTTTCATGAAAGACACATGAATGGAACAGTAGTGATTTTATAGTCTTGATCTATTGATGTGGCTGTCAATAAGACACTTCACTGTTTTGCTACTTAGGAATTGATCTCTCATACTTAGTTCTGCTATTATAAAATGTTCTAGTGTTTCTTGGCAAGCAGAGAGTTAACTAGAGGATTATAATGATTGTTACACTTCTAGTTGTTTATACTTATATCAAACTCTACTTTGATTGTATTGAGTTAAAAAAACTTGTATAGTACTCTTGGCACCACTCTAACCTTGATGAGATTTTAAATGGAAGAAGTGCTAGATGCATACAACTACCAACCGCAAGTGAATTCATCTTCTCGTTACTTCAGTTTAAACGCTGATTTTTTTTATGGATTTGTTTGTTGCTTACTTGAGGATGATCAAGGTTTGAGCTTTGGGAAAGTTGATTGCTGTGAAAATAGCCATCTTTCTCCGCGTTTAAATCGCATTTTTTGTCAAACATTTGACCAAGAATCTCTCTAACCTTGCCACTAATTATTAATTATTGCAAAGATGTGCAATTCTTTGTTTTAATTTGTGTTATGCAGGAAACCACACTTTAAAGGCGAAATTGGGACCATTCAATGAAGATTATGGCGTTACCTACTCAGCCAAGCTAACGGGGTCGAAAAGGAACCTCTAGAAGGTTTAACTACCTGTGGTACGGGCAAGATCCGCCCGTACCATGCAGCGTTGGATCCATCAGGTCAAACCCTAGAACTTTCGTGAAGGTGCCTGATGGCTATGAAATACCACCTCGTTTAGCCATATAAAATGAGTCATTTATCTCTTATATCATGTTTCTTTCAGCTATAGCTATGTCTTATATGCATGACTTCTAGTTCTTATTTACTTTCATATGAGCTTTGTACATTTAGCAGTTTAGGTAGAATTTTATCACTTTTCCTTGTTTATGACATGTGTGTAGGTGTTGATGATGATTATGGATAAAACAAAGGCAAAAGGAACAAACAGAGCATAGTATGGAGGAGCTGCAGGGACCAGACTTAGCCATTTGAGAGGTTGAAAAAGTGAGTTTTTCCAACTTCTCAAAATAAATATCCAAGTCCATGGGGTTGTAGCCCTCGACGATACGAACTAAACGAGCCCAAGAACATCCAAAATGGAGTCAGCGGCGAAACTAGGTTATGCTCGCAGGGGTCACAGGACACCCGTAAAAATGAGTTCCTTCATATATTTTATTCATTTTTGGTGTGTGACACCCCCAGCTATAGCTGAAAAAAATGTAGGACTAAGACAGTGACACCGGGTCTTTTTGGTTCTTGGTCCACCCCTGAACGGAGTTCGTATGAAGAAATGGCAGTCAAAATACTAAAGGGCACAAATGGTTTGACGAGCAACTATACGTCCGGAGCTATTTTCCTGGTCGTATAGCTCCGCCCGTATAGTTGCCAAAAAAAGGTTGAAAAAGATGGGATTTGAGCCCAGAAAATCTCTAGAACCTTCCCTAAGTCATATGACGGTATTGGGGGAACTCTAGGGAACCCCCAAGGCCTATATAAAGGAGGGAGGACCCAAGAGAGAGCCACCAAGCCAAAGCCCTTCAAGGGCGGAGCTCTGCCGCTGGCGCCACCCATCCGATCTCCATTCCGGTGGAGCTTTGCCTCAACCACACCTCCGAGATCTAGATCTCCCTCAACACCATCACCATCAAGGCATCCAAGCAAGAAGAAGGGAAGGAGAAGGAAGATATCACCACCACCACGCATCAATTTCCATCTCCATCATCATCTCCATCTCCCTCTCTCTCTTGTGTTTAGTAATTGTAAGATTGAACACGGTTGTGATATCATTATATATTGATATATGTTTGGTTGTTCATCCATGTGTGAGTGATTGATGGAATTTTAGGTTGAGGTATGATCTAGTGCGCTAAGTTAGAATTTATTGTGATCTAAGATGAGTTTAAGTGATCCATTGGTCTGGAAGTGCCTTTTGCCTTGTGGTGACGCGCGAGAACCATGCATAGTGCACACAGTGTGATAGCTTGGTAATCAATTGGGGAACGTTTATTTGTCTAAGAAATCTCTTATAGATCACACATATATTTGCCCATCTAGTACTAGTGAGACGGAAGCCAAGAAGCCCTCTCTCATTCCATTCAATCCTACAACTACAATCTCTTTAATTCAGTTCATATTCCTATTTACTTTCCGTCTTAGTTTATTTTGTTCTTGTTAAAAGTTCTTTGTTATTAGATATTTTAAACCTATCTCAATTATCGATATTCTAGTTACTTATAGAATAGGCTATTTGCAAACCATGGTTTGGGTGCGAAACATGGTCGCATTCACAACGTGGCCACGGGGTCGTGTTGTTTCCGTTCGCCGATCTCCCATCGGGACAAACTCTTAAATATTTGCTGCTACAAGTACTGCAATAACTGTGTTGTTGGTGCAGGAATCCAGTCATCAAATTGGCGCCATTGCCAGCGAGATAAGCATCCGGTTATTACCTTCCTACTTTCACATAGTTTATTTCTGCTTGTTGTTATTTATTTTACTGGTTTCTTTTATATTTAAAACAATAAAAAAATTACAAAACCAAAAAATTATAAAAACTATTGCTACTAATCATGTCTTCCAAGATAAATTTTGTTCAAGCGATAATACAAGCATTGGAGGAGATAAAGGATTCAAGTTCATCAAGCCTGGTTGCTAGATATGAGCTGATAAAGAAATTGGTGGACCAATTGGAAATGCATTCATTATGGTTGGGTGCTAATGATGGATCTTATTGCACAATTTGTATTACATATGACCACCTTAATTTTCAATGTAAGTATGCCAACAATCCTACTCTAGCAAATTATAATGATATAAATCCTATGCTAGTTTGGAAGTACTAGAATACATTCTTTACAAAGGTGCATCTGAAATGGTATTTAGACTACGAAGTATTGGTGTTGAAAGTGAAGCACTTGATGGAGTTTTTAATTTAGTATACCTCATATTCCTCTTTTGCAAAAATAATTTATGTGTAGAGGAAAAGGAGCATAAGGAAGAGGAGGAAGAACGGATTGATCACCCGCTCACACCTTCAACTCCTACTTTTGATTCTATCATTGCTATTAAAACACTAGTCAATGAAAAGGAGGAACAAAAAGGTGAGTTTGACAATAAGAGTCACACTACAACTTTTTTTGTGATGTCTCTTGTTCTAGTAATGTTTTTTATGATGCTAAAATTGTTGATAATTGTTCTACGGAGGCCTTGTGCCTAGACACTCATATGGAGAGCATTAATAATAATGAACTAGAGATAGAACCTTGCTATACTAACATGCAGGGTCCTAAACTCCCTGCTATGAAGGAAGAATACTATGAAGTGTTTCCCTACACAGGTAACCAAGGTAAAGATTTAAGAATTTTATATGAATCTCAAATCCTCTCATTGCAGCTATACACGGAGGCATGTTCACCAAGCTTGGTGCATCAACACTCGCTTGAAAGCGAGAACTTATTCATCTACATGACGCCGATGCACCGTAAGCAGCTACAACTCCGACCAAACTCAACTTCAAGATGCTCCAAGCTGGTATGTAAAATTTCACCTCGAGTCGATATCTCTTGGGATCCACGTGGGTAATGTATGGAGCATCCTAGCTTGGATTTATGGTTTTAAAGAGAGCGCTTCCCGGGAGGCAACCCAGAAGTCATTAGGCGTCTTTCTTAGTTTTGCGTCTTGAGTCTAGTTGCATTCATATTGCATTGGCACTTTTATTCTTCGCATGTCTTGCTATTAGAGTAATCTTGTTGAAAATTTCAAAAGGTAGAATTTATTGTTACTATGTGTTGCATAAACTCGGTTGTACCTAAATCCCATTTTATACATGCTAAATGTTGGTCAAAAATTCAATCTATCATTTTACTATCAAAACATGGTGTTTCGCTAAGTTTTAGAATAAGAAATAATTCTCGAAGAAACAGAAATTTTTTGATGGCTACAAAGAGTTTAACGACCAACTATACGACGGGAATAAAAATTTGAGCCGTATAGTTCCGGTCGTATAGATATCTTTGCCATCGATACTTTTTCTTTCATATGTACTGAGAATTTAACGACCAACTATACGGCGGGAATAAACATTCCGGCCGTATAGCTCCGGTCGTATAGATATCGGTGCCTTCGTACAAATTCTTTTCCAATGTACTGATAGTTTAATGACCAACTATACGGCGGGAATAAAAATTCAAGCTGTATAGTTCCGGTCATATAGATATCGATGCCTTTGTATATTTTCTTTTCCAAGGTACAGAAAGTTTAACGACCAACTATATGGCGGGACCTTTTTGGTCCGACCGTATAGTTGTGCCCGTATAGTTGAGAAAACCCCTCGAATGCCAACTGAAAAGTAACCATTGCTCAAAATTTTATTCTTTCTTCTTCTAAAAACCTTGAAACACCACCTGGGAGCTTCTCCCATGATCTAGAGAGAACGGGCATATATAAGCAATAAATTTCTACCTCAGAAACCTCCTAGACTGCAATTCTCTATAGAAGTTCATGTTTTCTTTTTACTTTCCTTTTATCGGTGGGGTAAACGAACTATGTTCGTATACCAAACCGATGCATTTTATTTTGTGTGTTATTTTCGCAGGGACTTGAACCTTGTGTGACGATGTGTACGGTAGTGCCGACCGTGCAAACACTCACATGAGCCACTTGGTTGCTTCAATTCAATGCTTCGACAATCAATTTCTGGTAAAACCTTCCAAATCAAACCTCTTTTATTAAGCACATAAGGGATGCATACTCGTGTTTCATATTTTGTCTCACTTGCACTTCATCAAAATCTTGGAGAGGCATCTTCTAGAACTAGTTTGTTGGCTCAAGCGTGGTGCTTAGCTTGATGAACCCACTTAGTGGGACTTGTATTTTTTATCACTTGTGAGCTAAACCCGTGTCTTCAGAAACACAAAAATATTGCCTTTTCTTTTAGTTTTTGTAACATCCCAAAACTTTAATCCAAGTGATCAAGATCAAATCTACCCAATTTAGGGTTAACAAAAACATTTCCATTTAAAAATCTTTAAGCATTCATATGTGTGTGCATTTAAAATAGGAGTTGTTTGAAATACCATGATTGAGTGATATATTGATTTTAAAATGACTCTAAGGTGAATTACACATCATCTAGATCATCCCCAAGCGAATCCCAAAGAAAAATAAATCAAAAAGAATTAAATAAGACAAATGGTCACTTTTGCCATTTTAATCATCTAGCCCACTTTGGCTATTCCTAGCACTCAAATTCAAACAGAAACAATTGTGGATGTTCGCAACCCTTGCTAGTACAAGTAGTGATGTGACAAGGCCCACTTTGTGTCATCCCAAAAACATTCAAGCTCTAATTTTAAATGACATTTGAAAATTGAATCTAGTTCATATGTCTAGATCACACTTTTTCAAAAACCATCCAAATGAACTCCATATCAAAATCCCAAGAAAACCTAGATGCTTAAACATTAGATGATTCAATCCACCAAAAATCTTTGAAAAATTCAAATATTTTGTTCATGCGGCCATTGTGTCGAACACTTGGCAGACATGAATCACACTCTAGTTCTAGCTCACTGATTCTACAGGGTTTTGCCACCCATTTTACCTCAATTTAATCTCTCTGTCCCTCCTAGCTCTAACCAAGCCTAAACTATCCCATCCCCTAGTCCCCAGCGCTAGTACCACGCCACCCTGACACCATGCTCACCGGTCGAGCATGCGCAGCTTGCAGTAGACCGCCAGCCCATCTCCGCCGCTCCAGGAAGCAAGACACCACCTCACCGCCACCTACTGTCCACCCCATGATCACTGCCAGCCCCTGGACCACCCCAAAGAAGTGCCACCCTTTCCTCTCTACGCCGCGCCAGAGCACCCTCGCCGCCAGCATGCCACAGACCGCGCCTTGACACTAGACCGCGCACGCCGCTCCGCCATGACCCCCTCACCCCGCCAGACACGGTCGTGCACCGCCACGTGACCCACAGTCGCCAGGAGCACCGTCGAGCACCGCCTCTGTCCTACAGAGTGCAGGAAGCTCCCGACCGTTAGTCACCTCCCCTAGCCATGCCATTACACCGTAGAGGACTGCCAGCAGACCGCCCACCATCCGCCTACCTCACCCATGCGGGTAGCTTCCTATATCACCGTCACTGACGAGCTCCGCCCACACCCGTCGGTCCCCTCGTCGAGTATATAAGGAGACCACCCCCAGACTCAATCGCCATACCATTCCACTCCCCTCTCTCCACGGATCATTTCCCCTCTCTCGCTGGAGCCGCTCGAGCAGCCCATCGCTAGAATTCCGTCGGAGTCAGCCGCAGCAGAGGAGGAGAAGTTGCAGTCGATTTCGTCCACCTCAGCCCCTACTACGACCTCGCCTAAGTCCGCCGTCGTCCACCAGTTCGTTTGCCCGTCTCGCCGCACTAGCTGGAACCCTGGTATGCCCCCACCGTACCCCCACTAACCGTGCTAGGGTTCAGTCTCGTCGGCGACGTGTCCGTCGTCGATGACGACCGTGAACCATTAGTTCTTGTTCTAATCGTGTGGTTCTTATCGCCCCATACCGCTTCGCGTTTAATGATTCACTGGCAGGCGGGACACACCTGTCAGCAGCCCTCAGCGCTGCGGAGTGTACACGGACCGGCCCAATTAGTTTCCCGCGCTGACCCAGTAATTCAAATTTAGGTTTTTCTTTTTAGAAGTAAACTTAATTTTGTCCCTTAGTTCAAAAATCAATTCAAAGAGTTATACAAATCCAAATTGAGTGATTCCATAATTGTTGGAAAGCTACTGAAAATATCTATCCAAGCCCATTGATTTACATCATTTAGAGTAAAAATAACAAGGCAGAAGATTTTGCACATTCAAGCATTTTTATAAAATCAAACATAATAGCTTTTGGGTTGATTCCAACTCTCAAAAATCACATTTAACCATACCTATCTGAATATGTAATAATAGTAAGGTTTACATGCAGTGACTTTGGACTAGTACCAAAAAATGCTATATAGGCATTTCTAGTCACTTTAAATCATTAATTGTTAAACTTAACCTTATTAAAATGTGATCCAACCCTTAAATCACATTCCCATATGTTAGAATATGTGGTGATGACATGTGTCCACATGATACAATATTTTAATTGGAGAATATTAAATCTTAGTTAATTTCAACGAGTAGAAATTACTTTTCTCAAATACAAAGAATGAAGCTACTTCATTAAACCTTGTGATGCTTGTGATGATAATAGATCATAAAATGTGTGCCTTAGTGTGCTAAGTAGACTAGTTAAGTATTGTTTGGTGATTGTGTATTTTGTATGACTTTATAGATGATAGTACCGACCAAGCTTTCTAGGAGGAGGAGTTCTACCAAGAGGAGGAGGAAGAAAACTTCAACCACTGCACCAACTAAGGCAAGCTATTGTTAGCAAGCTAGAATTAAGCTAGATAAACTAAGAAAATGCCTTAAGCATGATTTGGTTATACCATTTTGACTTATACCTACTCCAAGTTTTATTTACAAGCTTTACCTTCTTCACTTTACCAAAGTCCTTTACTTGTTTAAAGGTAACATAAAGAGTATAAAACTTGACCTATCTAGTTAGGCTTAGATGTCATTCTATGGCATGATATTGAGATTAGCATCCCACCTTAGTGAACACTCTTAACTTAGTAGTTGGAACTAAACCAAAACTTGATTCACTTTAGATGGGAATACTTGGTGAAAATGACTTGTGAAAACCTTAGAATGATGATTCATTCTATTGAGATATTTTGACATGTGTTGAGAAACACAAATGATTTACGATGAAGAAAATGTTTAGGCATGAGCCGTAGCCCTTTTACAAAACTGATGGTTGGGTTCAGATGCGATACCATTCC
The DNA here is from genome assembly GCA_910589775.1 of Avena eriantha. Lineage (NCBI taxonomy): Eukaryota > Viridiplantae > Streptophyta > Magnoliopsida > Poales > Poaceae > Avena > Avena eriantha. The sequence continues at coordinate 527,284,287 of OU342743.1, forward strand.
AATTTTACCGTACAACCACAATACCTAAATTGGGTAAGGCTTAGCTAGAAGTTTATATGCATTAGTATTAGTTCCCTCGCGGGAGAGGTTTGAGCTGAGGCTACCTCTCAATGTTGTCCACCTATGCAGTGCCCAAGATGACAGATGGTCATGGTTGGGAGACCATGCTCATAGGAGAGGTGCTTATACTAGAGTGTGTAAAGGAAAGGTTATGTTTGATTATCTGCATACTAAGTATGATGATTCAGGGTTATCCCTGACAGATGTATCGAATCTTGTGGTGAAAGTGTACCACCTCTACAGAGTGTCAAACTATTCGAATAGCCGCGTCCACGGTTATGGACAGTTGGACTGGCCATACTTTTCCGTTGTCAGATGTTTTCAAAATGACTTATGAAATGAATAGTGCTTGACTTGACCACAACAGAGTTGTGACTATGAGAATTAAGTTCCCACCTAGGTGTTTTCAAACGTTATTTTATCTTTCTTTGTTTCTGAACTTAGCTTAGGTTTCGAACTTAACTTTACAAATAAACTTAGAGTTAGCATTTTCCTACTAGAACTATCCTACTTGTTAGTGGTAGTTTGCGAGTACTTAAAGAGTACTCATGGCTTTTGTCCCTGGCTATTCCTATGGCCAGACTATGAAGGAGATTACCAAGATGAAGGATAGTAGGATGGCTATGATAACTAGGACTATCTCCCATCGTCAACATTGCCTGTGACTCTGAAGATGGACCCCACCGCTACGCTATTTATTCTGCTACTTGATTGTACTAAGACCGGATCATGAGATCCCTTATTTGTGTAAGACCTTATTATGGTTTGTAATGGATGATGTACTGTGATATCCAATCTGTTATGTCTCGCAAAAATGGTAATCATGGGATTGCGATGTATGGCATAACAGGCATCTGAGATTAAAAATCTGGGTGTTGACAGTTTTAAGCAGGTCCTCAAGGAAGGCACACCGGGTTATATCAAGAAATATGTTGAAGCAAAGGTTCTTTGTCCATCAAAAGAGAGGTTACTTGTACCTCAATGGTAAAGTGTGTCACCCTTGTTTTCAACTAAGCTTGGGAAGGTAACCACTTATCACACTCTTTGTTGGAAACTGTATTTTCTCTTTTCTTTTGGTAATATACTCAAGTTTGGTTCTTGCAAAGTTCTAAGATTGGGGAGGTTACTTTTGCATGTGTAGAGTCTTGTGCAATGTTCATATGCCATGAAGGTTTAATAACAGGCATGTGTAGAGTCTTGCGATGTATGGCATAACAGGCATCTAGGATTAAAAATCCGGGTGTTGACAAGTTGGTATCAGAGCCATCCTAACTATAGGATACCCTAGTTAGAATGGACGTCCGAACAAAAACTTAGTTTCAAAAACCAAAGTGAGTATTTCTGAAAACTATTTCCTCTCTTACCCTTGGGAATTCTTTCTCTCAAAAAAATTCATGTTCCTCCAAATTCTTACATTACTACATAAAATTTTGACACACTTGATCACTTCACTAACTTTTGCATCCTAAATTCTTATAGATGGAAGCCCAATATAGCAAGTTCTACCAGTTGGGCAACGGAGGCCAACTGATCTTCGAGAGGGATCTGGATTCACTGTCTGAGTTCTTGGAGTGTCCATATCCGGAATTCCTTGGATCTCAACTCCCGGGTCCACCAGGAATAGATTTACAATGGCTAGTGACTGCTGATCTTCGAGGCAAGATAGAAGCACCAGTATCTGGGAGGATTCAGTTCTCCGTGAGAGAGAACAACTGGCTAGATGGATTAGCCAGGGAAATGCATGAAGATCTCGCACGTCTGTGTGCCTTGAGTGTCAACCTAATCCAAGGAACCCGCTTTGTTCACTATGCAAGGCGTGATTCCATGGGAATGCCGCTAGAGATGCCAAGTCACCCAATACTGAAGCGACAAGTGGAGAACCTCGACTTCCTACTGTACGACAGATAGAAGGAGTTGGACAATGCTAGAGAGCTCGCCAACAACAACCTCGCCATTGCCGCCCAGAAGGCCCATACTTTCTCACTTCTAGTCAAGGATCATCAGTCTCTGCGCTGTCAACGCGCCAAGAAGGATCGCACCATCGACCGTCTTTGCAAGAAGGTGGCCGACCTCGAGAAGACCATCAAGGAGCAAGAAGTTCAACTTACGGTAAAGGAAGAAGAAAAGGAAGGTGAAGGTATCCAAGGAGATATTGACTCCTACCTCAGCAATGATGATGACTTTCTGGAGGAGGATATTGTGGACTTCTACACCGACGATGATGACTCTGACTTCATCGATGATGAGTGATGGCTCGATGTTGATGTAGAGCTCGTTGGGAACCCAAGAGGAAGGTATGATGAGCACAGCAGCAAGTTTCCCTCAGTTATGAAACCAAGGTTTAATCGAACCAGTAGGAGCAAGGAAACACCCCAAAGGTGTTACTAGCTGAGCTTTGGCAGGGCGCACTACCGGTGCTAGTAGCAACGTGGAGACCTGCACAACACAACCACAGAACTTTGTCCCCAACTTGCGATGAGGTTGTCAATCTCACAGTGTTTTGCGGAAAACAAAGGATTAAACGTATCGAATGGAAAGAAGTAAAAGTTTGCAAAAAGTAAACACAAAGCAGTAAAAGATCGTAGATTGTATGTAAAGAATAAGGACCGGGATCCATAGTTCACTAGAGGTGGCTCTCCTTAAGATAGATAACATGTTGGGTGAACAAATTACAGCGGGGCAATTGACAAACACCGAGAAATTAATACATGCATATACTAATCATCTTGACTCCTTTGAGACTTGATTGGGCATTACAACATAATACATAGACCGCCATCCAACTACATCTATGACTAATAATCCACCTTCAGGTTATCATCCGAACCCCCTCCAGTATTAAGTTGCAAGCAACAGATTATTGCTTTACGAACTGCCTGTAAAGTAAAGAATACGATTGTTCTATGAACAAAGGATTGTTGTTTTCTCCCTAGTAGCAACAGCACATATAATACCTTAGAGATTTCTGTCACTTCCCTAGATTACCAGAGGCATGAACCCACTATCGAGCATAAATACTAACTCTTGGAGTTGCTGCATCTAATTGGCCAAGATAGCTACTAACAACGGAAAGCATGCAAGCTCACAAATAACAAAGACATGATAGAATCAATAATCAATCTGAAATAGCATCTCAATATCCATCGGATCCCCGCAAACACAACATGCAGAATTACAAATAGATGATCTTGATCATGAACGGAGCTCACAAGATCTAAACATGAAAGCACAAAGGCGGAGAACCAGCCATCTAGCTACTACATGGATCCGTAGTCCAAGGATGAACTACTCACGCATCACACCGGAGGCTTGCATGGTGATGAAGAAGGCCTCCAGGGTGAATTCCCCTCTCCAGCAGGGTGCCGAGAAGAGCTTCAGATCCCTCCCGATCTAGGGATGGAGATGTCAACGGCTACAGACTCTTTCGTGGATTTTTGATCGGGTGCTTAGGGTTTACGTCCTGAGGGCATCTTATAGTCAGAAGGGGAGGCCGAGGGGGTGCCTGGGCTGGCCACACCACCCCCTGGCGCGGGCCAGGTGGTGTGGCCGCCCTCTGGCCCTTCTCCGTCTCGTATTCTGGAACTTGATCCCTTCCGGAAAAATAGACACTTTGGCTTTTGTCCCGTCCAATTCCGAGAATATTCATTTTCTGACTTTCCTAGAACCAAAAACAGCAGAAAACAGGTAGTTGGTACTGTGGCTCTTGTTAATAGGTTAGTCCAAGAAATCATAAAAAAAGTACACCAAAGTTGGAACAAAACACAAGAAAGTGGATAAAACCAAGCATGGAACATCAAAAATTATAGATAAATTTGCAATGTATCAACATCCCCAAGCTTAACTCCTGCTCGTCCTCGAGTAGGTAAGTGATAAAAAGAAAGAATAATATTTGAGGTGACATGCACCATCAAAGACTTGATCAAAGTATTTGCAAAATATTCAAAGTTGGGATCATAGTACTTCAATCATAACATGAAAGACAAAGTTCTAGCAATAAGCAAAGAAACTAGGATGCAACATGAAAAGTCACAAACAAAATATTCATGAATAACAATGCTTTGCAAGATGTTTGTTTGTTTCACATAAAGAAAACATAGCATAGTAGTATTCATCTTGTCCCTCAATAGAGTAGCAAATATAAATGCATAGGACACCTTCAAAGTTCATAAGAGTGACTAGATACAGTAGTTTAAAACAAGCAATATCAAGTTATGCATCAATCAACTAGTCTTGGGACAATGCACATAGAACTAAGAATGGCCACTATGCTCTCAAAGTAGGTGCATAAAGATAGAAGGTGGAGACTGAATATATGGTGGAAGAAAGGCCTTTTGTAAAAGGAAGTAGGGATTCAAGTCTCATAAACAGCTTCCAAAAATTATGGTACTTGTAGTTTTCAGCTCTCATTGCCCCTATCATAAGCATCTTGAAGGTGATTAAGGTTAAAGTGACACAACTAAGAGGATATGCTTGACAAGTTATAAACAAAATCTCATGCCCCTTACTTACGAAGACCGATCCTCATGCTACTCAACTTCAGTCATGAGTAAGCTCTTGTCAATGTAAGTATATGTGTATCATTAAGAACCGCCAACGGGGTACCCCTTGCACATGATACGGGAGCTTTCCCATAATCAAAATGACAAGGCAAGCAGACAATGAGCATCTCAGCGATCTTATTATTTGCTATTTGCATAGGTTTTTATTGAGGATGCTTCATAGAGTGCTCATTATGGAGAATACCACTATTCTATGCTTTAATATGCTAAAACAACGCATGATTCATCCAAGGCACATTAAGCAATATCAATTGTTTATAACAAGTCATGCTACAGCAAAGAATACTAAGCATAAAGCAAAAACAATATCAAGCATGGCATGACAAAGCATAGGCCACAGTCAAAAACGAGCTCTTTTTACCACATAAGTATGAACTTTCCTACTCTTTTGCAAACCAAACCAAACTATTTGCAAACCAATGTATGAAAGAGGGGGTCCAACTAATTTATTCAGAAAACTAAGAAACCAAGCAAACTAAAAACTAAAACGAAAACGAAAAAGAAGACGCTCCAAGAACAACACAATTGTGCATGAAACAATAAAAATGAAGCGTTTGGAAGAAACCTAGGATTTTTATTGATGAAGGAGGGGATGCCTTGGGCATCCCCAAGCTTTGACGCTTGTACTTCTTGGATATTTCTTGGAGTGACACGCGTGGCATCCCCAAGCTTGAGCTTTAGTCCATCCTTCATCTCATTACTCATTCCTTCCATACACCTGAAATTTTTCCTTCATACAAAACTTCACACAATCTCATTAGCAACATTAGTGCACTCAAGATAAATAAGTCTCAAGGTTCAGTTCTAACACCAAATAAACTTCCATTGGAACACTAGCTACAGTAGCACTTCCCTCAAAAATCTCAATTCCCCAAAAGAACTCAAGAAGGAACCAACAAGAAGCAAATGCAGAAAATGGCAGAAATCTGTCAAAACAGACCAGCAGGTAAAGACGAATTTTTTCGAAGACCTTATCTTGCTTAAATCAAAAAGTGTTGAACTAACGAAAGTTAGATAACAACCTGGGTCAGAAGCACAAACCATTACAGCTCAACCCGATATACAGAGCTCTCTCACGAATTTTTACGGTGAAGCACAGAAATCTATTTCGGGACAGCAACTTTCCCAATCATTACTTCTCTCTCATTAGAGGTTACTCTTGGCACAAAAAGCAAATAAAAAGGATTAGGAGCGGTTATTACAGAGGTAACAACTTTCAAGACTCATCTAAAACTTTTGGGTTATCTCCCAATAAGTACTTTTCTTTGACGTCTTTAAGTTAGGCATAAGAAGCAAGAAGAAGAATCAAGTATTCTCAAATGAAGAAGCATTAAGATCAATACCAGAAATATTTTCAAAAAGGCAAGGTATATCATCCAAATAAGTTCTAGAGGATCCTCTCTCAATGCTCTTGGGTTCACTATTCTCATCAAAAGGGTTTGCATGAACAATCCAATCAAGATTCTTTTCTATGGCATCATGTATTGCTACTAGTTTAAAGGGTATTGGTATGTTAGGTTCCTCCCCATTAGGTTCGGTTTTGTTCATCTTTTCTCGTGTACCAACAACATCTACACATGAGCCTAGCATATTGAAACATTCAAAAACTTTTCTAGCTTCCTTGGCAACATCATAGAACTCCTTAAACAAAGTTTCTATAATAAAATCCCTCTTTTCATGGTCCTCAATTTCTTTAAGCTTAAGAAACATTACTTGCATTAAGGGGTTGAGGTTAACAAACCTAGCTTCTAACATGTGAATTAAAGAAGCTGCAGCAATCTCATAGTTTGGAACAAGTTCTACAAGGGATCTATCCTCAGTGTCTTCATGCTTACTAACATGATTAAAGAATTCTTCAATGTTATCTTTCCCAATTATAGAACCACTACCAATTGGAAGGTATTTCAGGATGAATGTAGGGATCAACATGGTGAGCTAAGGAAGAGGTGACTACTAAAGGAGACTTAATTTTTTTGTGTTTTTCAAATAAGAAGGCAAACTTGTAAAACTAATTTTTTTGTGTTTTTGAATAACAAAACAAGCAAACAAAGCAAAAAGAAACTAAGCAAAACAAAAACAACAAAGTAAAGAGATTGGTTGTGGGGGACTCCCCTTGTGAAGATGTCCTTGACTCCCCGGCAACGGCGCCAGAAAAATGCTTGATGGCTCGGTGTTGATGTAGAGCTCGTTGGGAACCCCAAGAGGAAGGTATGATGAGCACAGCAGCAAGTTTCCCTCAGTTATGAAACCAAGGTTTAATCGAACCAGTAGGAGCAAGGAAACACCCCAAAGGTGTTACTAGCTGAGCTTTGGCACGGCGCACTACCGGTGCTAGTAGCAACGTGGAGACCTGCACAACACAACCACAGAACTTTGTCCTCAACTTGCGATGAGGTTGTCAATCTCACCGTCTTTTGTAGAAAACAAAGGATTAAACGTATCGAATGGAAAGAAGTAAAAGTTTGCAAAAAGTAAACACAAAGCAGTAAAAGATTGTAGATTGTATGTAAAGAAAAAGGACCGCGATCCATAGTTCACTAGAAGTGGCTCTCCTTAAGATAGATAACATGTTGGGTGAACAAATTACAACGGGGCTATTGACAAACACCGAGAAAGCAATACATGCATATACTAATCATCTTGACTCCTTTGAGACTTGATTGGGCATTACAACATAATACATAAAACGCCATCCAACTACATCTATGACTAATAATCCACCTTCAGGTTATCATCCGAACCCCCTCCAGTATTAAGTTGCAAGCAACAGATTATTGCATTATGAACTGCGTATAAAGTAAACAATATGATTGTTCTATGAACAAAGGATTGTTGTTTTCTCCCTAGTAGCAACAACACATCTAGTACCTTAGAGATTTCTGTCACTTCCCCAGATTACTAGAGGCATGAACCCACTATCGAGCATAAATACTAACTCTTGGAGTTGCTAGCATCTACTTGGCCAAGATAGCTACTAACAATGGAAAGCATGCAAGATCACAAATAACAAAGACATGATAGAATCAATAATCAATCTGAAATAGCATCTCAATATCCATCGGATCCCCGCAACACAACATGCAGAATTACAAATAGATGATCTTGATCATGAACAGAGCTCACAAGATCTAAACATGAAAGCACAAAGGAGGAGAACAAGCCATCTAGCTACTACATGGATCCGTAGTCCAAGGATGAACTACTCACGCATCACACCGGAGGCTTGCATGGTGATGAAGAAGGCCTCTAGGGTGAATTCCCCTCTCCGGCAGGGTGCCGGGAAGAGCTTCAGATCCCTCCTGATCTAGGGATGGAGATTACGGTGGCAACAGACTCTTTCGTGGATTTTTGATCGGGTGCTTAGGGTTTACGTCCCGAGGGCATCTTATTGTCGGAAGGGGAGGCCGAGGGGGTGCTTGGACTGGCCACACCACCCCCTGGCGCAGGCCAGGCCTGGCCGCGCGGCCAGGTGGTGTGGCCGCCCTCTGTACCTTTTCCGTCTCGTATTCTGGCACTTGATCCCTTCCGGAAAAATAGGCACTTTGGCTTTTGTCCCGTCCAATTCCGAGAATATTCATTTTCTGACTTTCCTGGAATCAAAAACAGCAGAAAACAGGCAGCTGGCACTATGGCTCTTATTAATAGGTTAGTCCAAGAAATCATAAGAAAAGTACTCCAAAGTTGGAATAAAACACAAGAAAGTGTATAAAACCAAGCATGGAACATCAAAAATTATAGATACATTTGCAATGTATCAATGAGTAGATGCATTAGAGCACTATCGTAGAGTGAGGAGTATCAGTCCCATTGTATCGTAGCTTATAGAATGGTTCTTAAAACCATCTTTTTCCTTTGATGGTGTGGTGTGTATGTGTTTGTATTGTGTGCTTTGCTTGAATGAATGAAAAGAAGTTAGTTGCAAAACCTGAGTCAAACTCAAAGTTTTAGCGTTGAAATCAAAACCATGAACCCTTGAACTTTCCCTCTTACCCCTTTATCTACCTCAATCTTCAGATGACTCGTCAAAACCAAGGAGGGAGCAGCTCATCGCAAGACCCAATGCTGCAGACTCTCATTGCAGACCGTGAAGCAAGCCGGGCAGAGCGCCAAGCTAATCTGGCAACACTGCAGCAGATCGCTCAGATGGCTCACAACAACCAGAACCATGGAAATCAGGATCATCATGGATCCAAACTCAAAAACTTCCAGAACACCAATCCCCCAATCTTTAGCACTTTAGAGAACCCACTGGATGCTGATGACTGGTTGCAGACAATGGAGAACAACTTAGAAGTAGCAGGAGTGGATGCCAATGAGAAAGTTCTTTTTGCCACCCATTATTTGGCAGGAGATGCAAGATCATGCTGGAAAAGCATCCGCACAATGAACCATGGTCAAGTGATGACATTGGAAGCCTTCAAAATCAAGTTCAGCCGCACCCACGTGCCGCAGGGTCTAGTCACAAAGAATGGGGGATGAATTCAGAGAGTTGAAGCAAGGCCGAATGACTGTAGTGGAGTACCGTGATAGATTCTTGTCCTTAGCCAGGTATGCACCTGTTGAGATCAACACGAAGGCCAAGAAGAAAGAGAGATTCCTGAACAGACTGCATGATGAGATGCAGACTGTCCACGTCAACATCCGTTTCGAGGATCTCGAAGAGCTAGTCGACTCTGCCATTCAGATGGAAGGGAAGATTAATCAAGCAAACGATAACTGCAAACATCGGATGATGCACCAAGCTGGATCCAAAAGTCACCAGAAGTACCGTCCCAATCCTTCTATAGGATATGCACCAAGGAACAATCGACCCCCAATGTCTCGCCCAAGCTACCCCAACCGTAGCAGAGGAAATGTGAAGTCCGGAGGAAACAACAATCACCCCGGCAACTCCAGCAATTTCAACTGTGCACCTCCCAAGAGCAACAACAACAACAACACTGCACCCAGAACTGGAAGCAATGATGTGCCCGTGGCAGCAAAAGACAAGTCCTAGATAACTTGTTTCGAGTGTGGAGTGAAGGGTCACTATTCCAATGAGTGTCCCAAGAAGACTGCCGCCACTGCCAATGTGAATGCCCCAGCTCAACAGCAGCATCGTGTTCAACCAGGAAGAAGATTTGCCCCAGGGAACCCTCACAACCGCAACGGCCGTCTCTTCCACATGAACGCCGAAGAAGCCCAAGAAGCGCCAGATGTAGTGCTAGGTATGTTTTCTGTCAACTCAGTTTTAGGAAGAGTGTTGTTTGATTCTGGAGCATCGCATTCATTTGTCACTGAAGAATTTGCATGCACTAGTAAGATTCACCCAACCAACTTGAAGCATGTCATGATAGTTCAAATCCCCGGTTCAACTACAATAGCTAAAAAAATTGCAAAGTTGTGCCTATCAAGATACATGGGATAGATTTTTATGCCAATATAATAGTACTTGGAACCAAAGGTTTGGAAGTAGTACTAGGAATGGTTGGATGGCAAAGCATAAAGGATTGATTGACTGTGCCAAGAAAGCCATCACCATGACCAGTAGCTCTGGAGTCTCAGTAGAGCATATATCTGAAACCTTGCCCTGTCAATTCAAGTGTAATAAGAGTCTAGCCCTACCCACCATTGACCAAGTTAGAGTAGTCTGTGAATACCCCAACATATTCCCAGATGAATTGCCCTGTATGCCCCCGGATAGGGATATTGAGTTCATTATTGAACTAATCCCCGGAACCGGACCCATAGCCCAGAGACCCTATAGTATGAACCCCTCAGAGTTAGTGGAATTGAAGAACCAGTTGGATGCTATGTTGGCAACAGGCTTGATTCAACCAAGCGCATCGCCATGGAGATCTCCAGTGTCATTTCTCGACAAGAAAGATGGAGGCAGCCATTTGTGCACGGATTACAAGAAGCTGAATGACGTCACCATCAAAAACAAGTACCCTTTGCCAAAGATAGAGGATCTATTTGATCAGTTGACTGGAGCCAATGTGTTCTCAAAGATTGAGCTTAGGACTGGTTATCACCAACTTAAGATTCGTGCAACGGATATTCTGAAGACCGCCTTTACTACTCGTTATGGTTTATACGAGTATACGGTCATGTCTTTTGGATTAACCAATGCCCCTTCTTATTTCATGAATCTCATGAATAAGATCTTTATGAATTTTCTAGATAAGTTTGTCGTTGTGTTTATCGACGATATCCTTATCTACTCCAAGTCAGAAGAAGAGCATGAGCAACATCTGAGAATCATCCTTGAAACCCTTAGAGAGCATCGGTTGTATGCCAAGTAGCAAATGTGAGTTTTGGCTGAAAGAAGTAGGATTCCTTGGACATATTGTGTCTACCAGAGGAGTCAATGTTGATCCCGCCAAGATCAAAGATGTCGAAGAATGGGAAGCCCCAACCACTCAAACCCAAGAAAGTGCATTTCTCGGATTAGCGAGATATTACCGCAAGTTCGTAGAAGGATTTTCAAGCATCGCCAGACCCATGACCCAATTGTTGAAGAAGGACAAGAAGTTTGAATGGATCGACAAATGTGAAGCAAGTTTCCAAGAGCTAAAGAAGAGATTGATTTCAGCCCCAATATTGATCATGCCCGATATCAAGAAGTCGTTTGATGTGTATTGTGATGCATCCAAGATTGCTCTCGGATGTGTATTGATGCAAGAAGGCAAAGTCATCGCTTATCTATCTCGACAACTAAAGCAGCATGAGCAGAACTATCCTACCCATGATCTTGAGTTAGCAGCCGTGTTTTAGCATTGAAGACATGGCGTCATTACCTTATGGGTAATCGCTTTGAGATTTATTCAGATCACAAAAGCTTGAAGTATATTTTCACTCAGAAGGAGCTGAATATGAGGCAAAGGATATGGATAGAGTTAATCAAGGATTGTGACCTTGACATTCACTATCACCCCGGCAAAGCCAATGTGGTAGCGGATGCTCTTAGCAGATTGCCATGTAGCCTAAACACCATGATCAAGGAGAACCAACCAAGTTTGTATGAGGAGTTGGAGCAGTTTAGAACTGAGCTAGTTAGCAAAGGATTCTTAGCTAGTATTGAACTTCAACCCACTTTGATTAGCCAAATCAAGGAAGCCCAGCAGGGAAATGAAAGTATCGACAGAATCAAACATCGTATTGGTACAGGAAAAGTACCAGGATTCAACGAAGACGAAGAAGGAGTTATGTGGTACAAAGGCAGTATTGGTGTGCCAGCAGATTCGGAGCTGAAGCAAGTTATCATGCAGGAAGCTCATGATACTCTTTATTCTATCCACCCCGGAGGAACAAAGATGTATCAAGATTTGAAAGAGCAATTTTGGTGGCACAAGATGAAGAGAGAAATCGGAAGCTACATCGCCAAGTGTGATATCTATCAAAGAGTCAAAGCGGAACATCAAAGACCCGCAAGACTGTTGCAACCATTGCAGATTCTGGAATGGAAATGGGATTCCGTCGGAATTGACTTTATCACCGGTTTGCCTACTTCTAGTAGGGGAAATGACTCAATATGGGTCATTGTTGATAGACTGTATAAGGTAGCTTACTTTATACCTGTCAAGACAACCTACCAGAGTTTGAAGCTAGCAGAGTTGTACATTGCTAGAATTGTTAGTCTGCATGGAACCCCCAATACCATAGTATCGGATCGAGGAACCCAATTTACCTCGAGATTTTGGCAGGAAGTCCAAGAAGGATTAGGAACCAAGTTGAATTTCAGCACCGCTTATCACCCGCAAACTGATGGACAGACTGAGAGAGTCAACCAAATCCTAGAGGATATGTTGACAGCTTGTGTGTTAGAGTATGGATCAAAATGCGAAGATTGCCTGCCTTTCGCAGAATTCTCATATAACAACAGTTATCAAGCCAGTTTGCAAATGGCACCATTTGAGTTCCTATACGGAAGAAAGTGTAGTACCCCTTTGAATTGGTCGCAAGTAGGAGAGAGTCAGATTTTTGGACCCGACATTCTCTGAGAAGCTGAAGAGAAGGTTCACAAAGTCCATGAGGACCTCAAGACCGCCCAGTCCAGACAGAAGAGTTATGCTGACAAGAGAAGGAGAGACCTGACTTTCAATGTCGGAGATTTTGTATATCTCAAGCATTCACCATTGAAGGGAACCCAACGCTTTAGTCTGAAAGGAAAGTTAGCCCCCATATATATCGGACCTTTCAAGATTCTGAATCACCGAGGAGAAGTATCTTATCAACTGGAACTGCCTGAGCATATGTCTTCCATCCACAATGTTTTCCATATCTCGTTACTTCGCAAATGCCTAGAAGTGCCGGAGAAGACCGAAGTGTTCAAAAACATCGATCACCGAGCTGTTGATATCAACAAGGATCTGACGTATCGTGAAGTGCCCATCCGTATCTTGGAGGAAGCCTACAGAACCACCAGGATCCGGAGTATCAAATTTCTCAAGATCCAATGGAGCAACCATACCGAAGAAGAAGCCACTTGGGAGCGAGAAGATTACATTAGGACTGAGTTCCCATATCTCTTTAGTTCCTAGTTGTCTTTCTTAAATCTCGGGACGAGATTTTGTTTAAGGGGGGAAGGTTTGTAATATCCCAAAACTTTAATCCAAGTGATCAAGATCAAATCTACCCAATTTAGGGTTAACAAAAACTTTTCCATTTAAAAATCTTTAAGCATTCATATGTGTGTGCATTTAAAATAGGAGTTGTTTGAAATTCCATGATTGAGTGATCTATTGATTGTAAAATTACTCTAAGGTGAATTACACATCATCTAGATCATCCCCAAGCAAATCCCAAAGAAAAAGAAATCAAAAAGAATTAAATAAGACAAATGGTCACTTTTGCCATTTTAATCACCTAGCCCACTTTGGCTATTCCTAGCACTCAAATTCAAACAGAAACAATTGTGGATGTTTGCACCCCTTGTCAGTACAAGTAGTGATGTGCCAAGGCCCACTTTGTGTCATCCCAAAAACATTCAAACTCTAATTTTAAATGACATTTGAAAATTGAATCTAGTTCATATGTCTAGATCACACTTTTTCAAAAACCATCCAAATGAACTCCATTTCAAAATCCCAAGCAAACCTAGATGCTTAAGCATAAGATGATTCACTCCACCAAAAATCTTTGAAAAATTCAAATATTTTGTTCATGCGGCCATTGTGTCGAACACTTGGCAGGCATGAACCACACTCTAGTTCTAGCTCATTGTTTCTACAGGGTTTTGCCACCCATTTTACCTCAATTTAATCTCTCTGTCCCTCCTAGCTCTAACCAAGCCTAAACTAACCCATCCCCTAGTCCCCAGCGCCAGTACCACGCCACCCCGATGCCATGCTCGTCGGTCGAGCATGCGCAGCTCGCAGCAGACCGCCAGCCCTTCTCCGCCACTCCAAGAAGCAAGACGCCACCTCACCGCAGCCCACTGTCCACCCCACAATCACTGCCAGCCCCTGGACCATCCCAGAGAAGCGCCGCCCTTTCGTCTCTGCGCCGTGCCAAAGCATGCCAGAGCGCCCTCGCCGCCAGCATGCCACAGACCGCGCCTCGACACCAGACCATGCACGCCGCTCCGCCTTGACCCCCTCACCCTGCCAAACACGGCTGTGCACCGCCGCGCGACCCACAGTCGCTAGGAGCACCGTCGAGCACCGCCCCTGTCCCTCAGAGCGCGGGAAGCTCCCGACCGTTAGCCACCGCCCCTTGATACATTGCAAATGTATCTATAATTTTTGATGTTCCATGCTTGGTTTTATCCACTTTCTTGTGTTTTGTTCCAACTTTGGAGTACTTTTCATATGATTTCTTGGACTAACCTATTAACAAGAGCCACAGTGCCAGCTGCCTGTTTTCTGCTATTTTTGGTTCTAGGAAAGTCAGAAAATGAATATTCTCGGAATTGGACGGGACAAAAGCCATATGTGCCTATTTTTCCGGAAGTGATCAAGTGCCAGAATACGAGACGGAGAAGGGCCAAGGAGCCACCACACCACCTGGCCGTGCGGCCAGGCCTGGCCCGCGCCAGGGGGTTGTGTGGCCGCTCCCGGCACCCCCTCGGCCTCTCCTTCCGCCTATATATTGCCCTCAGGACGAAAACCCTAAGGACCTGATCAAAATTCCACGAAAGAGTCTGTAGCCGCCATCATCTCCATCCCTAGATCGGGAGGGATCTGAAGCTCTTCCCGGCACCCTGCCGGAGAGGGGAATTCACCCTGGAGGCCTTCTTCATCACCATGCAAGCCTCCGGTGTGATGCGTGAGTAGTTCATCCTTGGACTACGAATCCATGTAGTAGCTAGATGGCTGGTTCTCCTCCTTTGTGCTTTCATGTTTAGATCTTGTGAGCTCCGTTCATGATCAAGATCATCTATTTGTAATTCATACCTGTTGTGTTTGCGGGGATCCGATGGATATTGAGATGCTATTTCAGATTGATTATTGATTCTATCATGTCTTTGTTATTTGAGATTTTCCATGCTTTCCGTTGTTAGTAGCTATCTTGTCCAAGTAGATGCTAGCAACTCCAAGAGTTAGTATTTATGCTCAATAGTGGGTTCATGCCTCTGGTAATCTGGGGAAGTGACAGAAATATCTAAGGTACTAGATGTGTTGTTGCTACTAGGGAGAAAACAACAATCCTTTGTTCATAGAACAAATCGTATTGTTTAGTTTACACGCAGTTCGTAAAGCAATAATATGTTGCTTGCAACTTAATACTGGAGGGAGTTCAGATGATAACCTGAAGGTGGATTATTAGTCATAGATGCAGTTGGATGGAGGTCTATGTATTATGTTGTAATGCCCAATCAAGTCTCAAAGGAGTCAAGATGATTAGTATATGCATGTATTGCTTTCTCGGTGTTTGTCAATTTCCCCGCTGTAATTTGTTCACCCAGCATGTTATCTATCTTAAGGAGAGCCACCTCTAGTGAACTATGGATTCCGGTCCTTATTCTTTACATACAATCTACAATCTTTTACTGCTTTGTGTTTACTTTTTGCAAACTTTTACTTTTTTCCATTCGATACGTTTAATCCTTTGTTTTCCGCAAAACACAGTGAGATTGAGAACCTCATCGCAAGTTGGGGACAAAGTTCTGTGGTTGTGTTGTGCAGGTCTCCACGTTGCTACTAGCACCGGTAGTGCGCCCTGCCAAAGCTCAGCTAGTAACACCTTTGGGGTGTTTCCTGCTCCTACTGGTTCGATTAAACCTTGGTTTCATAACTGAGGGAAAACTTAGTGCTTTGCTCATCGTACCTTCCTCTTGGGGTTCCCAACGAGCTCTACGTCGAAAGTCGAGCGCATCACCCCTAGCCACACCATTACGCAGTAGAGGACTGCCAGCAGACCGCCCAACGTCCGCCTACCTCGCCCACGCCGGTAGCCCCCTATATCACCGTCACCAACGAGCTCCGCCCACACCGTCGGTCCCCTCGTCGAGCCTATATAAGGAGGCCACCCCCAGCCTCAATCGCCATACCATTCCACTCCCCTCTCTCCACTGATCGTTTCCCCTCTCTCCACTTATTTAACCATACCTATCTGAAAATGTAATAATATTAAGGTTTACATGCAGTAACTTTGGACTAGTACCAAAAAATGCTATATAGGCATTTCTAGTCACTTTAAATCATTAATTATTAAACTTAACCTTATTAAAATGTGATTCAACCCTTAAATCACATTCCCATATGTTAGAATATGTGGTGATGACATGTGTCCACATGATACAATATTTTAATTGGAGAATATTAAATCTTAGTTAATTTCAATTAGTAGAAATTACTTTTCTCAAATAAAAAGAATTGAGCTAGTTCATTAAACCTTGTGATGCTTGTGATGATAATAGATCATCAAATGTGTGCCTTAGTGTGCTAAGTAGACTAGTTAAGTATTGTTTGGTGATTGTGTATTCCGTATGTATTTATAGACGATAGTACCGACCAAGCTTGCGAGGAGGAGGAGTTCTACCAAGAGGAGGAGGAAGAAAACTTCAACCACTGCACCAACCAAGGCAAGCTATTGTTAGCAAGCTAGAATTAAGCTAGATAAACTAAGCAAATGCCTTAAGCATGCTTTGGTTATACCATTTTGACTTATACCTACTCCAAGTTTTATTTACAAGCTTTACCTTCTTTACTTTACCAAAGTCCTTTACTTGTTTAAAGGTAGCATAAAGAGTATAAAACGTGACTTATCTAGTTAGGCTTAGATGTCATTCTATGGCATGATATTGAGATTAGCATCCCACTTTAGTGAACACTCTTAACTTAGTAGTTGGAACTAAACCAAAACTTGATTCACTTTAGATGGGAATACTTGGTGAAAATGACTTGTGAAAACCTTGGAATGATGAGTCATTATATTGAGATGTTTTGACATGTGTTGAGAAACACAAATGATTTACGATGAAGAAAATGTTTAGGCATGAGCCTTAGGCCTTTTACAAAACTGATGGTTGGGTTCAGATGCGATACCATTCCAATTTTACCGTACAACCACAATACCTGAATTGGGTAAGGCTTATTTAGAAGTTTATATGCATTAGTATTAGTTCCCTCGTGGGAGAGGTTTGAGCTGAGGCTACCTCTCAATGTTGTACACCTATGCAGTGCCCAAGATGACAGATGGTCATGGTTGGGAGACCATGCTCATAGGAGAGGTGCTTATACTAGAGTGTGTAAAGGAAAGGTTATGTTTGATTATCTGCATACTAAGTATGATGATTCAGGGTTATCCCTGACAGATGTATCGAATCTTGTGGTGAAAGTGTACCACCTCTATAGAGTGTCAAACTATTCGAATAGCCGCGTCCACGGTTATGGACAGTTGGACTGGCCATACTTTTCCGTTGTCAAATGTTTTCAAAATGACTTATGAAATGAATTGTGACTTGACTTGACCACAACAGAGTTGTGACTATGACAATTAAGTTCCCACCTAGGTGTTTTCAAACGTTATTTTATCTTTCTTTGTTTCTGAACTCAGCTTAGGTTTCGAACTTAACTTTACAAATAAACTTAGAGTTAGCATTTTCCTACTAGAACTATCCTACTTGTTAGTGGTAGTTTGCGAGTACTTAAAGAGTACTCATGGCTTTTGTCCCTGGCTATTCCTATGGCCAGACTATGAAGGAGATTACCAAGATGAAGGATAGTAGGATGGCTATGATAACTAGGACTATCTCCCATCGTCAGCATTGCATGTGACTCTGAAGATGGACCCCACCGCTACGCTATTTATTCTGCTACTTGATTGTACTAAGACTGGATCATGAGATCCCGTATTTGTGTAAGACCTTATTATGGTTTGTAATGGATGATGTACTGTGATATCCAATCTGTTATGTCTCGCAAAAATGGTAATCATGGGATTGCGATGTATGGCATAACAGGCATCTAGGATTAAAAATCCGGGTGTTGACAGTTTTAAGCAGGTCCTCAAGGAAGGCACACCGGGTTATATCAAGAAACATGTTGAAGCAAAGGTTCTTTGTCCATCAAAAGAGAGGTTACTTGTACCTCAATGGTAAAGTGTGTCACCCTTGTTTTCAACTAAGCTTGGGGAGGTAACCACTTATCACACTCTTTGTTGGAAACTGTATTTTCTCTTTTCTTTTGGTAATATACTCAAGTTTGGTTCTTGCAAAGTTCTAAGATTGGGGAGGTTACTTTTGCATGTGTAGAGTCTTGTGCAATGTTCATATGCCATGAAGGTTTAATGCAATCATATATCCCGCTGTTTTTGAATGCTTGTTTAAGTGAGTCTAGTCTTGTATTCATATGGGGACACACTTACTCATGATAGGCACCATAGGAGTTGACTTAGAGCTTGTATGCATCTTGCCAAATTGTTTATCAAGCTTGTGACACTATTTGTGATCCTCTAGAAAACATTGCCACAATCTCTACACTTGGAAAGAATGAATACTTGATCAAGATCTTTTGAAATTTGTTGGTTGTCTTAAATGAATAGGTTATGCTCGACCCCATAATGTCAAAAGAATAGACTTGATAGTTTGCTTACGGAAGGAGTTGCCAATTGGAAATGATATTTCAAAGTTTTGAGTTCTATGCTAAATAAGGTGTTGATTAATTGTCTTAAGAGTTTAGCCTTAAAGATACTCAACACCATAGATGTGATGATCGACTTGATAGTACTCTTTGAAAGGATTTTAGCGATAATTGAGATGCATGCCAAATCTTGACCTGTTGATTAAAGTATGATATTGCTTTATGCGTGTCTCCACCACTGTCGCACAACATGGGATGCTAACAACTCCGCTAGCCTTTGAATAGTCCAAAAAGAGGAAACTCTTGGAGTTTGGCTATGAGTTTCCCAACATATGTAGCAGAAATGCTATATTTGGCTATGCATTGGTATTCTCATGGGCCGGCGTTCAAAGAGAAAGAGGGAATACTCCTCTGACCGTTATGAGAAATCATAATACCGAAAAGGGAAACCTTGGTAATGGTCACGAGTATCCATTCTTAGCCTGCACAGCCTGGTTAAACACACTAAGTTTTGGCATGATCTCATTACTGATGAAGTGAAGTTTTAGAAAGACAAAGAATAGAAAATGAGTGTTTGATAGCCATGATTCATTGATGTGGATGACCAAATGAGACACTCTAATGCTATGCTTCTTTTGACATGTTCTCGCATTTCCTTTTGGCATAAATCTCATTAGTAAGAGTTAAACTTTATGAAAGCTCAATAACTGATGTTTGCACTTGAGAGCCTTAACTAGATGACATGATTGGGTAGAATCGATTCCTATTTATGCTTGACATCTATTTGTGACTAAGTTTTGCCTCATAAAAAAATAATGATATGAAAAGTTATACAAAAGGTGCAATAAGAGGATCACAAGTATGACATGGAGCATATAAGTTTTGATGAATCATTAGTGGTCTTTATAACTGAGTTTGTGTTGCCTTGTATGAATATATGTTTTCTCTCTTCAAGCTTGTAGAAGAAATAAGGATGCAAGGCATTGATTTCCAATGATAAGCTATTTCACAACCATTAATTTATTATCGACCCTTCCTGCTCGAGGACGAGCAAGGTCTAGCTTGGGGAAGTTGATGGCTATGAAATACCACCTCTTTTAGCCATATAAAATGAGCCATTATCTCTCATATCATGTTTCTTTCAGCTATAGCTATGCCTTATATGCATGACTTCTAGTTCTCATTTACATTCATATGAGCTTTGCATATTTTGTAGTTTAGGTAGAATTTTATCACTTTTCATTGTCTATGACATGTGTGTAGGTTTTGATGATGATTATGGATAAAACAAAGGCAAAAGGAACAAAGACAGCATAGTATGGAGGAGCTGCAGGGACTAGATTTAGCCATTTGAGAGGTTGAAAAAGTGATTTTTCCAACTTCTTAAAATAAATATCCAAGACCATGGGGTCGTAGCCCTCGACGATACAAACTCAACGAGCCCAAGAACACCCAAAAAGGAGTCAGGGGCGGAACTAGGTTATGCTCGCAGGGGTCACGGGACACCCGTAAAAAAGAGTTCCTTCATATATTTTATTCATTTTTGGTGTGTGACACCCCCAGCTATAGCTGGAAAAAATGTAGGACTAAGACAGTGACACTGGGTCTTTTTGGTTCTGGGTCCGCCCCTGAACGGAGTTCGTATGAAGAAATGGCAGCCAAAATACTAAAGGGGACAGACGGTTTGACGAGCAACTATACGGCCGAAGCTATTTTTCTGGTCGTATAGCTCCGCCCGTATAGTTGCCAAAAAGGTCACAAACGACGGGATTTGACCCTAGAAAATCTCTAGAACCTTCCCTAAGTCATATGACGGTATTGGGGGAACCCTAGGGCACCCCCAAGGCCTATATAAATGAGGGAGGACCCAAGAGATATCCACCAAGCCATAGCCCTTCAGGGGCTCAGCTCTGCCGCCGCTGCCGCCACCCATACGATCTCCATTGCGGTGGAGCTCTCCCTCAACCACACCTCCGAGATCTAGATCTCCCTCAATACCATCACCATCAAGGCATCCAAGCAATAAGAAGGGGAGGAGAAGGAAGACATCACCACCACCATGCATCGATCTCCATCTCCATCATCATCTCCCTCTCTCTCTTGTGTTTAGTAATTGTAAGATTGAACACGGTTGTGATATCATTATATATTTATATATGTTTGGCTGTTCATCCATGTGTGAGTGATTGATTGAATTTTAGGTTGAGGTATGATCTAGTGCGCTAAGTTAGAATTTATTGTGATCTAAGATGAGTTTATGTGATTCTTTGGTCCGGAAGTGCCTTTTTCCTTGCGGTGACGCGCGAGAAACATGCATAGTACACATAGTGTGACAGCTCGGTAATCAATTGGGAAACATTTATTTGTCTAAGAAATCTCTTATAGATCACACATATATTTGCCCATCTAGTACTAGTGAGATCGAAGCCTAGAAGCCCTCTCTCATTCCATTCAATCCTACAACCACAATCTCTTTAATTCAGTTCATATTCCTATTTACTTTCCGTCTTAGTTTATTTTGTTTGTGTTAAAAGGTCTTTGTTATTAGATATTTTAAACCTATCTCAATTATCAGTATTCTAGTAACTTATAAAATAGGCTATTTCCAAACCACGGTTTGGGTGCGAAACATGGCCGCATTGACAACGTGGTTGCGTGGTCGTGTTGTTTCCATTCGCTGATCTCCCATCGGGACAAACTCTTAAATATTTGCTGCTACAAGTACTATAATAACCCTGTTGTTGGTGCAGGAATCCAGTCATCAGTGCCTATATATTTCGAGACTCCAGGTGCCGCGCAGAGAGCCACCATTCTGAGATTGCATCACAACACCACCAAAGAAGATCCACCACCATGGTTCATCCTCTCCATCCTCCATCCACTCCATAGCCATAGCCATCATCTTGTACTTGAGATCTCCTTGTGAATTGGCGACCATTGTAAGAATATTTGATTTTAATCTAAGTTTTTTTTACAATGTTTTTATCCTTGATCTTATTGTTATGAGTGAGTAGTCCTCACGGGCTGCGGGTTGGGGTGAAACCCTTGCGACAATTATGTGCATCTAATTCATAGGAGTATTGTGTGGTGATTGAATATAGATTTGTATCTTTGTATTTTGTTTCCTGTCTCGATCCATGGACTTGTAGGTACCCAAAATCCTAAGGATTAATAAAGGCTTGAGATGATATGAGTGGTGAATAGCAACCTCACATGAAACTCAGTGACAACAAGGAGAGTACAGTTTTTGTTTAGGGATCCACTTGGGAGTAATAGTAACATCACTTTTTAAGGCTTTGATCTGTATTTCACTTAATAATCGTTATAGCCCAGTGCTTCGTGGTGTAACGGTTGGATCAAAAGACTATTGTTATGCATGTGGCTTGCAGGGCTTTAGTATATTTGGATATGTTGCCCATAATGTTTATCTTTGTTAAATTATTTTACATGAATCTGCGTATTATTATATTTATCCCATATGATGTACAGCTGCAGATGAATCTTCAATCCTGGCATATTTCTATCCATTACAACAACCAACGATTCAAAATAAACTAGAAAGGTATGGTGAACATAAGTTAAAATGAACAAACGGGTCTTATAGACGTGCCTCGTTTAATTTTCATTTAGCAGTATTTCCCAAGATTCGATTAAACCTAGATTGTTCCCACTGTCACTAATCTAGAGTATAACAATAGGGAGCGATATGAGCATAGGCAGGGTCATCATAGGGTAATTCCACGCATGTACTTTCCTAGGTTCAATGGGATAAACACTCGCATATGGATTGATGCTTGCAACATGTATTTTCACATGTATCAAATTCGAGAGGGGCTTAAGGTTTCTGCACCTTCCATGAACATGACAGAATGCAACACATTGGTATCAAGCTTATAAGTTTGGTAATGTGTGACATGAGTAGGAATAGTTACAACATGCAGTTCTATCTGTATTCGAGGTAAATGTGTTCGTGGATAAGAGCAAGTACAATAAGTTTTAGTCAGCTGGCTATAAAGATTAAAATATTATTTTTTTACCTAGTTGGAAGAGAGAGAATAAGAGAGAGAAGAAGAGGTGGGCTCTCATGCAAGAGTCAGCTCTAGCACGTGCTCCTAGTCACTTTGAGAGAGTGAAAGATGGTCATGTAGTACTAAATAGTATATTTTTGTAGTTCACTATTGTACATACTAGTTCTAAGTTGACTATAAATGACATGACACTTGGCTTATAGCCAGCAGCTGGCTATACTATTGTCCTTGCTCTAAGATGAGAGAATTGTTGCAGTTACGTCAGTACGGTGGAAAAGTATAAAAAACATTTTGATCATCTTGTGTATAACATTAGACTTTATGATCCTTTAATTGGTGGTATGATGCTAGTGACTCAATTCATCACGGGGCTTAAAGAGGTGTTATAGGCGCCTAATGAATCACACTTGCCATCTACAATGTCTCTGGCAACAACTTATGCCTCAATTCATGAAGTTGTGCTCGAAACAGAAGAAAATGACAACCAAAGGCACTATTGCTCGGCGAGCAATGCTCGCCCAAAGTTTGCAGCAGTAATACTTTAGAGTTACGGAAGGCTCAACAATTGAAGGAGTACATACACACTAATGAGATTTGTTTAAATGTGGAGACAAGTTCATTCCTAGTCATAAGTGGGTTCCAGCACTTCTGCTTCGGTACACCTCCCCTCCCCCCCTCACCCTATGTTGGCATCGATGAATTTATCAGCTAGCGATGGCCCACCTCCTTTCCCGCTCGGTTCGGATCCAGCCCGTATACCCGTTTGTCCATCTGCGTACGCGTCCAAGTCGTCGAGTAGATGGGTTCAGGCTGTCGATCTGTTCCGGCGTCGTCCGAGTCGTTGAGCCGTCCCGTACGTGCGACATGCGGTATCAGGTACGTACGTTGATTGCAGGTCCCGGTCATCCGCACTCAGGTCCATTACGACACGAGAAATCGATCGATCGGATTGGTCTTTTTTTTCACCAGAGTCCTGGTACAATACGACAAGCAAATCGATTGATCGGAGTGGTCCTTTTTTTTACGAGAGTACTGGTACAATACGGTGGGCGATACGGAGGTCTTCGGCCCATCGACAACACGTCCACAACATAAGTGGACAATACGACGGGCATCCCTGGGGGGAGGGGGGGGGGGGTAAGCAAGGCTCGTGTTCCAGCCACAGCTGCTCGGTTACAAGCAATGACGGAAACTCATGATTTTCAAGTGTTATATGGAGTTGTGCTCAATGCTATCATGGAATTAGAGCAAGGATTTGTGTCAGATAAGATAATGTGTTTATGTCGATCCATGACAAGACAATATATAGACCAATAATATGATCAATACATACACCTGCGAAAATCTGGTAGCGCATGCAGGAGTAACCTGCAGGTAGGCGTCGATCCAAAACAATTCAAGTACCGGTCAAATACGTACGTGTATTTTTTTTTTCTGAGCTCTATTTTATTTTGCTTTTACGGATACAATATATAGACCAACAATACATTCAATACATACACCTATAAAATCTGGTACGCATGCTGGAGTAACATGCAAGCATGTATTTTTTTTCCTTGTGGCAAAATGATGCCTGCAGTGGATTCATATGTAATTGACTACCTCCAAATTTATCCCAGCTAGCATATAGGTAGCTAATACGGCACCGGGGGAGCAGCTAAATCACCAGGCAGGCTCGATCGGTGTTCTTCTTGGCACCAGTGGATCTTGGCCCTGATCACCAAGTTATTAGGGTATCTTTGGTTATTCATGGTAATGTGCGTATATAATATTTAGGGGCATTCTACGCATCCCCGGGGGATATTTTCCTCGGATCCCCCGCCTGTCCCTGCTGACACGTGTCCCTTAAAAGAAATCCTTAAATCCCTTTTTTGCTACAAACAAACCCGTTTTTGCTACAAATATCTCCTATTTTGCTACATGTAGCAGAAAACCGTTCGGTCCAAAAAAAAGAACAAACAGACTAGACATCACCGAAGAGTTTGCCGGAGATCTCGTCGGAGACCATGTAGCAAAATAATTGAACTAACGTAGCAGATCCGACCTCGCCGGAGATTCACCGGAGACTTTCGCCGGAGACCTCGCTGGAGACCGCACGCTATTGTAGCAAAATAATGAAACATATATAGCAAATAAAATGTTCTATTGTAGCACGATCTCGTTGAAGACCTCGTCGAAGATCTCGCCGGAGACCTTGTAGCAAAACAAGTGGCCATTTGTGGCAACCCCGCCCGTCGCATGTAGCAAAAACACGTGAACGTTTGTAGCACCGCCGTCTAGTCACGGTAGCACCACCGCTGGCCGTATGTAGCAAACATCGACACCACACATAGCAACGCCACCGGTCAAATGTAGCAGAACTCGAGGCCGCGTGTAGAAAAACCCGAGCCATGGTCGCTCCACCGCATAGTAGCACCTCCATGGCGGAGGCCGTACTCCGGCGGCCTGGTCCGGCTGTGGTGGCGGCTGCGCAGCGATGACACAACAAAGGCCATAGAGGGCGTCGCGTGCGGTGCTGCAGCAGCGCGCAGCAAAAGGCGGTGGCGCGGCAGAACGACGGTGGCAGGGCACGGGAAAACGGGCGGTGCGCAAAGTTGCGGCGCGACGGCGCACAGAGAGCAGCGACGAGCGCGGCCGCGCGGGAGGCGAGCGGAGGTTTCGTGCGTGGTGTAGAAGAAGGGGCAACAAAGAGATAAGGTGGGGGTGGGGCCGTGCGGTAAGCGTGCAACGACTCGGGGGATGTAACATCCCATAACTCTAATCCAAGGTTATTAAGATCCAAATCATCAAAATTAGGGTTAACAAAAACTTTTCCATTTAAAAATATTTAAGCATTCATATGTGTGCATTTAATTTAAGAGTTGTTTTGAATTGCCATGTTTAAGTGATCCTTTGATTGTAAAATGATTCTAAGGTGAAAAAAACATCATCTAGATCATTCCCAAACAAATTCCAAAGAAAAACAAATCAAAATGTCATTTTAATCATCATGCCTACTTTGGCTATTCCTAGAACTCAAAACCTAACAGAAATAATTGAGGATGTTTGCACCCCTTGCTAGTACAAGTAGTGATGTACCAAGACCCACTTTGTTTCACCCCAAAAACTCTCAAACGCTAAATTTAAATGGCACGTGAAAATGGAATCCAAATCATATGAGAAGATCCCACTTATGTAAAAACCAACCAAACCAATTCACCTTGACATTTCCCAGCAGCCAGAGACTACCAAGCATAAGATCAGATCACACACCAAAAATCTTTTCAAAATTCGAATTTAAATTTCTTGCGGACATTGTGTCGAACACCTGGCAGGCAGAATCAAAATGGCCTAACTTATACTGTTTTTGATCGAATTTTGTCAAACCATTTGAACCCTAATAGATGCCTTGTCTCCCCCAGACCCAACCAAGCCATCAAGAGGCTACCCCTTAGCCATTTGCAGCAGTGCCGCGCCACCTGAGCACCATGGTCGTCGGTCGAGTATGGATAGCTCGCAGCCGACCACCTCTCTCTCTCTCTCTCGCCACGTCTAGGAGCTAGACCAGACCACACCACCGCCCTCTATCCCCTCCCCGAGCGGAGCCGAGCCATGGACCACTCGCAGAACGCCGCGCCCAGAACGTCTGCACCATGCCGAGCACGCGCCAGAGCGCCGCGCCCGACAAGCGTGCACACGCCACGCCTCGACCGCAGCTCGCGCGCACCGCTTCGCCACGACCACAGGAACCGCCCGGACATGCCCGTTTGCCGCCGCTTGACCTGCAGCCCCCGTGCGCCACGTCGAACGCCGCCTCTGCCGCGCAGAGCACCAGCCACACCCGACAAAATGTCACCGCCCCTAGTTGCGCCTTTAAGCCGTAGAGCACCACCAGGAGGCAAGCCACCGTCCCCTACATCCAGCCACGATGATAGCACGTTGTACCGCCCTCGCTAGAGACGCTAGTCCATCCTGTTCGGTCGCTTCGTCGAGCTATAAATAGATGCCACCCCCAGCCTCATTCTAAACACCATCTCACTCCCCTCTCTCCACTGATCCTTCCACCCCATCCCCGGAGCAAGGCGGGCCGCCGTTCGCCGGAATTTTGCCGGAGCTTGCCACAACAGAGGAGGAGAGGCGCCGTTGATTGCGACTGCCCAGGAGCCGCCGCGACCACGCCTAGAACCGCTGTCGTCCACCAGCTCGATCACCACCATCGCCACGTCTAGCTAGAGCCCTGGTAAGCCCCCACGTACCCCCACCGTGCCGCTAGGGTTAGCTCTCGCTGGCGACCTGTTCGCCAGGGACGACGATCCTCAGTCGTTGATCCACCTTTTACCCATAGAGCTGAGAGTGCCCCATACCGCTTCGCGTTTGATGTGTCGCTGACATGCCGGACTCCCTGTCAGTTCTCATCCGTGCCGCGGAGCACCACTGGGCCGGCCCGTTAGTTTTTCCGTACGACCCAGTTAGTTTAAATATAGATTTTTCTATTTAAGTTTGAACTCACTTTTGTCCCTTAGTTCAAAAATCAATTCAAGAAGATTTACTGAACCAAATTGAGTGATTCCAGTTTTGTTGGAAAGCCTCTGAAAAGATCTATCCAAGTCCATTGGATTTAATTCATTTAGAGTTAGAGATCTCTCCTAGTAAAAATAACAAGACAGAAGCATTTGCACATTCAAACATTTTTATAAAATCAACCATAATAGCTTTGGAGTTGATTTCAACTCTCAAAAATCACATTTAACCATACCTATCTGAATATGTAATAATATTAAGGTTTACATGCAGTGACTTTGGACTAGTACCAAAATAATGCTATATAGGCATTTCTAGTCACTTTAAATCATTAAATATTAAACCTAAACTTATTCAAATGTGATCCAACCTTTAAATCACATTC
This sequence comes from Avena eriantha, assembly GCA_910589775.1. Taxonomy (NCBI): domain Eukaryota; kingdom Viridiplantae; phylum Streptophyta; class Magnoliopsida; order Poales; family Poaceae; genus Avena; species Avena eriantha. Next base: position 527,311,825 of record OU342743.1, read on the forward strand.
CCATATGTTAGAATATGTGGTGATGACATGTGTCCACATGATCCCATATTTTAAATGGAGAATATTAAATCTTAGTTATTTTTAATGAGTAGAAATTACTTTTCTTAAATAAAAAAGAATGAAGCTAGTTAATAAAACCTTATGATGCTTGTGATGATAATATATCATCAAATGTGTGCCTTAGAGTGATAAGTAGACTAGTTAGGCATGGTTTGATGATTGTGTACTCCGTATGTATTTATAGACGATATTACCGACCAAGCTTTCGAGGAGGAGGAGTTCTACCAAGAGGAGGAGGAAGAAAACTTCAACCACTGCACTGCACAAGGCAAGCCATCATTAACAATGCAAGATAACCCTTGCAAGATAGATAACCTAAGCAAAGACATTAGGCATGCTTTGGTTATACCAGTTTGACTAGTACCTACTCCAAGTTTTTACTTTCAAGCTTTTACTTTCTTTACTTTACCAAAGTCCCTTACTTGTTGAAGGTAGCATAAAAAGTATAAAACTTGACTTATCTAGATAACCTTAGATGTCATTCTATGGCATGAGATTGATCTTAGCATCCCACCTTAGTGAACACTCTTAAATTAGTAGCTTAGAGCTAAATCAAAACTTGAGTCACTTTAGATGGGAACACTTGGTGAAAATGAATTGTGAAAACCTTGGAATGATGAGTCACTCTATCGAGATGTTTTGACATGTGTTGAGAAACATAAATGGTTTATGATGATGAAAATATTGAGGCATGAGCCTTAGCCCTTTTACAAAAACTGATGGTTGGATTCGGATGCGATACCATTCCAATTTTACCGTACAACCACAATACCTGAATTGGGTAAGGCTTAGCCGGAAATTTATATGCATTAGTATTAGTTCCCTCGTGGGAGAGGTTTGAGCTGAGGCTACCTCTCAATGTTGTCCACCTATGCAGTGCCCAAGATGACAAATGGCCATGGTTGGGAGGCCATACTCATAGGAGAGGTGCTTATACTAGGGTGTGTAAAGGAAAGGTTATGTTTGATTATCTGCATACTAAGTATGATGATTCAAGGTTATCCCTGATAGATGTATCGAATCTTGTGGTGAAAGTGTACCACCTCTGCAGAGTGTCAAACTATTCAAATAGCCGCGTCCGCGGTTATGGACAGTTGGAGTGGCCATACTGTTTCGTTGTCAGATGTTTTCAAAATGACTTATGAGATGAATGATGAATCTTGACTTGACCACAACATGGTTGTGACTATGACACTAGCTTCCCAACTTAAGTGATTCTAGAACTTTATTTTATCTTTCTTTGTTTCTGAACTCAGCTTAGGTTTCAAACTTAACTTCACAAATAAACATAGAGTTAGCATTTCCCCGTAGCACTATTTTACTTGTTAGTGGTAGTTTTCGAGTACTTAAAGAGTACTCATGGCTTTTGTCCCTAACTATTCCTATGGCCAGACTATGAAGGAGACTACCAAGATGACGAACAGCAGGACGGCTATGATAACTAGGACTATCTTCCATCGTCAACATTGCTTGTGCCCCTGAAGATGGACCCCACCGCTACGCTTTTTATTTATTCCGCTGCTTGTTGTATTAAGACTGGATCATGACATCTTTTATTCGTGTAAGACCTTATATTGGCTTGTAATGGATGATGTACTGTGATATCCACTCTGTTATGTCTCGCAAAAATGGTAATCCTGGGATTGCGATGTATGACATAACAGGCATCTGGGATTAAAAATCCGGGTGTTGACAAGTTGGTATTAGAGCCATCCTGGCCACATGAGACCCTAGTTAGAATGGACGTCCGAACAAAAACTTAATTTCAAAACCAAAGTGAGTATTTATGAAAAACCATTTCCTCTCTTACCCTTGGGAATTCATTCTTTCTCAACAATTCATGTTCCTCCAATTCTTACACTACTACATAAAATTTGACACACTTGATCACTTCACTAACTTCCTCATCCTAAATTCTTATTGATGGAGACTCAGTTCAGCAAGTTCTACCAGTTGGGCAACGGAGGCCAGCTGATCTTCGAGAGGGATCTAGATTCACTGTTTGAGTTATTGGGACGCCCACATCCGGAGTTTCTTGGAGCTCAACTTCCTGGACCCCCAGGAGGAGATTTATAGTGGCTAGTCACCGCTGATCTTCAAGGAAGCATAGAAGCACCAACGTCCGGGAGAATCCAGTTCTTCGTAAGAGAAAACAACTGGCTAGATGGATTAGCCAGGGCAATGCATGAAGCTCTCGCACGTCTATGTGCCCTCAGTGTCAACCAAATCCAAGGAACCCGCTTTGTGCACTATGCAAGGCGTGACTTCATGGGAATGCCAATGGAGATGCCAAGTCACCCGGAGTTGAAGCATCAAGTGGAGAACCTTGACTTCCTACTGTATGATACGTCCATTTTGCATCACTATTCTACGTCATAATTCACTGTTATTCATTGATATATTTCCGATTGAGAGGTGATACTTATGTTATTTCATCTGTTTTTGCATGGTTGATGACTTTTGGAGCATGGACCGCTGTAGTCAAGATTCTGATGGAAAAGGTGTTGTTTGGAGGCAAAATTCGCAAAGATCAGAAAATCCGGGAAAATATACGAAACATCCTATTTTTTCAGAAGACGAAGGAAGCCAGAAGGGGGGTTGGAGATGGGCCATAGGGGGCCCACACCACCCCCTGGCGTGGGCCAGCCTAGACCACGCCACCAGGTGGTGTGGCCACCCTGGTCCACCCCTGGCACTCCCCTCTGGCGTATATTATCCTCTCGAAACCCTAAGACTCGGGGAGCGACCACAGAAAGATTCCGCCACCTCTGCGGGGCGGACAACACCGAGAGAGAAAGATCTCTCCGGCAGACAGATTTCTGCCAGAGGAATTCCTTTCCGGAGAGAGGAGATCGTCGCCATCAACACCACAATCAAGCTAGACTTCATCATCATCATCACCACCATCATCACCATCAGCACCCTCATCACCATCTCCATATTGCTGTAACAACTGCGTTGAATCTTGCATAGTTCATAGGGGAAACTTTCCCGGTGTTGATTACTCTTTGTAGTTGATGCTATTGAGTGAACCATTATATTATTGTTTATGTTCAGATTGTTATACATCATTATTCCATCTCTGATCATGATCCATATGATGTCTTGTGAGTAGTTCGTTTTGTTCTTGAGGACATGGGAGAAGTCATGTTGTTAGTAGTGGAGTTGTGTTGAGAAAGATTCAATAGTTTGATATTTAAGTTGTGGTGTACTTCTTCTAGTGGTGTCATGTAAACATCGACTACATGACACTTCACCTATATAGGCCTAGGGGAATGCATTGTGTATTTGGCTACTAATCGTAGGGGTTGCCAGAGTGACAGAAACCTGAATCCCCATTAGGAAAACATTGCACAAGGGACGTAAGGGTCTTAGAGTTTAAAGTTGTGGTTAGGTTTCTACCTTAATTACTTTCTTGTACTTACGGATGTTTGCAAGGGGTATAATCACAAGTATGTATTAGTCCTAGGAAGGTCGGTACATTAGCACAGGTTCACCCACACAACACTTAGCAAGCTAAAGAAGATTAATCAACTATATGAAGCGAAAGCACTTGACAGTCTTTCCATGTGTCCTCTAGAACGTTTGGTCATCTTAAGTAATACAACCGGCTTGTCCTTTGCTGCATAAAGGATTGGGCCACTTGCTGGATTTATTCTTACTGTCTTTTATTTACTCGTACTTTGTTTACTTGCTATCAAAAACCCCTAAAAATCCGTTTGCTAAGTATTTGCAGAGAATTTCTGATCCATACCACTAGCCAGCACCTTCTGCTCCTCGTTGGGTTCGACACTCTTACTTATCGAAAATACTGCGATACACCCCCTATACTTGTGGGTCATCAAAGCTATTTTTTGGCGTCGTTGCCGGGGAGTGAAGAGCTATTGGAGAGTGGAATTGGAAAAGGAAACTTCTACTGTGAGTATTGTTTACTTCTGTTAGTTGCTTTATTTTCGTTATGGATAATTCGCTGAGTTTATTATTTAGTAATGCTACTACCACTTCTAAGGTAGTAGATAAACCACCACCTGCTAAGAATGATGTTTTTAAAATACCTACAAGAATTATTGATCATGTTATGGATAACTACTATGTTGGGGATGGAACAGTCCATCTCGGTGATCATTTACTCTTTATACACGAATTATGCGGGTTGTTCAAGTGTGTAGGTATTACTACAGATCAAGTTAAGAAGAAGTTATTCTCATTGTCACTGAAAGGAAGAGCTGAGGAATTGTATAAGCTGTTGAAGAATGGTCAAGCTCTAGAATGGGAGGAAATAGTGCCTCTCTTTTATTCAAAGTTTTATGCTCCTAGTGAGATTCATAAAGATCGGAATCGAATATACAACTTTTGGCCTCTTGATGGAGAGAGTACAGCTCAATCTTGGGGGAGATTGAAGTTACTAATGCTCAAATGTCCCATTCATGAGCTCCCCAACAATATTATTATCAATAACTTTTATGCAAGGCTCCCTCTACATGACAAGGATTTATTGGATGCTTCTTGTGCTGGATCATTCACTCGCATGGAAGAAGAAGCTAAATGGGATCTTCTAGACCGTATTCAAGACAATGCTGAAGCTTGGGAGAATGACAAAGGTAGAAAGTCAGGTATAAATTACGATTATGAATGCATTGAATCTTTTATGGGAACTGATGACTTTCAAAATATTAAAAATGCTTATGGTCTAGACTCTCAAGCTATTGCTTCTTATTTTAAGGCTTTTGCTTCCTACATTGAAGTGCCTAAAAAGAAGTGGAATAAGTATCATGAACCTTATAAAGATGTTGCTAAGAGTATTCTTGCAAGAAATACTGAAGTTTATACTGCTAATCATGTTTTACCTGAACCTTATATTGAGAAAATGCCTTTCCCAGTTAAGATAAAGGAACATTCTATGGTAGCTAGTATGATTGATGAAAGTATGAATAAGGCTGTTGAACCTGATAAACAAATGGTTGATGAACCTATAATAGCAAATGTGAAATACTTTGTCACTAAATATATAGAAGAGGGACAAACTATCCTTTGTAAGGATACCTCTAATATTATTTCACAAAGTAGTGTTATGAGAACTAGTATTCCTGTGTTTTCTGTTAGAATAAGTGATCATTATTACGATGGTCCTTGTGATAGTTATATTGTTAAGTTTATGCATGATACTGAAAGTTACTATGAGAGGGAAAAGTGTTCTTATGCATCTCGATAATATCAAGTTTCCTCGTTTTATGCTGAAAGATTTTATGTTGCACTTCTTTTGCCTTCCTATCCTTGTAGCATTTGGTTTCAACAACTTGTTTGTTTACAAAATTCCGTTGCATAGGAAGTGGGTTAGACTTAAACATGTGTATTTTTGCTTCTTAATGCCCTCTTTCACTTCATTTCATATTCCTATGTGAGAATCTTCAAAATCATCATGCCCATCTTAATGGCTATAAAGAAAGAGCTTTTTGGGAGACAACCCAATTTGTTTTTGCTTTCAGTTTGTTTTTGTTTCTTTGAGTCTTGGAAGTTATTACTTCGGTAATAACCGCTCCTTATCCGTTTTTTTGGTTTTTTTGTCAAGATCAATCTCTAATGAGAGAGAAGTAAGATTTGGGGAAGTTGCTGTCCCGAAACAGATTTTTGTGCTTCACCGTAAAAATTCGTGAGAGATCTCTATATGTCGGTTTGAGCTGGAATTGTTTGTGCTTCTGCCCCAGGTTGTTATTTAACTTTCTTTAGTTTTGCACTTTTTGATTGGAGCAACAGAAGATTTTCGAAAAAAATTGATCTTTACCTGCTGGTCTGTTTTGACAGATTTTGCCACTCTTGTATTTGCTTCTTTATTTGATTTCCTTTTTGAATTATTTTTGGGTTTTCGAAAGGATTTGCTTCAGTAGCTTATGGTTTGATGGTTTTCAGTTGAAGTTGGGCTCAAAAGGTTTTATCACTCCATATATACTAATGTTGCTAATGAGAACTGTGTGAAGTTTTGTGTGAAAGAAATTTCCAGGTAGTGGAGATAATGGTGTAGTAAGGAAGTGAAAGGTTTTATGACTCAAGTAATAAGTGTATGAAGATGAAGATATTGATGTTATTCAAGGGGTGACTCCGGAATAATCTACTAGATACTAAATTCAGAGACCTGCAGAGTCCGTTTTCGAATAGGTAACAGTTCTGGTAAGAAAAGTTCTGCGAAAATACTATCCAACTATATTTTTGTAATTTTTAGCCAATAAGGAAAGCTGCGAAGCGAAAAAGGGACGGAAACGGAGCCAGGTTGGCTCACACCACCCTGTGGCGCGGGCCCTCCCCTGGCCACGCCACCAGGTGGTGTGGCCACTCCGGACTCCGCCTCCGACTCGTTTTCTCCCAGTACCTTCCTTTTGATATGAAACTTCGTAATATATAATCCCCCGGGTCCCCTGAGGTTCGTATATCGTGTTTTCGTCGTGTTTTTGTTTCGATCTGTTTTTGCCAGGACATACTCTTTGAAGGTTTAGAAGCACAATGGTGTCCGCCAAGGATAAAGCAAAGGAGCCTATGGAGGAGGATTCTCAAGACCCCAAGCAGGGGCTGGTACCTTTAGTCTCTTGCCCCACATCAACGGAAGCTCTATGAGTCACTAATGAGTTCTGCGATAAGTACCAAGACTTGAGGAGGAAGTTGGACATGCTTTAATGGGATAATAATAGGCTTCGCAAGATGTTGGAAGATTTCCTCACGTCAACTAAGAAAATATTACCACCACCACTGAAGGAGTAATTCGTCATCAGATTTAGCATCCCCTTGGTTTGTTCCAAGCTTGGGGGAGTGCCGCGGTATCACATCACTATCTTCTATCTTTTTACCTTTTTAGTAGAGTCATATCATGAATAGAGAAGTTATTATGTAGGATGGTTTGCATTATGGAAGTGTCCCCTCTCTCGTTACATATGTATCCCTTAGTGTGAGTTGCCATTATGGAATATTAATGAGAAGTTCTATCATTCACTCTTTTTCATAGCTTATATTAGTTTTTAATTCGTGGTTATATGATTGATCTTGTTGTTAGTATTGGTATCACTTTGGGATCACTGAGTTAATTTAGTTGGTTTTGGCAAACCTGGCTCGGTCAGTAGCAACACTATTTTTGAGAGTTGAAAGAAAAGATAAAAGTACTCTAAAGAAAAATAATTTCATCATCTTTCTTTCTTGATTTTCTCATAAGTCTAGTATTCTCTAGTTAAGATCTTTTGTGCTTCCAAGGAAGATTGCATCTTTGTCTTTATCACTTGTATGTTTGCGTGTTTCCTTCAACCCTTATACTTGCTACCCAGCCTTGCTAGCCAAAAACCTGTACTGAGAGGGAATTCTTCTCGTGCATCCAATCCTTAAACCAAAACCTTTGCCATTTGTGTCCACCATACCTACCTAGTAGCATTATTGGTATTCCAAGTAAATTCTTGTTTTATCTACCTTCCAAATTAAACTTGTTATGTGAAAATTAGTGATTAAAGCTCTCATGAACTTGATGGCATACTTTACTTTCTTGCATTTAATAAACTTGAACCATTGGGTCCTTCTTTGTTGCGTATATGCTTGCGCTTTATGAGTTTAAGTTAGCAGAACCATGTATCATGGGGAACGCTTTCAACATTGCATTGGTACTTTGTACCTAGTTGATATCACGTTCTTTTGCTTATGGATCCCGGTGATGTGAAATAAAAGTGGAACTTGTAAGATCATGGAGTTTATATGTGTGTTAGAGAAACGCTTGGGCCGCTAGCCTAAGCCATGCCTAATCATGGTGGAAACTTGCAGCATAAGTATAATGAGCATTCTATGAAGCATCCTTAATAAAAACCTATGCAAATAGCAAATAAAAAGATCGCTGAGATGCTCACTGTCTGCTTGCCTTGTCATTTTGATTATGGGATAGCTCCTGTGTCATGTGCAAGGGGTACCCCGTTGGCGGTTCTCAATGATACACGTGTATTTACAATGACAAGAGCTTACTCGTGACTAAAGTTGAGTAGCATGAGGTTCGGTACTCATAAGTAAGGGGCATGAGATTTCAACTTATAACTTGTCAAGCATATCCTCTTAGTTGTGTCACTTTAACCTTAATCACAAAAAGATGCCTATGATAGGGGCAATGAGAGCTGAAAGCTAGTAAGTATCATAATTTTTGGGAGCTCTTTATGAAACTTGCAATCCCTGCTTCCCTCTGCGAAGGACCTTTCTTTTACCTTTGAGTTAAGTCAGTAAACCTATTCCCTCCTATCTCAGCAAGTATTTTGAGTTGTTGTGTTTCATTCATTCATATGATGATTTATTCAATCATGTTTCTTATGTTCCTTGTTTTGCACATTGCTCTTATCTTGATCTTTACTACTTTGAAAGCTATCATTGAAAACCTAGTTATTTGTGAACTGCAGCAAATTATCAACTATTCTTCGACCAAGAGCTAAGTTTGCAATTACCAATTATGATTTACTTTATGTATCTTTATTGTGTTTCCTTTACTCATTGCAAGTTGAGTTATATAATAGCAAGTTGTCTTCTATTATGATCTATGTATTCGATGAATGTGATGCTTCTTGTACGTATTATTTTATCGACTCTTCACTCCATAAACCCAAGGCCATGTTTATTGAGCTCAGTTTCGCTTGGGGACAAGCGAAGTCAAAGCTTGGGGGGAGTTGATACGTCCATTTTGCATCACTATTCTATGTCATAATTCACTGTTATTCATTGATATATTTCGTATTGAGAGGTGATACTTATGTTATTTCATCTGTTTTTGCATGGTTGATGACTTTTGGAGCATGGACCGCTGCAGTCAGGATTCTGATGGAAAAGGTGTTGTTTGGAGGCAAAATTCGCGAAGATCAGAAAATCCAGGAAAATATATGGAAAATCCTATTTTTCCAGAAGACGAAGGAAGCCAGAAGGGGGGCCGGAGATGGGCCACACAGGGCCCACACCACCCCTGGCGCGGGCCAGCCTAGGCCACGCCACCAGGTGGTGTGGCCGCCCTGGTCCACCCCTGGCACTCCCCTCTGGCGTATATTATCCTCCTGAAACCCTAAGACTCAGGGAGCGATCACAGAACGATTCCGCCGCCTCTGTGGGGCAGAAAACACCGAGAGAGAAAGATCTCTCCGGCAGACAGATTTCTGCTGGGGGAATTCCTTCCCGGAGAGGGTAGATCGTCGCCATCAACACCACCATCAAGCTAGACTTCATCAGGATCATCATCATCATCACCACCACCATCATCACCATCAGCACCCTCATCACCATCTCCATATTTCTGTAACAACTGCGTTGAATCTTGCATAGTTCATAGGGGAAACTTTCCCGGTGTTGATTACTCTTTGTAGTTGATGCTATTGAGTGAACCATTATATTATTGTTTATGTTCATATTGTTATACATCATTATTCCATCTCTGATCATGATCCATATGATGTCTTGTGAGTAGTTCGTTTTGTTCTTGAGGACATGGGAGAAGTCATGTTGTTAGTAGTGGAGTTGTGTTGAGAAAGATTCAATAGTTTGATATTTAAGTTGTGGTGTACTTCTTCTGGTGGTGTCATGTGAACATCGACTACATGACACTTCACCTATATGGGCCTAGGGGAATGCATTGTGTATTTGGCTACTAATCGTAGGGGTTGTCGGAGTGACAGTAACCTAAATCCCCGTTAGGAAACCATTGCACAAGGGATGTAAGGGTCTTAGAGTTTAAAGTTGTGGTTAGGTTTCTACCTTAATTATTTTCTTGTACTTACGGATGTTTGCAAGGGGTATAATCACAAGTATGTATTAGTCCTAGGAAGGTCGGTACATTAGCACAGGTTCACCCACACAACACTTAGCAAGCTAAAGAAGATTAATCAACTATATGAAGCGAAAGCACTTGACAGTCTTTCCATGTGTCATCTAGAACGTTTGGTCATCTTAAGTAATACAACCGACTTGTCCTTTGCTGCATAAAGGATTGGGCCACTTGCTGGATTTATTCTTACTGTCTTTTATTTACTCGTACTTTGTTTACTTGCTATATCAAAAACCCCTAAAAATCCGTTTGCTAAGTATTTGCAGAGAATTCCCGATCCTTACCACTAGCCAGCACCTTCTGCTCCTCGTTGGGTTCGACACTCTTACTTATCAAAAATACTATGATACACCTCCTATACTTGTGGGTCATCACTGTACGATCGCCAGAAGGAATTGGACAATGCTAGGGAGTTTGCCAACCACAACCGTGCCATTGCCGACCAGAAGGCCCATAATTTATCACTAGTTGTCAAGGACCGTCAGTCTCTTCGCCTCCAGCGCGAAAAGAAGGATCACACCATCGCCCGTCTTTGCAAGAAGGTGGCCGACCTCGAGAAGACCATCAAGGAGCAAGAAGGTCAGCTTGTAGCAAAGGAGGAAGAAGAGGAGGGTGAAGACATCCAGGGAGACATGGATTCTTACCTCAGCAATGACGATGACTTTCTGGAGGAGGCTGCCGTGGACTTCTACACTGATGATGAGGACTCCGACTTCATCGACGATGAGTAGATGCACTAGAGCACTGTCGTAGCATGAGATGTATCAGTCCCACTGTATCGTAGCTTGCAGAATGGTTCTTAAAACCATCTATTTTCCTTTGTTGTTGTGGTGTGTGTGTGTTTGTATCGTGTGCTTGTTTGAATGAATGAAATGGAGTTAGTTGCAAAACCTGAGTCAAACTCAAAGTTTTAGCTTTGAAACCAAAACCATGAACCTTAGATCTTTCCCTCTTACCCCTTTATCTATCGCCATCTTCAGATGATTTGTGGGAACCCAGGAGGGAGAAGCTCATCGCAGGACCCAATGCTGCAGATTATGCAGATGTTAGTTGCAGACCGTGAAGCAAGCAGGGCAGAGCGCCAGGCCAACTTAGAAACACTGCAGCAGATAGCTCAGATGGCCCAAAACAACCAAGGGCATGGAAATCAGGATCATCAAGGATCCAAGCTGAAGAACTTCCAGAATACCAATCCCCCAATCTTTAGCACTTCAGAGAACCCGTTAGATGCTGATGACTGGTTGCAGACGATGGAGAACAATTTGGAGGTAGCCAGAGTTGATGACAATGAGAAAGTTCTCTTTGCCACCCACTACTTGGCAGGAGACGCAAGAGCCTGGTGGAACAGCATCCGCCTAATGAACCATGGTCAAGTGATGACATGGGAAGCCTTGAAAATCAAGTTCAGCCGCACCCACGTGCCGCAGGGCCTAGTCACCCGAATGAGGGATGAATTCCGAGAGTTGAAGCAAGGCAGAATGACTGTGGTGGAGTACCGTGACAGATTCATGTCGCTTGCATGGTACGCACCTAAGGAGATCAATACAGAGGCAAAGAAGGAGAGATTACTGAATGGACTGCATGACGAGATGCAGACTGTCCTCGTCAACATCCACTTCGAGGATCTTGAAGAACTAGTCGACTCTGCTATTCAGATGGAAGGGAAGATTAACCAGGCAAACGACAACCACAAACATCGTATGATGCACCAAGCTGGATCCAACAGTCACCAGAAGTACCGTCCCATGTTGGAGATATGCCCAAGAGGCAATAATAAAATGGTTATTATTATTATGTCTTTATGTTTATGATAAATGTTTACATCTCATGCTATAATTGTATTAACCGGAAACATTAATACATGTGTGTTTTGTAAACATATAAGAGTCCCTAGTAAGCCTCTTGTTAAACTAGCTTGTTAATTAATGGATGATCATGGTTTCCTGATCATGGACATTGGATGTGATTAATAACAAGGTTATATCATTAGGAGAATGATATGATGGACACACACCCATAGTAAGCGTAGCATAAGATCAAGTCATTTTAGTTCGTATTGCTATAAGCTTTCAAATACATAGTAACCTAATCCTTCGACCATGAGGTTATGTTAATCACCATCACCGGATGGATACTTCGATGACATCAAATGCCGCTTCGTAACTGTGTGGTCATAAAGGTGTCATTGGGTATTCTGAAAGTATGTGTTGAAGCGCATGAACCGATATTGGGATTTGTCCATCCATATGACGGATAGATATGCTCTGGGCCCTCTCGGTGGAATGTCATCTAGTTAGCTTGCAAGCATGTGACTGGGTCACAAGGGATGACATATCACGGAACGAGTAAAGAGTACTTATCAGTAACAAGGTAGAACTAGGTATAGAGATACTGACGATCAAACCTCGGATAAGTATAGTATCGCGTGACAAAGGGAATTGGTTTCGTATGTAAATGGTTCAATCGATCACGAAGTCATCGTTGAGTATGTGGGAGCCATTATGGATCTCCAGGTCCCGCTGATGGCTATTGATAGGAGATGTGTCTCTGTCATGTCTGCATATTCACGAACCGTAGGGTGACACACTTAAGGTTCGAAGTTGTTTTAAGTAGATTTGGAATGTGCGTTGGAGACCGAATGTTGTTCGGAGTCTCGGATTGGATTCGGGACATCACGAGGAGATCCGGAATTGTCCGGAGAATAAGATTCATATATTGGGGATCATTTTCTGAGTTAGGAAATGTTCCGGAGTATTTGTATGAGGGTTCTAGAAGGTTTCGGAATGTTCTGGAAGGTTCTGGAAGGTTTCTTGGAGTTTGCTTGAAAACCAAGGAAGGGATCAAAGGTGTCCTGGTGGGTCAAGACTAGGAGTCGTGGGGGAGGAGGACTCCTCCCCCCCCTCCCCAATCCGCCGGCCCTAGAGGAGGGGAGTCCTACAAGGACTCCCCCTCCCCAAGGCGCCCTCCCCCCTTTAAATAGAAGGGCAGGGGCGCCCCCTCCAAGCCAGCTCCTATAACCCCAATCTCTGCCACCTCTCTCCTCCTCCTTTCTTCTGCACAGGCATAGGCGAAGCCCTGCAGAATTCTCTACTCCACCACCACCACGCCGTCGTGCTGCTGGGATTCCGTGGAGAAGATCTACTACCTCCGTTGCTCGCTGGAACGAGGAGAGGAAGGTCTGCTTCGACTCCGCACGTGTGACCGACTGCGGAAGCGCTGCCGAAACGCGGCGCCGGAAGGATCGTCCACTTGACCGACTGCGGAAGCGCTGCTGGAATGCGACGCCGGAAGGATCGTCCACACGATCTTGAGATCGGCAAGTGATCGACTACATCAACCACGAGATCTAATCTCATTAACGCTTTCGGATCTACGAGGGTTAGTTCCTATCTATCTCGTTGCTCATGTCTAATATATTAGATCTTGGCTTTTATCTAGATTAGATCTGGGTTTTGTTCGTTCTTGCGGTAGAAAATTTTTGTTTTCCATGCTACGAACCCATCATCCCAACCCCTCACCAGGATATGCACCAAGTAACAACCGACCCCCAATGTCTCGCCCAAGCTACCCCAACCATAGCAGAGGCAATGTGAAGTCCGGAGGAAACAACAACAACTCCGGCAAAACCAACAATTTCAACCGTGCCCCTCCCAAGAGCAACAACAACAACACTGCACCTAGAACTGGAAGCAATGTTGTGCCAGTCGCAGCAAAAGACAAGTCCTAGATAACTTGTTTCGAGTGTGGAGTGAAGGATCACTATTCCAATGAGTGTCCCAAGAAGACTGCCGCCACTGCCAATGTGAATGCCCCAGCTCAACAGCAGCGTCGTGTTCAACCAGGAAGAAGATTTGCCCCAGGGAACCCTCACAACCGCAACGGTCGTCTCTTCCACATGAATGCCGAAGAAGCCCAAGAAGCGCCAGATGTAGTGTTGGGTATGTTTTCTGTCAACTCAGTTTTAGCAAGAGTGTTGTTTGATTCGGGAGCATCACATTCATTTGTCACCGAAGAATTTGCATGCACTAGTAAGATTCACCCAACCAACTTGAAGCATGTCATGATAGTTAAAATCCCCGGTTCAACTACAAAAGCTAGGAAAATTTGCAAAGTTGTGCCTATCAGAATACATGGGATAGATTTTTATGCCAACCTAATCGTACTCGGAACCAAAGTATTGGAAGTAGTACTAGGTATGGACTGGATGTCAAGGCATAAAGGACTGATAGACTGTGCTAAGAAAGCCATCACCACGACCAGTAGCTCGGGAGTAACAATAGAGCATATATCTGAGACCTTACCCCGTCAATTCAAGTGCAACAAGAGTCTAGCCTTAACCACCATTGACCAAGTCAGAGTAGTCTGTGAATACCCCGATGTATTCCCAAATGAATTGCTAGGTATGCCCCCGGATAGAGATATTGAGTTCATTATCGAACTAATTCCCGCAACCGGACCCATAGCCCAGAGACCTTATAGCATGAACCCCTTAGAGTTAGTAGAGTTGAAGAAGCAGTTGGATGCTATGTTAGCAACAGGCTTGATTCAACCAAGCGCATCGCCATGGAGATCACCAGTGTTATTTGTCGACAAGAAAGATGGAGGCAGCCATTGTGCACCGATTACAGAAAGCTGAATGATGTCACCATCAAAAACAAGTACCCCTTGCCAAAGATAGAGGATCTATTTGATCAATTGACTGGTGCCCAGGTATTCTCAAAGATTGATCTTAGGACTGGTTATCACCAACTTAAGATTCGTGCAATGGATATTCCGAAGACCGCATTTATTACTCGTCATGGTTTATACTAGTATACGGTCATGTCTTTTGGATTAACCAATGCCCCTGCTTATTTCATGAACCTCATGAATAAGATCTGTATGAACTTTCTGGATAAGTTTGTCGTTGTGTTTATCGACAATATTCTTATCTATTCCAAGTCAGAAGCAGACCATGAGCAACATCTAAGAATCATCCTAGAAACCCTGAGAGAGCATCGGTTATATGCCAAGTTCAGCAAGTTTGAGTTTTGGCTGAAAGAAGTAGGATTCCTAGGACATATTGTGTCTACCGAAGGAGTCTCTGTTGATCCCGCCAAGATCAAAGATGTCGAAGAATGGGAAGCCCCAACCACTCAAACCCAAGTCCGTGCATTTCTCGGATTAGCGGGATATTACCGCAAGTTCGTCGAAGGATTCTCGAGCATCGCCAGACCCATGACCCAATTGTTGAAGAAGGACAAGAAGTTTGAATGGAACGACAAATGTGAAGCCAGTTTCCAAGAGCTGAAGAAGAGATTGATTTCAGCCCCAATATTGATCATGCCAGATATCAAGAAGCCGTTTGATGTGTATTGTGATGCATCCAAGATTGGTCTTGGATGTGTATTGATGCAAGAAGGCAAAGTTATCGCATATCTGTCTCGATAACTGAAGCAACATGAGCAGAACTATCCAACCCATGATCTTGAATTAGCAGCTGTAGTTTTGGCATTGAAGACATGGCGTCATTATCTGATGGGTAATCGCTGTGAGATTTACTCAGATCACAAGAGCTTGAAGTATATTTTCACTCAGAAGGAGCTAAACATGAGGCAAAGGAGATGGATAGAGTTAATCAAGGATTATGACCTTGACATTCACTATCACCCTGGCAAAGCCAATGTGGTAGCGGATGCTCTTAGCAGATTGCCTTGTAGGTTAAACACCATGATCAAAGAGAAGCAACCAAGTTTGTATGAGGAGTTGGAGAAGTTTAAAACTGAGCTAGTTAGCAAAGGATTCCTAGCTAGCATTGAACTTCAACCCACTTTGATTAGCCAAATCAAGGAAGCCTAGAAGGGAAATGAAAGTATCGACGGAATCAAACATTGTATTGGTACAGGAAAGGTACCTAGATTCACTGAAGACGAAGAAGGAGTTTTGTGGTACAAAGGCCGTATCTATGTGCCAGCAGATTCGGAGCTGAAGCAAGTTATCATGCAGGAAGCTCATGATACTCTTTATTCTATCCACCCCGGAGGAACGAAGATGTATCAAGATTTGAAAGAGCAATTTTGGTGGCACAAGATGAAGAGAGAAATCGGGAGCTACATCGCCAAGTGTGACATCTGCCAAAGAGTCAAAGCAGAGCATCAGAGACCCGTAGGACTGTTGCAACCATTGCAGATTCCGGAATGGAAATGGGATTCCGTCGGAATGGACTTTATCACCGGTTTGCCTACTTCTAGTAGGGGAAATGACTCAATCTGGGTCATCGTTGATAGACTGTCCAAGGTAGCTCACTTTATACATGTCAAGACAACTTACCAGAGTTCGAAGCTAGCAGAGTTGTACATTGCTAGAATGGTTAGTCTGCATGGAACCCCCAAGACCATAGTATCAGATCGAGGAACCCAGTTTACCTCGAGATTTTGGCAGAAAGTCCAAGAAGGATTAGGAACCAAGTTGAATTTCAGCACCTCTTATCACCCGCAAACTGATGGACAGACTGAGAGAGTCAACCAAATCCTAGAAGATATGCTGAGAGCTTGTGTGTTATAGTATGGATCAAAATGGGAAGATTGCCTACCTTTCGCAGAATTCTCATATAACAATAGTTATCAAGCTAGTTTGCAAATGGCACCATTTGAGTTCCTAATCGCACCCCTTTGAATTGGTCACAAGTAGGAGAGAGTTAGATTTTTGGACCTGACATTCTCCGAGAAGCTGGAGAAAAGGTTCACAAAGTCCATGAGCACCTCAAGACCGCCCAGTCCAGACAGAAGAGTTATGCTGACAAGAGAAGGAGAGACCTGACTTTCAATGTCGGAGATTTTGTATATCTCAAGGTTTTGCCATTGAAGGGAACGCAACGCTTTAGTCTGAAAGGAAAGTTAGCCCCCTGATATATCGGGCCCTTCAAGATTCTAAACCATCGAGGAGAAGTATCGTATCAACTGGAACTGCCTAAAGAGATGTCAGCCATCCACAACGTGTTCCATATCTCGTTACTTCGCAAATGCCTAGAAGTGCCGGAGAAGACCGAAGTTTTCAAGAACATCGATCACCGAGCCGTTGAGATCAACCTGGACCTGACATATCGTGAAGTGCCCATCCGTATCTTGGAGGAAGCCTACCGAACCACCAAAACCAGGAGTATCAAATTTCTCAAGATTCAATGGAGCAACCATACCGAAGAGGAAGCCACTTGGGAGCGAGAAGATTACATTAGGACAGAGTTCCCAGATCTCTTTAGTTCCTAGTTTTCTTTCGTAAATCTCGGGAC
Source organism: Avena eriantha (assembly GCA_910589775.1). Lineage (NCBI taxonomy): Eukaryota > Viridiplantae > Streptophyta > Magnoliopsida > Poales > Poaceae > Avena > Avena eriantha. Next base: position 527,328,963 of record OU342743.1, read on the forward strand.
GAGATTTTGTTTAAGGGGTTATGGAATCTCGTGGTAAAAGTGTACCACCTCTACAGAGTGTCAAACTATTCGAATAGCCACGTCCGCGGTTATGGACAGTTGGAGTGGCCATACTGTTTCGTTGTCAGATGTTTTCAAAATGACTTATGAGATGAATGATGAATTTTGACTTGACCACAACAGGGTTGTGACTATGACACTAGCTTCCCAACTTAAGTGATTCTAGAACTTTATTTTATTTTTCTTTGTTTCTGAACTCAGCTTAGGTTTCAAACTTAACTTCACAAATAAACATAGAGTTAGCATTTCCCCGTAGCACTATCTTACTTGTTAGTGGTAGTTTGCGAGTACTTAAAGAGTACTCATGGCTTTTGTCCCAGGCTAAAGAGACTACCAAGATGAGGGACAGCAGGACGGCTATGATAACTAGGACTATCTTCCATCGTCAGCATTGCCTGTGCCCCTGAAGATTGACCCCACCGCTACGCTTATTATTTATTCCGCTGCTTGTTGTATTAAGACTGGATCATGAGATCCTTTTATTCGTGTAAGACCTTATATTGGCTTGTAATTGATGATGTACTGTAATATCCAATCTGTTATGTCTCGCAAAAATAGTAATCCTGGAATTGCGATGTATGACATAACCGACATCTGGGATTAAAAATCCGGGTGTTAACAAGGGATCAGTTGGTTCGATCTTCCGGGGACATCGTATCATTTGCCTAATATTTACTCACCGCAGGATCATCCGCGGTGTAGTATCTTGGCTCTCTAGGAACAAATATTAGAAAATGTCTGGGCTTGCTCTCTTGGTGTAAAAATATTTTGCTAATACTCCCTCCGATCCGGTTTATTAGGCACACACGTAGTTCAAGAACAAGTTTGACTATTAATTTGGGTCAACAAATTTTACATAATATGTCACAAAAATTATACTATTGGATTCATCTTCAAAAGTACTTTCTAATGGTATATTTTTTAGACATATATTACATATTTTATTGGTCAAAATTGATGGTCAAACTTGTTTTTAAACTACGTGCGTGCCTAATAAACCGGACTAGAGGGAGTACACGTTTTATTTTTATGCATATTGTATCCATAAACGCGAAATAAAATGGAGCTTAGAAAAATGAAAACAAGTATGACAGGAAGTTAAACCCACAACCTACCAGCTAGAAGCAAAGGCCTAAACCAACTCAACTAAGATATTGTTCTATCTAGTATAGATACACACTTTATATAAATAGAGTGTAGCGCCTTTCTCTTGGCCTAACGTCATGTATGAAGGCACTACCGGGACACAGCACTGTTGGGCATAGCGCGTTTGTGTTAGGCTCTATTCAAAAGGGTTAGACGAGGGAAATGTTTTCACGACGAGTTTATTTTGTGAATTTCTTTAATATTTAGGTTAAATTTGTGCACTTTGCCATGGATTGGTTGGAATACATAACTTCATAGTTTGTGATTGGGTGGGCAAGAAACTCAGTCATTCCTAGAGTACTTCGATGATGCTCGCGAGCCTTTTCACCGATTCTCGGCGCCTTTGAGTGGACACTGGAGAGTAGAGACCCGCCGTACCATGAGAGCAAGGACAATAATATAGCCAGCTGCTAGCTATAAGCCAAGTGTCATGTCATCTATAGTCAACTTAGAGCTAGCATGTACATAATGAGCTACAAAAATATAATACTTTAGCACTACATGGTCCACATTTCACTCTATCAAAGTGCCTAGGAGCACGTGCTAGAGCTGGTTCTTGCATAAGAGCTCACTCTTCTTCTCTCTCATCTTCTCTCTTTCAACAAGGCAAAAAAAATATTTTAATCTTTATAGCCAGTTGACTAGAATTTATTGTACTTCCTCTGAGGGCACAGACCCCGTGCTCTAAAAAGAAGATCCAGATAACGAGGAGTCAATCGCCTCGGTCAAAGCGCAGAAGCGATGTCAGTGCCAGCCGTGCAGCCGGTCAAAGCGCAGACAAAGCTAGCGCCTCCCCAGTCCAATCAGGGCCCGCTCTCTCTGTCCCGCCGGGCCTACCATCTGGGCCATCGAGCCGAAAGCGCGCGACCCCGCTTCGTCCACCTCGTCGCCTCGTATTGCGCCGAGGCTCGCGCGAGCCCTTTCTACTCCGCCGCCCAGGGGGTTTCTCTGTCGCTGCCTCTGGGACCCTCCGCTAGCTTGTGCACTTGCACGATAGCTTTAGCCCCGACACCAACGAGGCAATCATGTCCCCGCACGTGCCCCACCCGCACAGTCGCGCTGGCCCCGGCCCCAGGCCCACCTCCCATTTTCTTTCACATGCCCCCCTGTGATGCTTTGAAATACATACTAGCTCCAGTTCGGGAATACTGTTGAGCCATTTCGAAACTGTGCAATCTGCGAGCCTGTAGTGGAGGAGTATTGTCGTTGTCAAACGGATGGAGTAGTACTGTAGTAGGGGATTAAAGAAAGATTTTGCTGTTGCGTTAACGTGTACTGGAGGAGAATGCTCGTCTGGATGGGATGGCTGAAAAAGGTGTGTCAACTTCTCGGAGAAAAAGAGCACCATGACTTCGCGTCGCGACGATGCTTTTTTAGTACAGGTGTGTGCGGCCAGGGCTTAGCTGCTAAGCTCAAAATATAACACCGTACATATATACATTAATACATACATATATACATACATACATGATTGTTTTATGATTCGTGACGTCTACCGCTCAAGATACCATCATCTTTGTATTGCCCTAACGAGATGTGCACAAGTGCTCCGATTAGGAACACAAATGTTTCTGGTCAATCGGTTTGGTAGTGCATGACCCAACTATTATTGTTTTGTAAATCCCGGTTTCGAAATATAAGATTTTTTTCTAAAACACATATATCTAGACACCTTGTAGTGTGTAGGTTTACTCATTTTGTTCCAAACCAGTACACTAAAAGATGTCTATGTAGAATTGTATAAAATAATAATCGATAAACATAATGAAGCAGCGTACAAGAGTTTATATAGACTATTACAAGACCGGCTAAGTAAACTTGATAACCAAGTACTCCGTATGTTGTAGTCAATCCCGCATTATCAATAGTAGGCTCGACAACGTTAAGACTGAAACTGATGTCTTAAAAGGATGTTGTAGTCAATCGTTTAGTGAAGATATCAACGAATTGAGCTGTTGTTGGAACGTGTAGAACACGTATTGACCTAAAGCTACCTTCCTACGAACGAAGTGAATATCAATCTCGATATGTGTCACATCCCAGATTTCTAAAATTGGGAATTTCATAGGATTCGTGTGCATTGCATCATGACACATGCAAAAATCTCAATTTTAAAACCTTTTGTCAAAATGCTATTTAAAAATTCCAAACTATACCTATTAAGGTTCTATTTAAAAATATGTTACGGTATTTTTGGATAAATAGTAAAAGGTTCCCTAATGTCCTAAACATGTTCACCTTATTTTTACAAACCTGTAGGATTTGATTTCATTCAAATCTGAGTTTAAAATTAAATTATACAAAAGAAATAAGAAAAAGAATAAAACAAAAAGAATCAAAAAAAAAACTAAACTCTACCTCGCGGACCACCCCGGCCCAACCCACCTAAGCACCGCCTAATCTACCGGCCGCCCGCGCGCGAGCCAGCCCTCCCGTTCCCTACCGCGCAGCGTGCAGCGCGCAGCCGCGCAAGCCAGCCCGCAGCCCGCAGCAGCCCAAGCAGCAGCCAGCCTGCTAGCAGCCCGCGCCCCTCCGCCCGCTGACACCTGGGACCCACCAGGGTCATCCCCTTCCTCGCGAACAGATCGTGCTGAACACGATTTCTCCTCGATCCCAAACGAGACGAAATCGCGCCGAATTTGTGCCCCAGTCCACGCATCGACCCCCATATAACCCTCCTCATCTCCCATCGTGTTTTTTTCCCAAAATTGTAGAACCCTAGCCGTCTTCCTGCGACCTCGCCAGAGCTCCGCCGCCGCGGCCCCGGAGGGTACACGCCGTCGTCGCCTCGGGCCACCCCAACACTACCTCTCTGTCTTTTTATGACCGCCATGAAGGACTACGTCGTCCCCACTAATTCTCCCCCTTTACATCGCAGCCTACCGCCTCCAATTCCTTGTCGTTGCTCTCGCCGGAGTCGGGGATAGGAGCCGCTGCAGAGAGCTCGGGAGCAAGGAGGAGAGGAAGCCGAGGGGAGGAGAAGGACCCCCGAGAGCCGCTGAACGTCTTCGTCTACCCCGCCATCTCCGAGGACCACCGCAGCCACCGGAGCACCGCCGCCCAAGCCGCCGCCACCGCTAGACGACGTCAACGCCGGTGAGCCCAGATGGTTTCTCTCCCGTCCATCGGATCTGGGATGGACGGCCAGGATTAGATCAGCAGTGCAAACCGGTACGTGCCAATAGCACGCAGCCACCTCGCGCCTAGTCAGCGCTCGCTCTGAGTCAGCCTGCTACGTCAGCAGGAATATTCCAGGGGAATATTCCCTCTGTTTTTAGTGAAATAGAAAATTTGGCAGAAATGTACTAAGCTCGTAAAATTTATAGAAATTAATATACAGATCCAAAAATAGCACATAATACATCGTTGGAAAGATAATTTCGTGTAGAATATTAATCTGTAATTGGTTCATACAATTACTGTAAGTTTGTGCCGTAGTTATTTAAATGGACTAATACCCTTTTTAGAGTAATGAATTCACTGAAAATAAACTACTGATCATAAAAATACAAATGATATGTCCCTGGAATCACAAAGAGGAGTAGAACCTTATTATGATTTAAAATTGTAGGTTTACAGAACATTTGATTTTAAGTATATTAAAATGTATATTATAGTATTTTAATTCTACAAAATGATCTGCAAACTATTTTGACATGAATCCTTTTGCTACTGGCTCTAAATCAACATATCTTCCCAGGAGTATGTTTACCAAAAATTAACAACAATGTTTACAATATATGATAATTTAAACCGAATAAAGCCTATTAAATAGATCTAATTAATGCAATAAATAGTTTTGTTGCATTAAAAAGTTTTCCATGCATGTCCTCAATAGGTTAATGATCAGATAACATTAAATAGCCACTGAAACTTTTATTAAAGGGTCATGCATGCATTTGTTGCACTGCTTTGATCTCTATGTGTTGTTGTTTATTTGTTGCATTGCTTTCGTGTAGATTGTGAGGTTTGTGGCCCTTGTGATTGTCCAGATTGTGTGTTTGACTCCGACAACTACTAAGGCAAGTGGAGCTTCATAAAAGTGCTATTTACTTTCTATATGCATTGTAGCTTGTTTTGTTTTTACAAGTTATATCTATTGCTATGCTATATCCTATTATGTCGTAGCCATCCTTGTTAGGTGAGCCGTCGTAAGTAGTTGTGCTTAGTTGTGTTTATGTAGACGCGGGTGGGATACACCATGATAAAGATTGTTTTGAAAGGATGTGTTTGGAAAATTTGAAAACAACTTAATTAATAAACTCTCTGGGTGGATTGGTAATTGCTTGGTTCGTGAATGCCGGGCCCATGTCTATGTTTTACTCGAGTATCTCACTTGTGGATGGCCACCCAGGGTTCAGAGAAATGATTAGCGTCTTGATTTGGTAGCTTCCGTGTGCAACCATATGCCAGTGAGTTATGGGTGGGTGGATGGACTTAGTAGGTCGTGGCAACCCGAGCTCTTCGTATCCAGAGATGTAGTGAATGTGATAGGTTGGTACGGTGCGTGGATGGGCTTGGGGAGCTACTTCTCGAATTGTCTCTTCTTGGACTTCTCCCTATCATGACTCAATATGCGTGTCATGGTACGAGCGGGTTGACCATGTCATATGGATAAAGTGTACAATCCTGCAGGGTGTAAAACTAAGTGCTTAGCTGTGTCCCCGATAATGGACAACTGAGTTGCTGAATTGTAGGTGCTATGACATGTTCTCATTCATTCTAACTTGTAATTGCTAAAACTTGTGGTTGAAACTTAATTGGGTTGTATGATGAAGATTAAATGATTTACAAATGGTAGGATAAAGTATTTTGCTGCTGCAACTAAGCCTGAACCCCAAAAGCCAGATATTCATGTAGATATTAGTCTTGTTGTTTCTCTTATTGTTCCACTTGCCAATACATTCAAAGTATTGACCACTCATTGGCTGCAACCTCTCATGTTGCAGGTTATTGTTCCGATTGTTCTGAGTGATCTTATAGGTTGCGAACCTCCACTCAACAGTTGTTCGCCTGTGGCACAATTGAAGATGGAGCCTATTATATTTTTATGCTTCTGTATGCTACTTGATGTTTTGAGCTGAGCATTATGTAATAATTGCAAATTCTGGATCATTCGATATAATAATGATGCACTGTTATATTCTTTGGTATTCATCTGTACTGTGTGTGCCAGTGAACTGATCCAGGGATTGGCACTATACACAGGAACTCAGCCTTATCAGGCGAGGGTGTTACAATATGCTTGGTGCGTCGATGTTGAACAGGATTTCCAAACATGTAGACAACTGAAATATTGTCTTAATAAACAATCGTGGCTTACTCAACTGGTCGGTGCAGCTTCGATAACAGCTGATGGAGCCAAACAGTATCAGCAACAACATGTGCCACAACGCGGTACTCAGCCTCAGCAAATGAGCGGGAGACCGTAACCTGTCTTTTCAAGGTCAAGAAACCAAATTGTTATAAAAACACAAAATCCGGATGTGGACCTACGAGTATCTGGACAGCCAGCCCAGTCTGCATTAGAGTATGCTGGTAATGAAGAAGAAGAATTGTTGATATGAAGCCCTAAATCAAGAGTGCCTTTGAGATAACGAAGAGTACGTATGACATGATTGAAGTGAGGAAGACGTGGATCATGCATGTATAAACATGCTTGTTGTACAACAAAGAAATTTTAGGACGAGTAAGAGTAATATAATGAAGAGCACTAATGAGACTACGATAAAGAGTAGGGTCAGAGAGGTTCATCGTCATCAAAAAGTTTGGAACCTGTATCAACAAGAGTGCGAGAAGATCGACAATCAAGCATGCCGACACGAGAGAGTATATCAAGAGTATATTGGCATTAGAAAGAAAGAGACCAGACAAATCACGAATAACTGCAGTGTCTAAAAAAATGATGAAGAAATTCGAGATCAGTCATGGAAAATTTAGATCGAAGAAGAGTAATGATGTGATCCAAAAAAAGGTTGGGAAGGCAGTGAGAATAATATCATCAACATAGAGGAGTAAGTATGAGACATCAAAATTATGATGGGAAACAAAAAGAGAAGTGTCAAAACGAGAAGGAGTAAAACCAATGGTTTGAATGTAGGAAGAAAAACATTAGAACCACACTTGAGGTGCTTGTTTGAAACTATAAATAGAATTTTGAAGAAGACAAACATGATTAGAATAGGAAGGATTTTCAAAACCAAGAGGTTGATAGTAGACGGATTCTTGAAGATAGCCTTGCAGAAGATACAACTATCTAATTGGTGAATATGCCACGATTTTTGATATCTAATTGGTGAATATGACACGATGAAGATACAACTATACTAAGAACAATGTGAATAGTGCTTGACTTAACAACATGAGAGAATGTCTAATCATAATCGATGCCACGTTGCTCAGAGTAGCTCAACAACAGAGTGAGCCTAGCTCAACTGGTTGGGGGAGTGGATGTACAAACCCAACACCTGAGTTCAAATCCTCACGGAAGCGAATTAAGGTTCCTATTTATACTTGAGGACCAGGCTCTCCTGGTACTTATGCAATTTATTCTGAGGACCAGGCTTGGTACTTAACCAAGTTTAAAAATCCTGATACTCATGCTTAATGGTTGTGTGCATACCTAGTTGGTGCAGAGGTCAGGGAAGTGAAATCCTCCCTCCATTAAGTCAACATCTCTCTCACTTAGTTGGCGAAGTGTCGGACGTGGGCTTTGATGAGATGGAGTTGGATTCTTTATATGAGCTTAAAGCCTCAAGTCGGAAATCAAAGAGCCAGAAGGCTCGGAACAGACCTCGTGTATCCAAACAATCTATTGTTTCTCAATGAAAGGCATGTTTTCAAATAGCAGAGGTCTTCGTGACTTGGCTAAGCATTTGGTTTTTGCCGATTGTGTGAGAGATTACTGTTTGGATTTTTTGGGTATTTCTAAAACTGGTAGACGAGACTATTCATAAGCTCTACTCAATCGCCTTTCTGGTGGAGTGGACTTTACGTGGGTATCTCGTCCGCCGCAAGGTAGATCCGGAGGGATTATGTTAGGCGTACGTGATGAGATCATGGAAGTCTTAACTAGTTCGGTTGGAGATTCTTTTATAAAACTCCATATCTGTAACAAGGCTGACAATTTCACATGGTCTCTAGTCATTGTATACGGAACCACCCAGGATTTGTTTAAGGCTGATTTTCTATGTGAGTTGGTAAATCTAGCAAAGGACAATGCGTATCCTATTTTTATAGGTGGGGATTTCAATTTGATGAGATTTCCTTATGAGGAAAGTCGAGTATGTTCATGTTTAATGTTGTTATTGACAACTTGAACTTGAGGGATGTTAAAATGTTAGGAAGACAATTTATTTGGACTAATAGTCTTCCAGAGTTGACATACGAAAAGCTTGATAGGGTACTTATGGATACCGAATGGGAAAAAAGTTCCCCATGGTAACTGTACGAGCTCTAGAACGTATTGAGGCTTTGTCTGAGCATGTTCCTTTACTTTTAACGGTTCGTTCACCGCCACGACATTCCAAGCATGAGTTCAAGTTTGAACTTGGCTGACTGATTCGGGACGGGTTCTTAGAGATGGTTAAGGCAATTTGGATAAAACCATTTGGTAGTCAAACACCCATACAATGATGGAATAATAAAATGCGCGCGTTATGTAAATTCCTTCGTGGTTGGGCTAGACATACTGCTGGAATCCTTAAAAAGGAGAGAATTCGCCTTTCTTCTATTACTGATGACTTAGAAGCTTCCGCGGAAGTTAGACCATTATCTGCGCACGAGATTGAGCTTAAGAGCCAATCAAATGCGAAAATGGCCCGACTGCTTCGTGAGGAAGAACTCAAATGGTACCAACACTCCAAAGCGAAATTCATTTTGGAGAGAGATGCTAATACAAGATATTTCCATGCTATAGCCAATGGAAAGCATAAGAAAAAATGTATTCACTCTCTCAACCAGGATTAAGGTATTATTGAGGGACAAGAGAAACTTAAGTCGTACATTACTAATTAGTATAAATCTTTGTCTAGACCACCCTTGGATAACTCTTTATGAGTCTCAAACAACGAACAACGGATATACCGCAGGTTCTGTTGAGGAAAAATAACTTTCTAATCGCCTCATATACGAGGAAGAGGTCAAGAAAGGGTTTTCTAGATGGAACATAACAAAGCACTAGGTCCAGATGGTTTCCCAGCAGAATTCTACCAAAAATTATGGGATGTCATTAAGGAGGACTTGATAGCCTTGTTTGGTTTTTTGCATCTTGGGCAACTTGATCTCTTTAGACTAAACTTTGGTAATATAATTTTACTTCCTAAGGTTAACAATGCAGAACATATATAACAGTATCGTCCTATCTATCTTCTTAACGTTAGCTTTAAAATATTCACAAAAGTTGCCACGATTAGACTAAATTCAGTTTCTAACCATGTTGTCTGTCCTTCTCAAACTGCTTTCATGCAAGGAAGAAATATCTTAGATGGTGTAGTAATCCTGCATGAAACAATTCATAAACTACACTTCAAAAAACAAAACTGAGTTTTGTTCAAGATTGACTTTGAGAAGGCCTATGACAAAGTTAATTGGTCTTTCCTTCAGCAAGCACTCCGAATAAAAGGTTTTTCAGAGGAGTGGCGTGCTCTCATACAGTCTTTTGTGTCTGGAGGTAGTGTTGCCATAAAAGTTAATGATGACTGATACGTTGCTATCCATAATTTTTGATGTTCCATGCTTGGTTTTTATCTACTTTCTTGTGTTTTGTCCACACTTTGGAGTACTTTTTATACACTTTCTTGGACTAACCTATTAACAAGATGCCACAGTGCCAGCTGCTTGTTTTCTGCTGTTTTTGGTTCTAGGAAAGTCAGAAAATGAATATTCTCGGAATTGGACGGGACAAAAGCCAAAGTCAGTTTTTCACCGAGGGGTACACGGAGCCAGAATATGAGACGGAGAGGGGCCAGGGGCCGGCCACACCACCTGGCCGCGCGTCCAGGCCTGGCCCGCACCAGGGGTGGTCTGGCCTCCTAGGGCACCCCCTCGGCCTCCCCTTTCGCCTATATATCTGAAGGAGATATGCCCTAGAGGCAAATAATAAATAGGTTTTTATTGTCATATCTCAATTAGTTTATAATAGTTTCATATTGTGCTATAACTGTGCCAAGTAGAAACATTGGTACTGGTGTGGTATGAAACAACCAAGTCCCTAGTAGGCTCTATTCATACTAGTTCGTTGGTCATGAGGATGATCTGGGTTTCAAGATCATGGGCATTTATGTCGATTGACAACAGGATCATATCATTGGAGAATGATGTGATTGGACATTCCTCAAAGGATTGCAACACGATCAAGTCATATAGTTCATTGTTGCAACAGCTATACCTAGACTCCTTTTCCTTAGATCGTGCACTCATATTACTCATTGTTTCTCGAGGCTGCTTTGACTGCATCAATCGTCATCTGGTAATACGGTGGCCATAAAGGTGTACGTTGGGTATTCCAAAGGAACAGTTGATGACATGTGACTGCAAGACCGGGATTTGTTCACCCACATGACGGGAAGATACATACGGCCGGCTTGGTGAGATTACATCCATAAATGTTGCAACATGTGACTCGGTCACGGGGATGTAATATCATGGTAACAAGAAAATAGAACTTGTTGTGAACGAGATTGAACAAGGTATGGGATACCAATGATCGGATCTTGGACAAGTCGTATCGAGAAACAAAAGGAATAGGATGCTACATTTAGCGGTTCAAACGACATTGTCATCAAGAATGCATAGGGGTCACATGGATATCCCTAGTCCCTCTGATGACCATTGATACAGATCATGTCTAGAGCATTCCTGAGCCGTGGGAGGGTACACTTAAGGGTACGATGAGAGCGATCATTCGTAACATAGAATCACAGTAGAGAAAGAGAGAAAGCCGGAAATGTTCCGCGGAGAGTTCCGAAGTTGTTCGGAGGATATAGAAAGGGGAACCGAAAGGTGTCTCGGGTCGAATCAGGTTTTGTAATATGTATTTACATATTAATTAATGTAATTAATATTAAATATAATATTATAATCTAATTTGAAGGGGTATTCTACTAATGGGCCAAACTTCCTAGGGAAAAGGGCCCAAGAGGGAAACCAAAGGAGGGAAGGACCAAGGGCCAAAGGGCCAAGGCCCAGGCGCCTCAAGGGGGCCCACCCGGCCAACCTAGGGTTGTGCGCGGGGTGGGGCCCACCCCTAGCCGACTGGCCCATGAGGCCCATGCGCCTCCCCCGTCTCGCTTGAATAGTCCCACATGGGAAACCCAAAGGGGAGGGCACACCCCCTCCCCCTATATAAAGGGGTGCCCATGGGTGGGATTAGACACACAATATTTGGAGAAGTCCTTTGGTTGACTTCCTCCTTCCCTCTCTCTCTCTAGCCCTTGTGACCATGGCCCCAAGTTTGGGCTGTGCGATCGAGGCACACCTGCAGCACGCCGTTGCGCTGCAGGGAGCCGGATATCAACTTCCGCACTCCCGGCGGGATCGGGGAGCCGGAGGTATCATCGTGCACCGGATGTGTGCGAAGACACGAGGCGCAACACTTGGGACGCTTGAATGTCATGAGCTGGAGCTGTTGCACGATGAAGATGAAGAAGGAGCAAGGGGTGACCTGTGAGGAGCTTCGCGACCTTGAGGTTGGCTACGAGTACGACTACATCAACCACGTTCCCCTCAGAACGTTAACCGCGCACGATCTACAAGGGTATGCATTCTCTACGCATTGGCTGTTACTGCATTACTACATAGATAGATCCTAGGCAGTTTTGGGGTTCCATCGTAGGAAATTTTTTGTTTTCTGCTGCGGATCCCCTTCAGTGGTATCAGAGCCGATCTATGCGTAGGAATCATGTACGGCTAGTACGCACATGTATTGTGCAGGCATTGATCCCATAGTTGTTACCCTCTAACGTGTACTTATTTATATCGCGGTATTGTTTGATGAATCGGCCCAGACCGACCTTACGCGTATTCGTATGCGAGACTGGTTCCACGCTCAACATATGGCTTATACCGTATAAGTGGCTAGCGGATGTCTGTCTCTCATTCGATAGTTGATATAGCATTTACAACGGAGGGCCCCGAAAGGGGTGTAATAGAGACAACTGTTGGATCCATGTTGTGGCTGGAAAGTTTGTAGTTTAGAAACGGTTGTATTGTGAAAGCCCTAACAACCACGTAAAACTTGCAATAGATAAAGTAGAGGCGTCTAACTTTATTTTGCAGGGGGCATGTGATTATGATATGGCAATGGTCGTTACGAAGGTAAAGTTGTTTACTTTTCTTTTACTAAGTAGTATAGTAATAGTCATCGTTCTGATGGACGACCTAGTGGAGGCGTCGTGGACTTGGCGTCAAACCAAGGGCAAGATAGAGATCATGCCGGAGCACTCGATGGAGATCAAGGCGCAAGAAAGACCATATCATATAACATTATACATATGATGTTGATACCTGTTTTACATCTTATTGTGTGCTAGTATTTAGATACTCAACGTTAGCAAATAAGATAATCCCTATTGAATTCCAATGTTCCGTGTTCCCCTTGTGTGTGCACCACCAAGAAAGTTCTTCGGTATGAGGCGCCCTGCGGTGAGTAGGGGTCAGACATATCTACGTTTGCATACAGTGGGTGTAAGCCATGTTGCACAGCGAATACACATAAGTTAGATTTGGCGAGCCTAGCACGCCATAGAAGCATGGCCTCGGAACACAAGAGATCGAAAGATCGAGCATGAGTCACATGGATGATGTGATTGGCATTATTGAACGTCTACCTTTGATAATGCACTGATGGCCGTGTTAATCGGGGGAGGTGCAGAGGATAGGGATCATTTGATCACTAAAATCGTCCAGGGGATGACAGTTTTAGTGGAGACAAATTATAAATTGATCTCTTATTGTAAACTTAGTCTAGATGTCTGTTTGCAAATATCTTAGTAGACCTTGGCCTATCCCATTAAGGTCCTTTGCGACCATCGGAATATATTTCTTAATTTGGAACTTAGCAAAAGGGTCCAACTTCATAGATTAATACCCACGCCTGAGGGATATCCTCGTAAAAGGTGTTCTTATCTTCTTGATACAATAACCATTAGGAGATAGTTCGATGACTCTGGAATGTTTGTGTTTTCTCCATAATCATCCAATAAGCCATTCTCCATCTGATGGAGAGTTGGGCTACATTTTGTATTCTATAGAATAAGGCACATAGCGTATGAGACGTTGGATGGGTTTTCCTCCATCATGGATGAAAAGAGAATGTTTGGAAAAACACTTAGCGATCTTGCATTAGAGTTGAGAACTCTTGGAAGGGCTTGATTGCAAATGGAGGTCATGGATGAAAAGGTATATGTAATATATACAAATTATTAATGTGGTTCTTGCAAAACTCGTTGCAGTTTGCAAAGTATTTGATACTTGTCCCGTTTTGTGAAAACAGGAGGATCTACTTGAGAATTGCTGGTTTTGAGGCAATGTGACTTGATGACGGCAAGCAAAACAGTTGATGGCCGACATCACCTCTTTCCTCAAAGTTTATCATTTGGATTAGTGGACTTGAATATAAATTTGTAATCCTTGTTTGTGTGTCTTGCTTTTGGCGAGACGATTATTCATATGAACAAGTTACAAGCCAGTTTCTACTATTCTTATGAACAATACCGTTATGGTCACATTAAGATTACAAACAAGTTATTCTCATTGCTATGTGAATGATAATAGTTTAAACATTTATAAAGGATTAGAATGCTAAAAGATATCCAACGTTTAATAATGAAGTAACACTATAGTTTAAGTCATTTTGGTTATTGCATGTTCTTTATAAAGATCGGGGTCGTAGATGCTTAATCTAGAGACTTTGCAAAACCATGTCTCTTGGGTAGAATGACTAAAACTCCGCATTCTGGTAAAACGGTGATATGCGAAGAAATGTTGAATCTTATACATAGTGATGTATCGTATTTTCAACAAGTAGTGGAAATCATTTATTGTGGACATAAGTGAATAAGCGTATTTACTTAATGAAAAATAAGTTTGAAATGATTTGAATTGTTCAAGTGAGTTCACAACAATAAGAGGATATTGAAATTAACGAGAATACGAAGTCTCTTTGATTTGATCGACATGACTAAAGTATTCAATTTAAGTTTAGCATAAAAGGGACTTGTGAAAGATGTTTCACAAATTATGATAATTGGATGAATTCCAACTATGTTGAAATATCTAAACATCATAATCATTATGTATTAAGATACATATGGTATAATATTATCTCTTATCGGGGTTATAGTTGTCATTTAGAGTTAGAGATCAAAATAAGCAAACACTCATTTGAAATACAAAGGAACATCTAAAGATTCGTGGAAACAACACCATAAGTGTTATGGCAAGTTTGAGTTTCTGGAGATTTCGATAAGTCAAAATCATGGCGAATAAACAAGTCTTTGTAGAGCATTCTTAGGAAGCTATGAATGCATCGCCCACAAGGGGCAAACCTGTTGTTGTCCTAAGTAGATGTGTCTTGATGAAGATACATGTAGAAGAAAGTAAAAGATCAAAACAAGGTATTTGACCTTACCTCCAAATTGTTGAGTGGCGCAGCGGAATTTGTTTCGTGAATCCAAAACTCTACAAATAGAGGTGAAACCAATGATAATGATCATAAAGTTACAGTGAATACTTTTACTAAAGAAAGTAGGATTCAACTATATATTCTACAAGTTTGTGGAATTATATTGTTGATCCACTTGTCATGTTTTGAACAAGACATACCTACAAATTACAAAGAAGCGTGATGGACCTAAGTGCGAGAAATGACTAGGAGTCATAAAATCCTATATTAAGTTACATTTAAGATTGCAAAGTAACATGTTACTTGATCTTATTAAAGTAAAGAAGTTTACTTGAGATTTCTGAATGACTGTAAAGTCATAAGAAGGAAATGAAACTTAATGAATGACAAAAAGCTCGATTTGTCACAAGTTTGGACAAATTCAAGGAGTTGACTACCACAGTAGTGATGCTTAAGTCTTTTGGCTTTACACTAGAAATATATGGATATTGAAGTCTCGTAATTGGAATTCTCAAATTGATAATGATCAAAGAATTTTGGAATGTCCAAGATTATCGAGAGGACCTAGATTTGAGTGGGAGCAAATCAGCTTGGCTAATTCATAATATGTAGCAGACATATTTTGAGTGGGAGCCAAGTGAAATCCCTAGATCTCAAACATTAATGTCATTTTTGAGTGGGAGCTAAGTGAAATCCCTGGATCTCAAACATGAATGTCATATTTGAGAGGGAGCGTGAAATCAATCTGGAATATGTAGACGACATATGTGAATGATGTGATTGGTGTTAATAATATTTAAGTTACATAAATAAGGATGAAGTTGAAGTTATTAAACAAGAAAATCTATCAAGATAGGTTGTTGAGTTTAATAAACACTGAATGTCGAATGCTTCCTGGACTTGATTCTGAAAGATGTTCAGAATGTCCTAAGAAAGATTCTGAAGAAGATCAGAATGGAACAAGGTGAGAAAGTAGTTCTTACTATATGAAGCATTGAGTTAGTATTGCAAATATGGTTGAAAGAAAGAGATGTGTTGTATCTCCTATGCCTCAGTCATAGGTTCTTCCATATAACCATGTTGTATACTCGACGTAATGTGACCCGAAGTTCTGGTTGGCAGGACAAAGTCTTAACTATAAGAACGTGTCTTTAAGTGATTCCTGAGCTGATCACTGAACCAGAATTAAGTTTGTACTTAAATGGAAAGAAGCAATGTAAGTGGCATAGATGCATTTCATGCACTAGGATCTACATAGATATAGAAGTATAAAAGCTCCATCTGATGTGATGTATAATGTTATGGCGGGGCTAGTTCTCTTTTAATGTAGAATGATGTGTCCCAGGGCCCAGTGCCCATGAGAAAGCCCTCGAGGTTGATCTAAAGTCACTGTAAGCTCCTGGAATCCGGCCTCGTTATGCTGCCATGACTACAGTATATACACAAAGGATAGAAAAGTGTGTTTCAAAGTTTAGATGACAACGGTGAAAACGACCGTCATCATAAACACTAGAATCAAAGTCTCACTTTGTTTCCAAACAAATACTTCGACCCATTATACGATAATGGTGTGAATGTCAAAATTAGGAAGACATTAACGATTTGCAAAAGACATAATGATCTGGTAAAATAGAACATGGACATGACGTTTCCCATGAGCATGCATGATCTGTAAACGCATATGGTATATGGTTTATATGAGTAAAATGCAAGCTAGGTTATTTGTACCCTAGTGCAAGTGGGAGACTGAAGGAGATATGCCCTAGAGGCAAATAATAAATAGGTTTTTATTGTCATATCTCAATTAGTTTATAATAGTTTCATATTGTGTTATAACAGTGCCAAGTAGAAACATTGGTACAGGTGTGGTGCGAAACAACAAAGTCCCTAGTAGCCTCTATTCATACTAGTTCGTTGGTCATGAGTATGATCTGGGTTTCAAGATCATGGGCATTTATGCCGATTGACAACGGGATCATATCATTGGAGAATGATGTGATTGGACATTCCTCAAAGGATTGCAACACGATCAAGTCATATAGTTTATTGTTGCAACAACTATACCTAGACTCCTTTTCCTTAGACCATGCGCTCATATTACTCACTGTTTCCCGAGGCTGCTTTGACTGCATCAACCGTCATCTGGTAATACGGTGGCCATAAAGGTGTACGTTGGGTATTCCAAAGGAACAGTTGATGACATGTGACTGCAAGACCAGGATTTGTTCACCCACATGACGGGTAAAAATACATACGGCCGGTTTGGTGAGATTACATCCATAAATGTTGCAACATGTGACTCGGTCATGGGGATGTAATATCACGGTAACAAGAAAACAGAACTTGTTGTGAACGAGATTGAATAAGGTATGGGATACCAATGATCGGATCTTGGGCAAGTCGTATCGAGAAACAAAAGGAAGAGGATACTACATTTAGCGGTTCAAACGACATTGTCATCAGGAATGCATAGGGGTCACATGGATATCCCTGGTCCCTCTGTTGATCATTGATACAGATCATGTCTAGAGCATTCCCGATCCGTGATAGGATACACTTAAGGGTACGATGAGAGCGATCATTCGTAAGACGGAATCACAGTAGAGAAAGAGAGAAAGACGGAAATGTTCCGCAGAGAGTTCCGAAGTTGTTCGGAGGATATAGAAAGGGGAACTGAAAGGTGTCTCGGGTCGAATCAGGTTTTGTAATATGTATTTACATATTAATTAATGTAATTAATATTAAATATAATATTATAATCTAATTTGAAGGGGTATTCCACTAATGGGCCAAACTTCCTAGGGAAAAAGGGCCCATGAGGGAAAACCAAAGGAGGGAAGGGCCAAGGGTGTAACATCCCAGCATTAGAGTTTATAAATAAGCTGAGTTGAGGTGTGTGCATTGCATTCATACATAGAAAATCTGGATAATTTTCGCGCAAACTAAAGAAGCTATTGAGGGATCAGGGTCTATCTTGTTCTGATGAAATCATCCGAGCAAGTGCTATAGATTCCGGCATGACTTTTCTTGTATCATTGGTATTTGGGGAAAAAACAATTTGAATTCAAAGTTCAAATATGAGATAACACAATTCAAATACAACTTGCATTCACATTTAAATTCTCAAATTAGTATAGAATATTCTGTAACCACAATATAATATTTTTAAAGAATAATAATCTTTATTACATAAATTTGAATATAAAGAATTCTTTGTATAAGAAATATAGACTTATTACAATAATGTCTACTTAACATTGTACAAAAAAAGGAATAGAAAATGCTAACAATAAAGAAATATTATTACAAGAATGAGGACAAATGAAAGAATAAACTTTATTTCATCAATAATAATAGTACAAAGTTTTTACAATTAAAGAATTAAGGAAGATTACAAAAGGATTATAACAGAAAAGCCTAAACAAGATTCTACACTAATGCTTTAGATGAGATCATCCCCTTCCTGAATCTTTCCTTTCTCTGTTGAACCCTGCAAAAGAAACAAATAACAAGAAAAGAAAGAAATGAAAAAAGAAAGGAAGTTTTGGGATAGGAAACTCTCAGATTGGGGATTGGAAGTGCCAAGCCAGCAATTCATCATCGAGTTTGCAATAAAGGGGGCCATTTAATATCTGTTCTTATCAGGATATTGCCTTAGACTTATTGCATCACAGGCTAGGAGGGAAATTCCACTTGGCAGATCCCAAAAGAAAGCATTAGCACAAGATAATCATCAGCTCAGCCGTAGCTCAGAGAAGGAGAAGGAGAAAGGCAACATGATCACCTGTACAAGGTATAAGGGGGGCCATCACAAGCAGCTCACACACAACTGCATGATGGTGTGTTATCGACACAAGAGGCTCCACAGAGAGTGTAAAAGGGAGGGGACAACCATAGCACATCCACTGTTCTCACTTCACAACCATATCTATCCAGTTCTATTCTCACCACATGTTCTTCTTAAGAACACACATTCCTTTCTTCACACCAGCATCAAATCCACCGCCCAATCAACATCTAGTTGCTTTCATAAGTCATCCCAGAGCAGATCAAGGCCAACCATTCCAAGAAAAAACAGAACCACAATAGCTCAAGTTAGAGCCAACTGACAGTATCAGGAGAAGGATGTACCATCAAGAACTGAACCAGTTCAGCAACAAGTTAAGTAAGAAGGAGCAAGATCAACAAGCAACCACAAGACATAGTCAAGCTTCAGCAACAACAGCAACAGGTTGCTATACCACTAATCATGCATAGTATCTGTTCTTGTTTTATTTCACCATCAAAAACAAGGGGATAAAGTGGGTTATTGCAAATCAATATCTATTTAACTACTCTGCAACTAGAGTCTGCCTAGGAGAGTTAGGATAATAGTTTATCTCTCAGAATTGCATAGAAGTGCTATGCAAATCCATCATAGAAATTTAAAAAGCAACCAATCAAGTATCTGTTCTTATGGATATTTGTGCCTCAGTCTTTTGCATCATTGGCAGGGCAAAAGCAGCAGATCATACCATCATGGGATCACCAATGTGCACACTCTAATGAGGCACCACAGTGGTATATTCCAAATAGTAGAAGCCACTAATTTAAATGGCATAGGTAAAAGCTCATTAAGCAAAGCCACAACAGATCAGATGTGCACAAGGCCAAGAACTTCACTAAGTATCTACAAGCCCCAGGAAATTATCCAAATCATCTTTCTAGCTAATTAGCTAGAAATCATTAAGTATGCTACTGTCATCACTGGATGCAAGTGTATCCATTTTTACTCACATATTAATACCCACAAACCTGACAGGCGACTTTCACATATTATATACACACACTGGTTGGGATATGTAATGTGAGACTACTTAAAAGAAAAGCATCATCTCTGTTCAAGAGAGTGCTTATCTATGTATGGGTTCATCATCTAGGGCTAGTAGAACATGCAGAACAGAGAACCCATTACAAGGGCAGCTAACTAGGTGCTAGTAATCACATAACATTAAGTAAACCATTTTCCCAGTAGGAGAAATTTAGGAATCACTCAAGCAGAATAACAGCTTGTGTTTACCAACAATAATTCTCTCTGCAAATGAAACCAGATAAACATATCAACTTCCAGATATTGCACCAAGGACCATTTGGGTAGTATTCCTCTATTAGATTACTACTTGTTCTTTATAGAAATTATCACAGTAGCTAATTTCAAACTGGGGAATTGAAATTCAAACAACATGTGCATATCAGGAAATCTATTCCTGATCATATAGGACTAGTAGTGTAAGCTTGCATAACCAAACCACAACCATCTATACACTTTTAAACCTCATATACATACTGATTGTGAGTACATCAAATCTAAATTTGCCAAATTATCTTATCTGCATATCGCTAGAAAAAATATATATGATATCTATTTCTACAAGTTAATAATACCATATTTACTTCGGTTATACACACTAAAGCACATCATGTATGCAAACAAATGACAATCATAGTAGGTGTATAATCTACTAGATGCAATCATCTGAAGCAATAGGAGCATCTACCTCCATTAGCACAACAATTAAAGATTAATATAAACCAAAGCTGCTAGCACATGTTCAACCACACAACCTGCTGACTAACTAAAATCGAGCCACCGATGTATATGTCATAACTAGAATCAGCAGCCCAATCCTAGAATTACTAAGAATCTAAACCGAAAATAATACAAGAGCAGTTCATCGGCTCAAAGGCCGGTCACATGAGTATTACTTGGTCTGGAGTAGAGGATTAATGCAAGAGTCAATATTGGGGGTAGGATAGATGGATTAGACGAAAAGACCGACACCGGGGTTGCGCTATCATCACCGTCCCGCCGGTATCAAGAGCAGGAGACGCCGGGGTTGCGCCTTGTGCACCTTCTCGCTGGTGTCAAATTGAAGAAGGTTAGGTCCAGGTCGACGGAGAGCACCAGGAGGTAGCGGCCAACCGTGGCATAGGCAACAATAGTCGCCGTACCCTGCCACCTCGGGATGGGCGGCAATAGAAGATCATGGTCAACACAAGGAAGACCTAGGAAGCAGCGGAGGGAAGCCGGAGCCCAGGAAGCAGCCAGAGGCGCGCATCGGTGCACCCATACCACACGGCTAGGGTTAGCCGGGGGCAGGTGAAATGGATCGTATGGGCACCTAGAGGGGGGGTGAATAGGTGCTACTCCAAATTTTAATACTTTTTCAATTTTTGGCTTAGCACAAAAGGAAAATTCTCTAGATAAACTATTAGGTGGAATTTCCCTATATGCAAACCTATCTACTAGCGAGTAAAGGGCGAGTGAAAGAGGAATAGGTAAACCGTAGTGAAGCATGCGGAGACACAGGATTTGTTTGACCGCAGTTCCTTCCTTGTTAAGGGAAGTACGTCTGCCTTGGAGGGGTGGGCGGTACTAAGAGCACCACTCCACAATAGGCCTCACCCTGTTCTCCGATGGATCCCGCCACCAAAGGCCTGATTCACCTTTCCTCTATAGGTACCCTTCGAGGCGGGCACCGGCGCCTTTACACAACTAGCGGGGCAACAACTCCACAATCAACTTGGAGGCTCCGAAAATGACAACAAGCTGCCACAAGACCAAAGTTATCAAATACAATGAACAAGATCTAGGTATTTACAAGAATACTAGATCAGGGATTTCTCCAAGTGAATGGAGAGGAGTTGATGCGCTTGATTTGTGATGATGATGATGATCTTCTCCTCCTTCAATTCCCCCAAAGATCAAGGCCTTCGGGTGGTTGAAGTGGGAGATCGAGAATGAGAGCTCTTGCACAATGTCTGGACAATGTTGAATGAATCAAGCAGTCTGAACGTTGGGGAAGAAGGGGTATTTATACCCCCTTCAGAAACCAACCGTTGGCCACTTTGGGGGGCGGATTATCCGGCCCAAGTGAGGGCCGGATTATCCGGCCTAGGGAATACTCCGCTCCAGACTCGGAATATCCGGCAGATAATCCGCCCCCTATTAGAGCGTCGCGCCGAGCTTGCAGTGGGAGATCGAGAATGAGAGCTCTTGCACAATGTCTGGACAATTTCAAATGAATCAAGCAGTCTGAATGTTGGGGAAGAAGGGGTATTTATACCCCCTTCAGAAACCAACCGTTGGCCACTTTGGGGGCCGGATTATCCGGCCCAAGTGAGGGCCGGATTATCCGGCCTGGGGAGTACTCCGCCCCAGACTCAGAATATTCGGCAGATAATCCGCCCCCTATCAGAGCGTCGCGCCGAGCTTGCCCTTGATCAACTTCTGGGGGTCGGATTATCCGGTCCTATGTGAAGGCCGGATTATCCGGCCTGGGGAGGAAAAACCGCCCCAGTTCGGATTTTCCGGGAGAAAATCCAACCGGATACCGAGTGACGCGCCTTGGCTCCTTTTGCTCAAAAACTAGGGGCCGGATTATCCGGCCCATGCGACTACCGGATTATCCCGCCTGGGGAGGAAAAACCGCCCCTGTTCGGATTTTCCGGGAGAAAATCCGACCGGATACCGAGCGACACGCCTTGGCTCCCTTTGAGCAATGAGGTAGGCCGGATTATCCGGCCCTTGGTGGGGCGGATAATCTGCCCCCCTTAAAGTTTCCTGCACACTTAGCGCACATGAATAATCTCCACAGTATTGTTATCTAACACGCAAAACATAGGAAAACATGAAATGTTCTTTCAATCTCCCCCTTTTTGGTGTTAGATGACAATACCAGGATTTTTAGGAAAAAGTCACAAGACAAACAACAATAACCATGGAAGAGACTCCCCCTCAATGTGTGCATAATAGAATTTCGCATTGGAATACAAATGCACACAAATAGGTGAATCTATTCCATAGACATATGAGCAACATAAACATACCACCGAGGTAGAGGGAAGGCATCCTTGACATACGCCTCAATTATTACCGAGATAACCAATATAAGAGCCTTCCTTGATAAAAACCTCCAGCATAATAGGATATGAATAGAGGGATCCATAAGCATAATCCATGAGATGAAATCCATAAGCATAGTCCAGACAACCACAACGTGTCACAAACAACCACAAACCACAAATTTAAAGTTCAGTGCTAAATGGGTATAAGCAAGAAAACGACGAATATAAAAAAAAGCAAGTGCTTATGCCCGACCCGTGCAAATCCACGAATAGCCTAATAGAACTACTTCTCCCCTTTGGCATCGAGACACCAAAAAGGGAGAATAGCGATGCTAGCACCCCACGAGATCACCCGTAGTCCTCGTCCTCTTCCTCTTCCTCGTCCTCGTCTTCATTATCATCCTCATCCTCATCTTCAAGCTCATCGGTGCAAGGGACTTGTGTGCAAGAATAGATGGCTTAGGGGTAGGGAAAGGCTTAGGATTAAGAGAGCCAAACTGAGATGGTACTAGACACTCAAAATTGCAAGATCCAAATCAACTAAAAGCTAATATTGAGTGTGATTCCCATAAGAACATGAGATAGCAAAAAATAGCCCAAAAGATCCAATTCTCCTCAAGGGAGAGGGTGGTGGCCGAAGCCACCTTGTTGGAGTATATGGTGTGACACCGCGAAGATATATCTTGGGTTCACGACCAATAATCATCAATAAGCTCACATATCACAAAATGATATTAAGAGAAATGATTTATTTTGCTTTTGGCATTATGGGGGGAGGGTTAGCCCAATGAGTTAGGACCATAGTCCCCCTATATGCATGCCCACACCTAGACCAAAGAAGGGTTGAGATGTACGAGTGAGTGCATGGGTAATCAGGACAAGTTCCTAGAATCAATGATATTTAGCTCATTCCTCAAGTAGCAGAATCTTGCTGCATCAAGTGGCTTCGTAAAAATATCCGCAAGTTGGTTCTTCGTGCTCACAAAGGATAGATCGATATCGCCTCGAGCAACATGGTCTCGAATAAAATGATTCCGAATCTCAATATGCTTCGTCCTTGTGTGCTGTACTGGATTGTACACAATTTTGATTGCACTTTCATTATCACATAAAAGAGTCACTTTGTCACAATTGACACCATATTCCTTTAAAGTTTGCCTCATCCACAATAACTGAGTGCAAGCACTGGCAGCAGTAACATATTCAGCTTCGGCGGTGGAGAGAGATATACAATTCTGCTTTTTAGATGACCAACATACAAGCGATCTTCCCAAGAATTGACAAGCTCCAGAAGTGGATTTCCGATCATCCTTATCACCAGCCCAATCTAAGTCAGTATAACCACATAAAGAGAAATTGGAGCCCTTGGGATACCAGAGACCAAAGTTAGGGGAATGAACCAAATATCGAAAGATCCTCTTGACCGCCACTAAGTTGCTTTGTTTAGGAGCTGCTTGATACCTTGCACACACTCCCACACTCAACACGATATCGGGTCTAGATGCGCAGAGGTAAAGAAGAGAGCCAATCATGGACCGGTATACCTTTTGGTCCACATCTTTACCATGTGGGTTAAGTTCAAGATGACATTTTGTTTACATCGGAGTGGCGACACCATTTAGATCCGTCATCTTGAATCTCTTGAGCATGTCTTGGATGTACTTTGCTTGATTAATAAAGGTTCCTTCTCTAAGTTGCTTGATCTCGAATCCAAGAAAGAACCATAATTCCCCCATAATGGAAATCTCAAACCTGTCAGTCATAAGCTTTGAAAATTCATCATTAAAAGCTTTATTAGTAGAACCAAAGATGATATCGTCTACATATAGTTGGCATACGAAGAGCTCCCCCTTAACCTTATTAGTAAAAAGAGTGGGATCGATTTTCCCAACTTTGAAGCCACGATCTAACAAAAGCTCTTTAAGGTGCTCATACCGCGCACGTGGGGCTTGTTTAAGGCCATAGAGTGCCTTATCGAGTTTGTAGACATGGTTCGGAAAGTTAGGATCCTCAAAACCCGGGGGTTGCTTTACATATACCAACTCATGTAGAGGACCATTAAGGAAGGCACTCTTGACGTCCATTTGCTGCAACTTAAAATTGTTATGGGCAGCATAAGAAAGAACGATACGGATGGACTCAAGGCGAGCCACTGATACATTGCAAATGTATCTATAATTTTTGATGTTCCATGCTTGGTTTAATCCACTTTCTTGTGTTTTGTTCCAACTTTGGAGTACTTTTCATATGATTTCTTAGATTAACCTATTAACAAAGAGCCACAGTGCCAGCTGCCTGTTTTCTGCTGTTTTTAGTTCCAGGAAAGTCAGAAAATGAATATTCTCAGAATTGGACGGGACAAAAGCCAAAGTGCCTATTTTTTGGATGTCATCAAGTGCCAGAATACGAGACGGAGAGGGGCCAGAGGGCGGCCACACCACCTGGCCACGCGGCCAGGCCTGGCCCGCGCCAGGGGGTGGTGTGGCCAGCCCAGGCACCCCCTCGGCCTCCCCTTCCGACTATAAGATGCCCTCGGGACGAAAACCCAAGGTACCCGATCAAAAATCCACGAAAGAGTCTGTATCCGCCGTCATCTCCATCCCTAGATCGGGAGGGATCTGAAGCTCTTCCCGGGAATTCACCTTGGAGGCCTTCTTCATCACCATGCAAGCCTCCGGTGTGATGCGTGAGAAGTTCATCCTTGGACTACGGATCCATGTAGTAGCTAGATGGCTGGTTTCTCCTCCTTTGTGCTTTCATGTTTAGATCTTGTGAGCTCCGTTCATGATCAAGATCATCTATTTGTAATCCATACATGTTGTGTTTGCGGGGATCCGATGGATATTGAGATGCTATTTCAGATTGATTATTGATTTTATCATGTCTTTGTTATTTGAGATCTTGCATGCTTTCCGTTGTTAGTAGCTATCTTGGCCAAGTAGATGCTAGCAACTGCAAGAGTTAGTATTTATGCTCGATAGTGGGTTCATGCCTCTGGTAATCTGGGGAAGTGACAGAAATCTCTAAGGTACTAGATGTGCTGTTGCTACTAGGGAGAAAACAACAATCCTTTGTTCATAGAACAATCATATTATTTACTTTACACGCAGTTCGTAAAGCAATAATCTGTTGCTTGCAACTTAATACTAGAGGGGGTTCGGATGATAACCTGAAGGTGGATTATTAGTCATAGATGCAGTTGGATGGCGGTCTATGTATTATGTTGTAATGCCAAATCAAGTCTCAGAGAAGTCAAGATGATTAGTATATGCATGTATTGCTTTCTCGGTGTTTGTCAATTGCCCCGCTGTAATTTTTTCACCCAGCATGTTATTTATCTAAGGAGAGCCACCTCTAATGAACTATGGATCCCGGTCCTTTTTCTTTACATACAATCTACAATCTTTTACTGCTTTGTGTTTACTTTCTGCAAACTTCTACTTCTTTCCATTCGATACGTTTAATTCTTATTTTTCCGCAAAACACGGTGAGATTGACAACCTCATCGCAAGTTGGGGACAAAGTTCTATGGTTGTGTTGTGCAGGTCGCCATGTTGCTACAAGCACCGGTAGTGCGCCCTGCCAAAGCTCAGCTAGTAACACCTTTGGGGTGTTTCCTTGCTCCTACTAGTTCGATTAAACCTTGGTTTCATAACTGAGGTAAAACTTACTGCTGTGCTCATCGTAGCTTCCTCTTGGGGTTCCCAACAAGCTCTACGTCGAAAGTCGAGCGCATCAAGATTTTCTGGCGCCGTTGTCGGGGAGTCAAGGACATCTTCACAAGGGGAGTCCCTCATAACCAATCTCTTTACTTTGTTGTTTTTGTTTTGCTTTTTTTCTTTTTCAAAAACACAAAAAAATTAGTTTTACAAGTTTGCTTTCTTTTTCAAAAACACAAAAAAATTAGTTCCTATCCTTAGTTGTCACCCCTTCCTTAGCTCACCATGTTGACCCCTACATTCACCTTGAAAGACCTTTCAATTGGTAGTGGTTCTATAATTGGGAAAGATAATATTGATGAATTCTTTAATCATGTTAGCAAATATGAAGATACTGAGGATAGATCCCTTGTAGTACTTGCTCCAAATTATGAGATTGCTGCAGCTTCTTTAATTCACATGTTTGAAGCTAGGTTTGTTAACCTCAACCCCTTAGTGCAAGTAATGTTTCTTAAGCTTAAAGAAATTGAGGATCCTGAAAAGAGGGATTTCATTATACAAAATTTGTTTAAGGAGTTCTATGATGTTGCCAAGGAAGCTAGAAAAGTTTTTGAACGTTTCAATATGCTAGGCTCATGTGTAGATGTTGTTGGTACACGAGAAAAGATGAACAAAACCGAACCTAATGGGGAGGAACCTAAGATACCAATACCCTTTAAACGAGTAGCAATACATGATGCCATAGAAAAGAATCTTGATTGGATTGTTCCTGCAAACCCTTTTGATGAGAATAGTGAACCCAAGAGCATTGAGAGAGGATCCTCTAGAACTTATTTGGATGATATACCTTGCCTTGTTGACAATATTTCTGGTATTGATCTTAATGCTTCTTCATTTGAGAACACTTGATTCTTTCTTTGCTTCTTATGCCTAACTTAAAGGCGTTAAAGAAAAGTACTTGCTGGGAGATAACCCAAGAGTTTTAGTTGAGTCTTGGAAGTTATTACCTCTGTAATAACCTCTCCTTATCCTTTTTATTTGCTTTTTGTGCCAAGAGTAACTTCTAATGAGAGTGAAGTAATGATTGGGAAAGTTGCTGTCCCAAAACAGATTTTTGTGCTTCACCGTAAAAATTCCTGAGAGAGCTATGTATGTCGGGTTTAGCTGTCATTTTTTGTGCTTCTGTCCCAGGTTGTTATCTAACTTTCGTTAGTTCAACACTTTTTGATTTGAGTAACATAAGGTCTTCGAAACAATTCGTCTGTACCTGCTGGTCTGTTTTGACAGATTTCTGCCATTTTCTGCATTTGCTTCTTGTTAGTTCCTTCTTGAGTTCCTTTGGAGAATTGAGCTTTTTGAGGGAATTGCTACATTAGCTAGTGTTCTAATTGAAGTTTATTTGGTGTTAGAACTGAACCTTGAGACTTATTTATCTTAAGTGCACTAATATTGCAAATGAGATTGTGTGAAGTTTTGTATGAAGGAAAAATTTCAGGTGTATGGAAGGAATGAGTAATGAGATGAAGGATGGACTAAAGCTCAAGCTTGAGGATGCCACGCGTGTCAATCCAAGAAATATCCAAGAATTAGAAGCGTCAAAGCTTGGGGATGCCCAAGGCATCCCCTTCTTCATCAATAAAAATTCCAGATTTCTTCCAAACGCTTCATTTTTATTGTTTCATGCACAGTTGTGTTTTTCTTGGAGCGTCTTCTTTTTGGTTTTTATTTTGGTTTTTAGTTTGCTTGGTTTGCTTAGTGTTCTGAATAAGTTGGTTGGACCCCCTCCTTCATACTTTGGTTTGCAAATAGTTTGGTTTGGTTTGGAAAAGAGTAGGAAAGTTCATACTTATGTGGTAAAAAGAGCTCGTTTTTGACTGTGGCCTATGCTTTGTCATGCCATGCTTGATATTTTTTTGGCTTTATGCTTAGTATTCTTTGCTGTAGCATGATTTGTTATAAACAATTGAGATTGCTTAATGTGCCTTGGATGAATCATGCGTTGTTTTAGCATATTAAAGCATAGTATAGTGGTATTCTCCTTTGATGCTTTATTTGGGTTGACTTGGCGCATGCTCACACCATGTTATGACTATCTCAAGTCACCTTAGCCTGTATGATCCTTTAGTTTTCAACTTGTAGTATCACTTTATGCTTTGATCAATGATGTTTTGTCGCTCTGCATGATTATGGCCATTATTGCTCTCTTAGTTTGTCGCTCCCAGTCTTTTGCTAGCCTCCACAACAAAGTATGAGTTCCACTCATGCATCCAACTCCCTAAACTAAGTTATTCCAAAGAGTCCACCATACCTACCTACTAGCTTATGCTATTCCAAGTATATTCATGCTTTTGTTTACCTTCCACTTGTTATGAAAAAACTACTGATTAAAGCTCTCACGAACTTGATGGCACACTTTACTTTTTGCCCTTAATAAACTTGAACCATTGTGTCTTCTATGTTGTATATGCTTGCACTTATTTTTCGGGAATTAGCAGAACCATGCTTTCATGGGGAACGCTTTCAACATTGCACTTGGTACTTGTACCTAGTTGATATCATGCTCTTTTGTATATGGATGTCGTCGGTGTGAAATGAAAGGGGAGCTTATAAGTCCATGGAGTTATGTATATGTGTTATAGAAACGCCTGGTCCGCTGGTCTAATCCATGCTGACATGGTGGAAACCTACAGCGTAACCATAATGAGCTATCTATGAAGCATTCTTCTTACAAAAAAAGTCCTATATTGAGAAAAAAAAGAGAGAAAAGAAAAAAAAGAGATACTATGAAAAGAGGAAAGAGAGAAAAAAGCACCATATTCCCATGGTAAATAAGAAGAATGCTGAGATGCTCTTTGTCTGCTTGCCTTGTCATTTTGATATGGGGATTCTTCCGTATCATCGGGCAAGGGGTACCCTGTTGGCGGTTCTCAATGATACACATGTACTTACGATGACAAGAACTTACCGGCGACTAAACTTGAGTAGCATGAGGAGCGACCCTCGTATACAAGGGACATGAGATTTCTGACTTATACTTCGTCAAGCATGCACACCATAGTTTGTTCACTTTAACCTTAATCACTTCAAGATGCTTATGATAGGGGCAATGAGAGTTGAAAGCTATGAGTACCATAATTTTTGGAAGCTCTTTATGAGACTTGAATCCCTACTTGCTTTTACAAAAGGCCTTTCTTCCACCATTATATTGAGTCTCCACCTTCTATCTTTATGCACCTACTTTGAGAGCATAGTGGCCATTCTTAGTTCTATGTGCATTGTCCCAAGAATGGTTGATTGATGCATAACTTGTTACTGCTTGTTTGAAACTATTGTATCTAGTCACTCTTATGAACTTTGAAGGTGTCCTATGCATTTATATTTTCTACTCTATTGAGGGACCAGCTGAATACTTTTATGCTATGTTTTCTTTATGTGAAACAAACAAACGTCTTGCAAAGCATTGTTATTCATGAATCTTTTGTTTGTGCCTTTTCATGTTGCATCATAGTTTCTTTGCTTATTGCTAGAACTTGGTCTTTCATGTTATGATTGAAGTACTATGATCCCAGCTTTGAATGTTTTACAAATACTTTGATCAAGTCTTTGATGGTGCATGTCACCTCAAAAATTATTCTTTCTTTTTATCACGTACCTACTCGAGGACGAGCAGGATTAAGCTTGGGGATGTTGATACATTGCAAATGTATCTATAATTTTTGATGTTCCATGCTTGGTTTTATCCACTTTCTTGTGTTTTGTTCCAACTTTGGAGTACTTTTCATATGATTTCTTGGACTAACCTATTAACAAAGAGCCATAGTGCCAGCTGCCTATTTTCTGCTGTTTTTGGTTCTAGGAAAGTCAAAAAATGAATATTCTCGGAATTGGATGGGACAAAAGCCAAAGTGCCTATTTTTCCGGATGTCATCAAGTGCCAGAATACGAGACGGAGAGGGGCCAGAGGGCGGCCACACCACCTGGCCACGCGGCCAGGCCTGGCCCGCGCCAGGGGGTGGTGTGGCCAGCCCAGGCACCCCCTCGGCCTCCCCTTCCGACTATAAGATGCCCTCGGGACGAAAACCCAAGGTACCCGATCAAAAATCCACGAAAGAGTCTGTATCCGCCGTCATCTTCATCCCTAGATCGGGAGGGATCTGAAGCTCTTCCCGACACCCTGCCGAGGAGGGGAATTCACCTTGGAGGCCTTCTTCATCACCATGCAAGCCTCCGGTGTGATGCGTGAGAAGTTCATCCTTGGACTACGGATCCATGTAGTAGCTAGATGGCTGGTTTCTCCTCCTTTGTGCTTTCATATTTAGATCTTGTGAGCTCCGTTCATGATCAATATCATCTATTTGTAATCCATACATGTTGTGTTTGCGGGGATCCGATGGATATTGAGATGCTATTTCAGATTGATTATTGATTTTATCATGTCTTTGTTATTTGAGATCTTGCATGCTTTCCGTTGTTAGTAGCTATCTTGGCCAAGTAGATGCTAGCAACTGCAAGAGTTAGTATTTATGCTCGATAGTGGGTTCATGCCTCTGGTAATCTGGGGAAGTGATAGAAATCTCTAAGGTACTAGATGTGTTGTTGCTACTAGGGAGAAAACAACAATCCTTTGTTCATAGAACAATCATATTATTTACTTTACACGCAGTTCGTAAAGCAATAATCTGTTGCTTGCAACTTAATACTAGAGGGGGTTCGGATGATAACCTGAAGGTGGATTATTAGTCATAGATGTAGTTGGATGGCGGTCTATGTATTATGTTGTAATGCCCAATCAAGTCTCAGAGGAGTCAAGATGATTAGTATGTGCATGTATTGCTTTCTCGGTGTTTGTCAATTGCCCTGCTGTAATTTGTTCACCCAGCATGTTATCTATCTAAGGAGAGCCACCTCTAGTGAACTATGGATCCCGGTCCTTTTTCTTTACATAGAATATACAAAATGTTTACTGCTTTGTGTTTACTTTCTGCAAACTCTCACTTCTTTCCATTCGATACGTTTAATCCTTTGTTTTCCGCAAAACACGGTGAGATTGACAACCTCATCGCAAGTTGGGGACAAAGTTTTGTGGTTGTGTTGTGCAGGTCTCCACGTTGGTACTAGCACCGATAGTGCGCCCTGCCAAGGCTCAGCTAGAAACACCTTTGGGGTTTTTCTTTGCTCCTACTGGTTTGATTAAACCTAGGTTTCATAACTGAGGGTAACTTGCTGCTGTGCTCATCATACCTTCCTCTTGGGGTTCCCAACAAGGTCTACGTCGAAAGTCGAGCGCATCAACCACTGGAGCATAGGCCTCGCCGAAGTCAATGCCCTCAACTTGAGAGTAACCTTGTGCCACAAGTCTTGCCTTGTTCCTCACAACAATGCCATTCTCATCTTGCTTGTTTTTAAATATCCACTTGGTGCCGATAACATTGCGGCAATCTTTGGGTTTCTCCACGAGTTTCCATACTTTATTGCGCTCGAAATTATTCAATTCTGCATGCATAGCAACAACCCAGTCTGGATCTTCAAGAGCTTCAAAGACCTTCTTAGGTTCCACCATAGAGATATGAGCTTGATGCTCACCAAAACTGGCCAATTCTCTTCTTCTAGAAACCCTTCGTCGAAGAGCACCAACAACCTTGTCGAGGGTGTGACCCCTTAACTCAAGGTTTCGATCAGCTCAAGCCTTGCGATGAAGTTCAATAAGTTTGTTGTCTCTTGGAGGAGTATTTTCATCACTTGAATCTTCATTGGGTTCATTTTCTTGACCTTGATTAGGAACTGGGATAATAGCAGCATGTGGTGGCGAAGCGTTCCCTTGAGGTGAATTAGTGGCCATAACAAGAGGCTGCTGAACCGGTGAGTCTGGGCCGGATAATCTGGCCAACGGAGAGGCCGGATAATCCGGCCTGGGAGTACTTGTATCAGCTTCATCAGGATGCCTGAGGCTTGCTTGAACTGGTGAGGGGCCGGATAATCCGGGGCTTGCCGGAAAATCCGGCCTGGAGCTTGCATTGATATCTTCACCACCAGGAGCAATATGGTCAGCTGGAGAAGGGTGGCCGAATAATCCGATGTCCACCGGATAATCTGGCCTGGAGTTTTCTGGAACAACTTGACCTTCAGCAGTTGATGGAGATGGTGCAGAATTTGTTCCCATGGTGGGAACATATTGTGCATGTGTAGATGAGGGCTCTTCATGGGAAGAGCATTGTCCTTCCTGATCCGCCACAAGGGGTTCCTCAATGGGGCGGAAAAATCCCACGCCCATTCTTCTTATGGCATCTTGGGGTATTTCAACATCTGCATCACAAACACCAACTTGCTCTGCATGGGAACCATCATTTTCCTCGAACACCACACAACAAGATTCTACAACAGTTCCGGAGAGCTTATTGTAGACTCTATAAGTGTGGGATTCGGCACCATAACCAACAAAAATACCTTCTAGAGACTTAGATTCAAACTTAGATAAACGAACTCTCTTGATAAGAAAGAAACACTTACACCCGAATACCTGAAAGTATGAGATGTTTGGCTTGTTACCGGTAAGTATTTCATACGGAGTCTTGTCCAAGATCTTGCGGAGGTATAGACGGTTGGATGAGTGACAAGCAGTAGAGATTGCTTCAGCCCAGAAGTTATATGGAGATTTAAATTCGGCCAACATTGATCTTGCCATATCCATTAGAGTTCGATTCTTCCTCTCGGCTACACCATTTTGTTGAGGAGTGTACGCAGTGGAATATTGATGTCTTATCCCCTCTTCACTTAGGAACTCATTTAAGGTGTAGTTCTTGAACTCGGAGCCGTTATCACTTCTTATAGCCAAAATGGGGACGTTGTGTTGACGTTGAACCTCGTTGGCAAAGTCGATGACTGTTTGTTGAGTTTCACTCTTCAACTTGAAGAAATAAACCCAAGTGTATCTTGAGTAATCATCAACAATCACTAGACAATACTTCTTCCCACCGAGGCTTGCATGAGACGGAGGTCCGAAGAGGTCCACATGGAGGAGCTCTAGGATCCTTTTTGACGAGATAATGGTTTTCCTTTGATGCGGAAAGTCATGCATTTTCCCTTCAACACACGCCCTGCAAACACGATCTTTGGCAAAGGAGACATTTTCTTTTAGTCCAAGGATGTGGCCACCCTTGTGGAGACTTTGCAAAGTTCTCATATTGACGTGGTCTAGTCGGCGATGCCATAGCCAACCCGCGTCAGCCTTTCTGAAAAGACACATCGGGCATGTAGTGGTTTTCCCCGAAAAGTCCACCACGTACAGATCATTTTTGACATATCCCGCGAAAGTGACTTTTAGAGACTTGCTCCACAAGAGTACCACCAAATCAGCATCATCTTACCAAGGGCGCGAACTGAAATTAAGTTGTACCCGAGGGTCTCAACAAGCATGACGTCCACGAGAGAGATATCGTGAGCCACCACAACTTTGCCGAGACCCAATACCTCAGATTTTGACTTGTCACCATAGGAGAAGGTTATGTGATCATGGTTTGGCTGCATCTCCGTGATGATCTCCTTGCTTCCGGTCATATGACTCGTGCAACCGCTATCGAGTACCCATTTAGAACCACCGGAAGCATAGCCCTGCAAGAAAATTACTTCTTGGTTTTAGGTACCCATTTTTCAATGAGTTCTGACTTGGCTTTGGCAGGATCCTTCCAAAAGTTCCTTGCATAAAACGCCATGTACTCACCATGAGCACGTTTGACTTCATCGGGGCAGTCCATGGAGGCCCCCTCAAATGTTCTTTCATCCTCCTCTTGCGCAACAACATTAGCTTTTAGAGCAACATTGACACCCTTTTGCATTCCAATGGCCCGAGCACGGGCATCTTCAGCATTCTTTGCCGCCACTTTGAATGACGCCATTTCTTGCATGACCTCATTGGATGTCATTTGATGGTAGTTATGTCTACCTTGCAGGCTCTTCAAGTCCGTTGGCTCGAAAGGCATTAAGGCACTCACATATTTCCTTTTTATCCATGCATCATCAATGTGAGTGGCTCCATGCTTTCTAAATGTTGTTGCGATGCCCTTGGGTCTTCTATACATGTCTTCATGGTTTTCACCATCCAATATGTAGAATCCCTCAGCTTCATTACTAAGGGCATCATACCTATTCCTTCTCATGCTTTCATTCCCAACAAAGAGATCCGTAAGGGCATCCCAAGCTTCTTTAGATGTGTTGAGATGTTCAATGTGTGGCATGTCCTTGGGACCCACACCGAGCTGTATCATGTGGAGAGCAGTGGCATTCAATTGGCTGTCCACAACTTCTCTTCTTGTCGGGTTGGTTTGATCTCCAATATGAAGACCCTCTTCAATAATCCTCCAAAGTTCAATAGAGGAGCTCCAAACATGAGACTTCATTAAGAATTGCCATTGATTGAAAGAGGATGTAGTGAGCTTGGGTGGATCACCCCTATTGTTTATATGAGGATGAGGGATAGCTGGGTCGGGGGAATATACGTGGCGAACCTCACTATATTCCTCCTTACCACTTCCCTTCTTGGAGGTGGAACTATTAAGTTTTTCACCTTTCGCATCATCATCCTTGGATCCAGTGTTACCCTTTTCCTTAGATGATGGTGTGACAGCCTCAGAGGAGGATGGAGATGGGGCTATGGATGATGTGAGGCGAGCAATCAGTTGATTCATCTCCTCCATCTTGGCCTCAAAGGATTTCAACAAGGTTGTTTCCAACGACTTGAGATCATCCATTGTGACCTTATCCACAGCCTCATTCCCATCATCCTTGGTACCCATACTACTCTTAGGCGGTTAAGCCCGAATTAAGAGCCGGGGCTCTGATACCAATTGAAATGGATCGTATGGGCACCTAGAGGGGGGTGAATAGGTGCTACTCCAAATTTTAATACTTTTTCAATTTTAGGCTTAGCACAAAAGGAAAATTCTCTAGATAAACTATTAGGTGGAATTTCCCTATATGCAAACCTATCTACTAGCGACTAAAGGGCGAGTGAAAGAGGAACGGGTAAACCGTAGTGAAGCACGCAGAGACACAGGATTTGTTTGACCGCAGTTCCTTCCTTGTTAAAGGAAGTATGTCTGCGTTGGAGGGGTGGGTGGTACTAAGACCACCACGCCACAATAGGCCCCACCCTGTTCTCCGATGGATCCCGCCACCAAAGGCCTGATCCACCTTTCCACTATAGGTACCCTTCAAAGCGGGCATTGGCGCCTTTACACAACTAGCGGGGCAACAACTCCACAATCAACTTGGAGGCTCCCGAAATGACAACAAGCAGCCACAAGAACAAAGTTATCAAATACAATGAACAAGATCTAGGTATTGACAAGAATACTAGATCAGGGATTTCTCCAAGTGAATGGAGAGGAGTTGATGCGCTTGATTTGTGATGATGATGATGATCTTCTCCTCCTTCAATTCCCCCAAAGATCAAGGCCTTCGGGTGGTTGAAGTGGGAGATCGAGAATGAGAGCTCTTGCACAATGTCTGGACAATTTTGAATGAATCAAGCAGTCTGAACGTTGGGGAAGAAGGGGTATTTATACCCCCTTCAGAAAGAAACCGTTGGCCACTTTGGGGGTGGATTATCCGGCCTAAGTGAGGGCCGGATTATCCGGCCTGGGGAATACTCCGCCCCAGACTCGGAATATTCGACAGATAATCCGCCCCCTATCAGAGCGTCGCGCCGAGCTTGCAGTGGGAGATCGAGAATGAGAGCTCTTGCACAATGTCTGGAAAATTTCGAATGAATCAAGCAGTCTGAACGTTGGTGAAGAAGGGGTATTTATACCCCCTTCAGAAACCAATCGTTGGCCACTTTGGGGGCCGGATTATCTGGCCTAAGTGAGGGCCGGATTATCCGGCATGGGGAATACTCCATCCTAGACTCGGAATATCAGCAGATAATCCGCCCCTTATCAGAGCGTCGCGCCGAGCTTGCCCTTGATCAACTTCTGGGGGCCGGATTATCTGGTCCTATGAGAAGGCCGGATTATCTGGCCTAGGGAGGAAAAAACGCCCCAGTTCGGATTTTCCGGGAGAAAATCCGACCGGATACCGAGCGACGCGCCTTGGCTCCTTTTGCTCAAAAGCTAGGGGCCGGATTATCCGGCCCATGCGACTGCCGGATTATCCGGCCTAGGGAGGAAAAACCGCCCTAGTTCGGATTTTCCAGGAGAAAATCCGACCGGATACCGAGCGACGCGCCTTGGCTCCCTTTGAGCAATGAGGTAGGCCAGATTATTCCTTGGTGGGGCGGATAATCCGGCCCCCTTAAAGCTTCTTGCACACTTAGCGCACATGAATAATCTCCACAGTATTGTTATCTAACACGCAAAACATAGGAAAACATGAAATGTTCTTTCAGCAGGGGCCTGTGTGAGAGTTGGCTGGCTTCAGGGATAGGGGAATTGGCGGAGAAGACCTTGGTGAGGTGGCGCTCACAGCCGGTGGCGATGGAGACGGTCGGCGGCGACCGGAGTGGCGGTAGGTGGCGGTGCGAACGTTGGTGGGGAACGAGAGAAAGAGAGGATGTCATTTCTGATCGTGTGCATGTGAGATGAGAGAGGAGGGGAGTTAGGCTGGGGTGGGGTTTGACCCCAGGCCCAACTGGGCCGGGTTGGTCTAACCAGCCCACTGGCCAGAATAATTGTATAGAAAATCGAAAAAAAAGTATTGTAAAAGAAATAATAAAACAAATGTAAATTACAAAAATACCCCTAAAATTGTTTTAGCCCTAGAAAAATATAGAAAAATCCTAAAAATACAAATAACATATTAGAATGATCACAAAAATAGTATCTACCTAAGAAAAATATAACCTTGTTTGTTTGAGTAAAATAAAATGCAAATAAATATTAACACCATTAAAAGCTAAGTTAAATTTCACAAAATAATGAAAAGACCTAACAATGAATAAAAAATCATTTTTGCATATGAAAATCAATCTACTATTATATAAAAATACTAACTTAATTTGTTTTCAAATAAATCTTGAAATAAAGATTTAAAGATATAAAATCCTTTATGGAATTTTGTAAAAATAAGGATAACACCAAAAATTAAATTAAATTCACTTCTAAGATCTTAAGTAAGTATGTTTTATTAGAAAAATACTAATTATACTATTCCAACACATTTTAAGGTTATTAAGAAATAAATCCTTATTTATTATTTAGTTGGTAAATTCTTTAACAACATTTTTGAATCAGAAATAATCATAATTTTATAAAGAACCATAAATCTTGTACATTGAAATACTATTTATAAAACCATAACTTAAGTCTATAATAATACTTAAAAATAAAACTATTAACATTCAGAAAACTCACTTAAACTAAAAGTAAATGATTTTATACCTTCAAACATGTTATAACATTAAAGTTTATTAATATTTTTAAACACATCACACCCTAGATCTAATTATGTTTTATAGTTAAATTTTGTCTGTTCCAAATTAATTCATAAGGCATCTCAAATTCCAAACTTATTGAACAAACGCAAATGACATCGATCACATTCTACTAACCATAAAGATTGGTTAAACCTTATCAAAGAAACCTTCTCTTCAAAAGTTATTCGTTTTGCCACTTCAAACAACAATCCCATAATAAGTTCTTCAACTCTTATCAACCTAAAACATGGACTTCCATAATAGATACATAATATCAAATAACCCTAAGCATGTATTGTTATATTTACTTTATATCATACATGTTAGATTTAAGTTACTTATATAGGTATTTTGACTTATAAAGTAAACTTATAAACAAACTAAATCTTAAAGAAACCACCTAAGTTTAACTAGTTCATCATATTGGGGTATTACTTCGGGTTTTTCCAAACTGCATTACATTTCTTATGCATAACTGCATCTTGCTTCTTTAAACATTAGTCCTTACCGGACCAATGATGATATTTATAGAATTTGGATCTTCTATTGTCTTGAAGACCGTGAGTGCATAATCTTGCAATCACAAAAGGCAAGTTCACAACTTGCTCATGTCCTTTGATTATTTTTTATGCTTGTAACCCAAAGGTGTCATCACCTACATTTCAAAAAGGACATGAAATATTATTTTCATAATAATATGATTATAGCTTATTTACCAAGTGGTAATGATCTATTGATACAGTTCTATTGGTAAAGGAACATAATATCTAGTACTTAACAACCAATGTCGCTAGTGATTCTAGCGCAGTATATTACGCGTCAACCATGAGACTTGGAATGGGGGGAAGTCAGTTGTATCTTCTCCCTTTCATTTGGAGGCAAGATGACCTTATCGTGAGGCTGTTGATTTCTCGTGGAGTTCTAGAGAATCCAGCACATGGGTGGGACCCCTTAGTTCCCCACGAGCTAGGTGTCTAGATTATCTATGCATAGCTGTCTGGGTCGGAGTTCACCATAGTTGATGGTGACTGATACATTGCAAATGTATCTATAATTTTTGATGTTCCATGCTTGGTTTTATCCACTTTCTTGTGTTTTGTTCCAACTTTGGAGTACGTTTCTTATGATTTCTTGGACTAACCTATTAACAAGAGCCATAGTGCCAGCTGCCTGTTTTCTACTGTTTTTGGTTCTAGGAAAGTCAGAAAATGAATATTCTCGGAATTGGACGGGACAAAAGCCAAAGTGCCTATTTTGCCGGAAGTCATCAGATGCTAGAGTACGAGACGGAGAGGGCCAGGGGGCCACCACACTACCTGGCCGTGCAGCCCAGCCTGGCCCGCGCCAAGGGGTGGTGTGGCCACCTCCGGCACCCCCTCGGCCTCCCCTTCCGACTATAAGATTCCATCGGGACGGAAACCCTAAGGGCCCGATCAAAATTCCACGAAAGAGTCTGTAGCCACCGTCATCTCCATCCCTAGATCGGGAGGGATCTGAAGCTCTTCCCGGCACCCTGCCGAAGAGGGGAATTCACCCTGGAGGCCTTCTTCATCACCATGAAAGCGTCCGGTGTGATGCGTGAGTAGTTCATCCTTGGACTAGGATCCATGTAGTAGCCAGATGGCTGTATCTCCTCCTTTGTGCTTTCATGTCTAGATCTTGTGAGCTCCGTTCATGATCAAGATCATCTATTTGTAATTCTGCATGTTGTGTTTGCGGGGATCTGATGGATATTGAGATGCTATTTCAGATTAATTATTGATTCTATCATGTCTTTGTTATTTGTGATCTTGCATGTTTTCCGTTGTTAGTAGCTATCTTGGCCAAGTAGATGCTAGCAACTCCAAGAGTTAGTATTTATGCTCGATAGTGGGTTCATGCCTCTGGTAATCTGGGGAAGTGACAGAAATCTCTAAGGTACTAGATGTGCTGTTGCTACTAGGGAGAAAACAACAATCCTTTGTTCATAGAACAATCATATTATTTACTTTACACGCAGTTCGTAAAGCAATAATCTGTTGCTTGCAACTTAATACTAGAGGGGGTTCGGATGATAACCTGAAGGTGGATTATTAGTCATAGATGCAGTTGGATGGCGGTCTATGTATTATGTTGTAATGCCCAATCAAGTCTCAGAGGAGTCAAGATGATTAGTATGTGCATGTATTGCTTTCTCGGTGTTTGTCAATTGCCCTGCTGTAATTTGTTCACCCATCATGTTATCTATCTAAGGAGAGCCACCTCTAGTGAACTATGGATCCCGGTCCTTTTTCTTTACATAGAATATACAAAATGTTTACTGCTTTGTGTTTACTTTCTGCAAACTCTCACTTCTTTCCATTCGATACGTTTAATCCTTTGTTTTCCGCAAAACACGGTGAGATTGACAACCTCATCGCAAGTTGGGGACAAAGTTTTGTGGTTGTGTTGTGCAGGTCTCCACGTTGCTACTAGCACCGGTAGTGCGCCCTGCCAAGGCTCAGCTAGCAACACCTTTGGGGTGTTTCCTTGCTCCTACTGGTTTGATTAAACCTAGGTTTCATAACTGAGGGTAACTTTCTGCTGTGCTCATCATACCTTCCTCTTGGGGTTCCCAACGAGCTCTACATCAACCAAGCACCAGCACTTTTCTTGGCGCCGTGCATTGAGCCATCAGTGACCGCCAGTCAGAGCTGCTTACAGAGTCTTTGGGAACTTCCCATGGTTATAGCTTGTCCTAGTTGGAGGCTTAACGGAGGTGTAGTCAGCCCCGGAGGATCGTGCAGACATATGGGGTCACGGAGAGGGCAGTACTGGCTTGGATCTTATACTGGGCCCCACACCAAGGAAGTGTGGACAAGAATGCAACTCAGTTGTGCAACAAAGCTAAGGTCTCTTATCGGAAAAGTGATGTACCTCTGCAGAGTGTAAGAATTGTGACATGTTACTCCCTGTTCCGGGAAGGATCTATGAACGTGGCAGGAAAGGAACTCCATGAAGTTCTGGTCAACCTGTGAAGGCTGTCGGACATAGTTTTCAGAATAAAAGCAATCTTTGAAGAAATGTTTACGAAAACCTAGATTGCCTATGACCTATGGTCTGTGGCTGTAGAGATAGTGCATCATACACTCCTTGTTAGTGAACTTGCTGAGTACGCCCGTACTGAACCGTACCTTCTTAACCCTTGCTAGGTTCTAAGCCATTGAAGACGACATCAACATCGATTTCTGCTCAAGAAACCATCATCGACAACTCAAGTACTTCAATACAGTCAAGGAAGTCAACATATACATCAGCTGAAGTAAAGATAAAGGGTCGGTTTAGATAAGATTAAATTCTCTAGCCATAAAACCTATTTCTGTAGAGCATTGCAATAGCAGCAATGGCAAGTCAAATATTTTAGATACTAGTCTTAGTTACTAGATATTTGTGAGTTATTATTTCCTATTCTTCTTTGTAAGAAGTTCTTCCTCTCTCTTTAACCTAGAGTGTTTCTCTGGATCTTTTGTAAAGACTCGAGTTGTAATCTATAGTCATGTCTTGGACCTGCTGTGCTTCTGTTGTACCACTCTAAGGGATGTAATACTAGTGAACGGTGTTTCATTGGTGTTATGTCAACGACTATAGTGTACTACATCATGCAGTGGTACGCTGGGTCACCGTAGCTGGTATCAGAGCATATGCTTTGACCTTAGGATTAAAACCCTTTTAGGAAGATCTGTAGGTTGGATAGTGACTATAGGATCCATCTTATCTGAACCAAGACTCGTGATGGATATCCACTTGAGAATAACCTTGTCACACTTAAGTTGGATGTTTTTATCATCTTTCTTAAGGATTAGTTATATGTATTCTCTAGAGAAATGTTATTTTAGTATAGCTCTAAACATGTATAATACCACTAAGATATTTTAAGTAAGTTAAAATATCAAAGAAGATTAGTATATCATGAGGAGTAGTATTAGTGATGGAGTCAATATTTAGAATCCATGGGAAGTAACAGAATCTTATCACTAGTAGATACCACCATACCACTTAAATTAGACCATCAGAGTATGTATAGATACAAATGGAAGTAAATCATGTGGCATCCACTTAATAATTCCATGTGATGGAGTATAATTTGTAAAAAATCGTTAATAGTAAGCCAAGCAGAAGAGTTGTCATGGTGAAATTAGCTCTTTAATCCTGATGACTAGGTAAATCTTAACAAGATCATGGTGAGAATAGCTCCGAGACCATGATAAGTCTGTAATTAGGATAAGTACTTAGTGAACAATCTTGTAATAACAGTAAGTAAAGAATGATGTAGGTCTATGATACAAGTCATAGGTACTATAATACTACGATAGTTGCTAGATTAAGGTAGTAACTACAATTTTGTTAGTAGTTTTGAGAGATCATGTGAGCATAGTTTACGATAGAATGGAAAATTAATCGTCTTTAGAAGTCCCGAAAGAAAGGTAAGAGGATAGTTAGAACCAAAGTGAAACCACTTTGCTCAAAACTATCCTGTTGCACCTGAGCAATTTGGGTGAATATTGAGACAAAGAGTAGTTTGACCCTTAAGTGCTAAGTATCACGGTGTAAACCTATAATAGGAGGTTTCATATACTACACAGCTAAGCCTGAATTCTGGAGGTATTATACTCAACTACTATATTTCCGGGCTTAGAATGATGTGTGTTATATGTACCACATTTGGATTTTCGGTTTTTCTTGCATCTTCTTGATTGACTAGATATGTGCATGAAGTTTGACTTGATGTGCAAATGCATGTTGCATCATCAAGTTACTACTTGATGTTATGGACCTAGATGGAAAAGGGAAATCGTGTAAGGGAGTGACGAGTTCCAAAGATCAAGATGAAGACTTGCACGAAGAAGGAAGCCAAATATAAGGAGTATCAACACTATTTTGAAGGATGGATCAACTCCAACTCACTATGAGCTGTCAATAAGAAGGATTATTAGTGTAGAAAAAGGGGGAGAGCAACATGATGGATGAATTTAAGTTCACTCAAGATAGGTGATGTTGCTAAGAAGATAACAAAGAAGTTGTACCAAGTTCATGGAAGTAACATGAAACAGTACAAAGAAGAAGTTTTGAAACAAAGGTGGTATTCAAGCTCTAACAATTCGGAGAGAATGCCAGTAAGAAGTCGAAAACCGTAGGGTAATCCATATACCTAGGAGGATCCGCAACTGGTATCCGTAGTTGGTATCCGTAGCTGGTATCCTAATGGTGTAGTGAAGTAAGTCATCTTTGTGTAATTTAAAGAGTATAAAACTTGGCCTAAGTTAAGTTAGACCTAAGGAAGTATGAAATTAAAGATCGTCTTTTGAGACGCTTCGTGAAATCGGGGTTACCAAAGCGAAAATGTCCAGAAGGTTAAGGGTAAGATAAGCAACATTGGAAGATTTATTACGGAAATCTACTACTATGTGGGTGTACCGTAGATTCTTTCGTGAAACCTTATATAGGTAAGATTCAAGCTAGACAGAGACCAATACCTTAACTATTCGGTATTATACATGAAGTTTAGAGACCATTAGGAAACCCCAAGGGGGAGAGTGAAGAATAAACACTGAAGTGTTGTTGTCCAACTTTCTGACTAAAGGTTGGAGAAGTACTAACTATGATGAGATTAAGCCTTATTCTCATAAGGTTATAAGAAATCATCTGTATAAGAGTACTCTCTAGAGTATGTCCGGATAAAAGACCGAAGGAGAGATAATTGTTTAACCCTACTGGATTAGTTTAGAAGAAATGAATCGTAGGTTGTCCTTAAGAATGAGGAGAGCCTACTAAAATAGTCCAGTGTAAAATACAAAGGAAGCTGGATTGGAAT
Organism: Avena eriantha; assembly: GCA_910589775.1. Taxonomy (NCBI): domain Eukaryota; kingdom Viridiplantae; phylum Streptophyta; class Magnoliopsida; order Poales; family Poaceae; genus Avena; species Avena eriantha. The sequence continues at coordinate 527,372,576 of OU342743.1, forward strand.
GGACAAAATGTGTCCACAACCAATCCTAAGTAAAATTTAAAGACATAACTCAGGGGATTGTAGTAGAAGGAGTTAACCTACATATTGGAAGCGATAATTGGAGTTGCTCGGTATGAAAGAAAAAGATCTGGATAAAGGATACCACAACTATTTCTGATTGTGATCACAATGGAATTTGAGAAATGGTGTGATCAATACAAGTCAACTCCTTATTCCGAAACGCAAGAGAGTACGAACTTCGGGGACGAAGTTTATTTTAAGGGGGAGAGTCTGTAACATCCCAGCATTAGAGCTTAGAAATAACCTGAGTGGAGGTGTGTGACAGGGTCTCTCTTGTTCTGATGAAATCATCCGAGCAAGTGCGACAGATTTCGGCATGACTTTTCTTGTATCATTGGTATTTGGGGACAAACAATTTGAATTCAAAGTTCAAATATGAGATAACACAATTCAAATACAACTTGCATTCACATTTAAATTCTCAAATTAGTATAGAATATTTTGTAACCATAATATAATATTTTTAAAGAATAATAATCTTTATTACATAAGATTGAATATAAAGAAATCTTTGTATAAGAAATATAGACTTATTACAATAATGTCTACTTAACATTGTACAACAAAAGGAATAGAAAATGCTAACAATAAAGAAATATTATTACAAGAATGAGGACAGATGAAAGAATAAACTTTATTTCATCAATAATAACAGTACAAAGTTTTTATAATTAAAGAATTAAGGAAGATTACAAAAGGATTATAACAGAAAAGCCTAAACAAGATTCTACACTAATGCTTTAGATGAGATCATCCCCTTCCTAAATCTTTCCTTTCTCTGTTGAACCCTGCAAAAGAAATAGATAACAAGAAAAGAAAGAAATGAAAAAAGAAAGGAAGTTTTGGGATAGGAAACTTTCAGATTGGGGCTTGGAAGTGCCAAGCCAGCAATTAATCATCGAGTTTGCAATAAAGGGGGCCATTTAATATCTATTCTTATCAGGATATTGCCTCAGACTTATTGCATCACAGGCTGGGAGGGAAATTCCACTTGGCAGATCCCAAAAGAAAGCATCAACACAAGATAATCATCAGCTCAGTCGTAGCTCAGAGAAGGAGAAGGAGAAAGGCAAAATGATCACCTATACAAGGTACAAGGGGGGCCATCACAAGCAGCTCACACACAGCTGCATGCTGGTGTGTTGTCGACACAAGAGGCTCCATAGAGAGTGTAAAAGGGAGGGCACAACCATAACACATCCATTGTTCTCACTTCACAACCATATCTATCCAGTTATATTCACACCACATGTTCTTCTCAAGAACACACATTCCTTTCTTCACACCACCATCAAATCCACCGCCCAATCAACATCTAGTTGCTTTCATAAGCCATCCTAGAGCAGATCAAGGCCAACCGTTCCAAGAAAAAACAGAACCACAATAGCTCAAGTTAGAGCCAGCTAACAGTATCAGGAGAAGGAGGTACCATCAAGAACTGAACCAGTTCAGCAACAAGTTAAGTAAGGAGGAGCAAGATCAGCAAGCAACCACAAGACATAGTCAAGCTTTAGCAACAACAGCAACAAGTTGCTATACCACTAATCATGCATAGTATCTGTTCTTGTTTTATGTCACCATCAAAAACAAGGGGTTAAAGTGGGTTATTGCAAATCAATATCTATTCAACTACTCTGGAACTAGAGTCTGCCTACGAGAGTTAGGAGAATAGTTTATCTCTCAGAATTGCATAGAAGTGCTATGCAAATTCATCATAGAGAGTTCAAAAGCAACCAATCAAGTATCTGTTCTTATGGATATTCGTGCCTTAGTCTTTTGCATCATTGGCAGGGCAAAAGCAGCAGATCATACCATCATGGGATCACCACTGTGCACACTCTAATGAGGCACCACAGTGGTATATTCCAAATAGTAGAAGCCACTAATTTAAATGGCATAGGTAAAAGCTTCTTAAGCAAAGCCACAACAGATCAGATGTGCACAAGGCCAAGCACTTCACTAAGTATCTACAAGCCCCAGGAAATTATCCAAATCATCTTTCTAGCGAATTAGCTAGAAATCATTAAGTATGCTACTGTCATCACTGGATGCAAGTGTATCCATTTTTACTCACATATTAATACCCACAAACCTGACAGGCCACTTTCACATCTTATATACACACACTGGTTGGGATATGTAATGTGAGACTGCTTAAAAGAAAAGCATCATCTCTGTTCAAGAGAGTGCTTATCTGTGTATGTGTTCATCATCTAGGGCTAGTAGAACATGCAGAATATAGAACCCATTACAAGGGCAGCTAACTAGGTGCTAGTAACCACATAACATTAAGTAAACCATTTTCCGAGTAGGAGAAATTTAGGAATCACTCAAGCAGAATAACAGCTTGTGTTTACCAACAATAATTCTCTCTGCAAATGAAACCAGATAAACATATCAACTTCCAGGTATTGCACCAAGGACCATTTGGGTAGTATTCCTCTATTAGGTTACTACTTGTTCTTTATAGAAATTATCACAGTAGCTAATTTCAAACTTGGGAATTGAAATTCAAACAACATGTGCATATCAGGAAATCTATTCCTGATCATATAGGACTAATAGTGTAAGCTTGCATAACCAAACCACAACCATCTATACACTTTTACACCTCATATACATACTGATTGTGAGTACATCAAATCTAAACTTGCCAAATTATCTTATCTGCATATCACTAGAACAAATATATATATATATATGATATCTATTTCTACAAGTTAATAATACCATATTTACTTTGGTTATACACACTTAAGCACATCATGTATGCAAACAAATGACAAGCATAGTAGGGTATAATCTACTAGATGCAATCATCTGAAGCAATAGGAGCATCTACCTCCATTAGCACAACAATTAAAGATTAATATAAACCAAAGCTGCTAGCACATGATCAACCACACAACCTGCAGACTAACTACAATCGAGCCACCGATGTATATGTCGTAACCAGAATCAGCAGCCCAATCCTAGAATTACTAAGAATCTAAACCCAAAATAATACAAGAGTAGTTCGTCGGCTCAAAGGTCAGTCACATGAGTATTACCTGGTCTAGAGTAGAGAATTAATGCAAGAGTCAATACTGGGGGTAGGATAGATGGATTAGACGAAAAGGCCGACACCGGGGTTGCGCTGTCAGCACCGTCCCGTCGGTATCAAGAGCAGGAGACGCCGGGGTTGCACCTTATGCACCTTCTTGTCGCTGTCGAATTGAAGAAGGTGAGGTCCAGGTCGACGGAGAGCACCAGGAGGTAGCGGCCAACCGTGGCGTACGCAGCAGTCACCGTACCCCGCCACCTCGGGATGGGCGGCAATAGTAGATCATGGTCAACACAAGGAAGACCTAGGAAGCAACGGAGGGCAGCCGAAGGCGCACGCCGGCGCACCCATACCAAACGACTAGGGTTAGCCGGGGGCAGGGCCTGTGCGAGAGCTAGCTGGCTTCAGGGATAGGGGAACTGGCGGAGAAGACCTTGGTGAGGTGGAGCTCGCAGCCGGGGACGGTGGAGACGGTCGGCAGCGACCAGAGTGGCGGTAGGTGGCGGTGCGGACACTGGTGGGGAACGAGAGAAAGAGAGTATGTCGTTTCCAATCGTGTGCGTGTGAGATGAGAGAGGAGTGGGGTTGGGCTAGGGTGGGGTTTGACCCCAGGCCCAACTGGGGCGGGTTGGTCTAACCAGCCCACTGGCCAGAATAATTGTATAGAAAATAGAAAAAAAATAAGTATTGTAAAAGAAATAATAAAACAAATGTAAAATTACCAAAATACCCCTGAAATTGTTTTAGCCCTAGAAAAATATAGAAAAATCCTAAAAATACAAATAACATCTTAGAATGATCACATAAATAGTATCTACCTAAGAAAAATATAACCTTGTTTGTTTGAGTAAAATAAAATGCAGATAAATATTAACACGATTAAAAGCTAAGTGAAATTTCACAAAATAATGAAAAGACCTAAAAATGAATAAAAATAATTTTTGCATATGAAAATAAATCTACTATTATATAAAAATACTAACTTAATTGGTTTTCAAATAAATCTTGAAATAAAGATTTAAAGATATAAAATCCTTTATGGAATTTTGTAAAAATAAGGATAACACCAAAAATTAAATAAAATTCACTTCTAAGATCTAAACTAAGTATGTTTTATTAGAAAAATACTAATTATACTATTCCAACACATTTTAAGGTTATTAAGAAATAAATCCTTATTTATTATTTAGTTGGTAAATTCTTTAACAACATTTTTGAATCAGAAATAATCATAATTTTGTATAGAACCATAAATCTTGTACTTTGAAATACTATTTCTAAAACCATAACTTAAGTCTATAATAACACTTAAAAGTAAAACTATTAACATTTAGAAAACTCACTAAAACTAAAAGTAAATGATTCTATACCTTCAAACATGCTTGTTATAAAATTAAAGTTTATTAATACTTTTTAACACATCACACCCTAGATCTAATTATGTTTTATAGTTAACTTTTGTCTGTTCCAAATTAATTCATAAGGCATCTCAAATTCCAAACTTATTGAATAAACGCAAATGACATCAATCACATTCTACTAACTATAAAGATTGGTTAAACCTTTTCAAAGAAACCTTCTCTTCAAAAATTATTCGTTTTGCCACTTCAAACAACAATCCCATAATAAGTTCTTCAACTTTTATCAACCTAAAACATGGACTTCCATAATAGATACATAATATCAAGTAACCGTAAGCATGTATTGTTATATTTACTTTATATCATACATGTTAGTTTTAGTTTCCTTGTATAGGTATTTTGACTTATAAAGTAAACTTATAAACAAACTAAATCTTAAAGAAACCACCTAAATTTAACTCGTTCATCATATTGGGGTATTACTTCGGGGTTTTCCAAACTGCATTACATTTCTTATGCATAACTACATCTTGCTTCTTTAAACGTTAGTCCTTCCTGGACCAATGATGCTATTTACAGAATTTGGATCTTCTATTGTCTTGAAGACCGTGAGTGCATAATTTTGCAATCACAAAAGACAAGTTCACAACTTGCTCATGTCCATTGATTATTTTCTATGCTTGTAACCCAACTGTGTCATCACCTGCATTTCAAAAAGGACATGAAATACTATTTTCATAATAATATGATTATAGATTATTTACCAAGTGGTAATGATCTATTGATATAGTTCTAGTGGTAAAGGAACATAATATCTAGGACTTAACAACCAATGTCGCCAGTGATTCTAGTGTCGTATATTACGCGTCAACCATGAGACCTGGAACGGGACGGGAAAGTTAGTTGTATCTTCTCCCTTTCATATGGCGGCAAGATGACCTTATCGTGAGGCTGTTGATTTCTCGTGGAGTTCTAGAGAATCCAGCACATGGGTGGGACCCCTTAGTTCCCCACGAGCTAGGTGTCTAGATTATCTGTGCATAGCTGTCTGGGTCGGAGTTCACCATAGTTGATGGTGACCACCAGTCAGAAAAATTGGGTCTATGTTTAACAAAAAAATTCTCAAGAGCAAGAAATGTATTTTGTTTTCGTTCGACCTGCAGTCGCATATGAAATGGACGAAAGGAGAAATTTAGCAACACTTTTCCCCCAGGATCTCTTGCAAGAAGAAGATAATCTCCAACTTCGACTTGCCAATTTTATTTCTCATGAAAATAGCAAGTTAACTCAAAGAATTTATCCGCGGAGACAACGTAGGCACTCTCTTCATACGTTCTTAAATAGAAGTTCCAGAAGAATTAATACCGGCTTTATTAATCTTAAACAGTAGAACCCCTGAATCACCAATCCATTCTGAACTGCAAAGGCAACGTGTCACTAACAGTTGGGTCAAAAAAATCCTTGACTAACCCAGCAGTAAGTGACCATGCACGACCGGGATATCTCCTAAGGAAGGAAGAATGAGAATCATTTCAGTCCACTGGTTCTAGCCCTGTAGCTGTAGTAGTAAGCATGTCACAAAGGTTCTATTAAGCAAACCTGTAAGTTAGTGATTCAAAGTATAGCCAGACATATGGGGTCGCGGAGAGGGCAGTACTGGCTTGGATCTTAGACTGGGCCCCACACCAAGGAAGTGTGGACGAGAATGCAACTCGGTTGTGCAACAAAGCTAAGGTCTCTTATGGGAAAAGTGACATACCTCTACAGAGTGTAAGAATTGTGACATGTTACTCCCTATTCCGGGAAGGAGCTACGAACGCGGCAGGAAAGGAACTCCATGAAGTTCTGGTCAACCTGTGAAGGCTATCGGACATAGTTTTCAGAATAAAAGCAATCTTTGAAGAAATGTTTATGAAAACCTACATTGCCTACGACCTATGGTCTGTGGCTGTAGAGATAGTGCATCATACACTCCTTTTTAGTGAACTTGCTGAGTACGCCCGTACTCAACCATACCTTCTTAACCCTTGCTAGGTTCTAAGCCATTGAAGACAAAGTCAACATCGATTTTTTCTCAAGAAACCATCATAGACAACTCAAGGACTTCAATACAGTCAAGGAAGTCAACATATACATCAGCTGAAGTAAAGATAAAGGGTCGGTTTAGATAAGATTATATTCTCTAGCCATAAAACCTATTTCTATAGAGCATTGCAATAGCAGCAATGGCAAGTCAAATATTTTAGATGCTAGTCTTAGTTACTAGATATTTCTGAGTTATTATTTCTGATTCTTCTTTGTAAGAAGTTCTTCCTCTCTCTTTAACCTAGACTGTTCTCTGGATCTTTTGTAAAGAGTCGAGTTGTAATCTATAGTCATGTCTTGGACCTGCTGTGTTTCTGTTGTACCACTCTGACAGATGTAATACTAGTGAATGGTGTTTCATTGGTGTTATCAACGACTATAGTGTACTACATCATGCAGTGGTACGCTGGGTCACCGCAAAGGGCCAAGGCCCAGGCGCCTCAAGGGGGCCCACCCGGCCAGCCTAGGGCTGTGCGTGGGGTAGGGCCCACCCCTGGCCGGCTGGCCCATGAGGCCCATGCGCCTCCCCCCTCTCCCTTGAATAGTCCCACATGGGAAACCCAAAGGGGAGGGCACACCCCTCTCCCTATACAAAGGGGTGCCCATGGGTGGGATTACACACACAATATTTGGAGAAGTCCTTTGGTGGACTTCCTCCTTCCCTCTCTCTATCTCTAGACCTTGTGACCATGGCCCCAAGTTTGGGTTGTGCGATCGAGGCACACCTGCAGCACGCCGTTGCGCTGCAGGGATTCCTAGCTGGATATCAACTTCCGCACTCCCGGCGGGATCGGGGAGCCGGAGGTCTCATCGTGCACCAGATGTGTACGAAGACATGAGGTGCAACACTTGGCACGCTTGAATGTCGTGAGCCGGAGCTATTGCACGATGAATATGAAGAAGGAGCAAGGGTGACCTACGAGGAGCTTCGCGGCCTTGAGGTCGGCTACGAGTACGACTACATCAACCACGTTCCCCTCGGAACGTTAACCGCGTACGGTCTACAAGGGTATGTATTCTCTACGCATTGGCCATTACTGCATTACTATATAGATAGATCCTAGGCAGTTTTGGGTTCCATCATAGGAAAAAAAATCTGACGCGGATCCCCGCAATATCGCCTCTGATACAGAAACCCTAAGGTCCCGATCAAAAATCCACGAAAGAGTCTGTAGCCGCCATCATCTCCATCCCTAGATCGGGAGGGATCTAAGGCTCTTCCCAGCACCCTGCCAGAGGGGAGAATTCACCTTGGAGGCCTTCTTCATCAGCATGCAAGCCTCTGGTGTGATGCGTGAGTAGTTCATCCTTGGACTACGGGTCCATGTAGTAGCTAGATGGTTGGTTCTTCTCCTTTGTGCTACCATGTCTAGATCTTGTGAGCTCCGTTCATGATCAAGATCACCTATTTGTAATCCTACATGTTGTGTTTGTGGGGATCCGATGGATATTGAGATGCTATTTCATATTGATTATTGATTCTATCATGTCTTTGTTATTTGTGATCTTGCATGCTTTCCGTTGTTAGTAGCTATCTTGGCCAAGTAGATGCTAGCAACTCCAAGAGTTAGTATTTATGCTCGATAGTGGGTTCATGCCTCTAGTAATCTGGGGAAGTGACAGAAATCTCTAAGGTACTAGATGTGTTGTTGCTACTAGGGAGAAAACAACAATCCTTTGTTCATAGAACAATCGTATTGTTTACTTTACACGCAATGCGTAATGCAATTATCTGTTGCTTGCAACTTAATACTGGAGAGAGTTCGAATGATAACCTGAAGGTGGATTATTAGTCATAGATGTAGTTGGATTACGATCTATGTATAATGTTGTAATGCCCAATCAAATCTCAAAGGAGTAAAGATGAGTAGTATATGCTTGTATGCTTTCTCGATGTTTGTCAATTGCCCCGCTGTAATTTGTTCACCCAACATGTCATCTATCTTAAGGAGAACCACCACTAGTGAACTATGGACCCCGGTCCTTTCTTTTATCATCAATCTACAACTGTTTACTGTTTCTGTTTACTTTCTGCAAGCAATTACTTTCTTCCACACAATACATTTAATCCTTTGTTTTCAGCAAAAAACGATGAGATTGACAAACTCACTGTAAGTTGGGGGCAAAGTTTTGTGGTTGAGTTGTGCAGGTTTCCATGTTGCTGCTAGCACTGGTAGTGTGCCCTGCCAAAGGCTAGCTAGCAACACCTTGGAGGTGTTTCCTTGCTCCTACTGGTCCGATGACCTTGGTTTCATAACTAAGGGAAAACTTGCTGCTGTGCTCATCATACCTTCCTCTTGGGGTTTCCCAATGAGCTCGATATATTTTGGGCCATAAAGCTATTTTTCTCGCGCCGTTGCCGGGGTGTCAAGGACATCTTCACAAGGGGAGTCCCTCATAACCAATCTCTTTACTTTGTTTTTTTTGCTTAGTTTATTTTTTCTTTGTTTGCTTGTTTCTTTATCAACAACACATAAAAAAATAGTTTTACTACTTTGCTTTCTTTATTAAAAACACAAAAAAATAGTTCCTATCTTAAGTTGACATTATGTCTAGCATTGCTCCAATCACTATGTCACCTGAGGAAATGATTTTCACTTTTAAACAAGGAATTTAAGAGAGTTTCAAAGAAGCTTGGTCTAGAATCTCTGATCTACATGAAAAAACTGAACCTAAAATGACTCAAAGCTTGTTCCTTAGTAGTTTTTACCTTGGAATTTCTCTTTGCTATAGATATGCTTTGGATGCTGTAGTGGGAGGAGATTTCCTCCAATGCAATGAGGATGATGCTTTTAATGCCATAAAGAAGTTGGTCTTTACTTACAACTTGCCTAGCAAATCTGATTCTTCCTTCATAAACATATTTGCTAGATTGAATACTCTTGAGACCAGCACTGCTAGTTTAAAAGATTAATATAATACACTTAGAGAGCATCATAACTATGTTCCAATAAATTCTGAACCCTCAAAATGGCTTCCCACAGTGAAGATTGTTATAAATAATGAAACTTTTCATGCTTGCTGTGATATCATGTCTGAATTTTGTCTTATGCCTAAAGATATCTATGAATCTTTGAATCTTTGGGTACTTTCTGAAGGAGGAGAAGAAATATTTCTTGCTAATAATGCCACAATATTACCCATTGGAATAGCTGAAGGAGTGTTTACAAAGATCCTAGGGAAAATGGTTTCTACTAATTATCTTGTTATTGAATGTGTAGGAAAAGGACAAATTACACTTGGAAAATCCCTATTAAAACTCCTTGGAGCAATAATAGATGTGGAAAAGGCACCATGCACTTTGCTTCTCCACCAAACAATCGTATGTTTCCCAAGGTTAAGAATAAAAGTAAGAGAGGTAAGGACAAGAAATTTGGTTTCAATGCTTCTTCATTTGAGAACACTTAAGGCTTTTCTTGCTTCTTATGCCTAACTTAAAGGCGTTAAAGAAAAGTACTTATTGGGAGATAACCCAAAAGTTTTAGATGAGTATGGGAAGTTATTGCTTCAGTAATAACCTCTCCTTATCCTTTTTATTTGCTTTTTGTGCCAAGAGTAACCTCTAATGAGAGAGAAGTAATAATTGGGAAAGTTGCTGTCCTGAAACAGATTTTTGTTCTTCACCGTAAATATTTGTGTAAAATCTCTGTACGTCATTTTGAGGCGTGAATGTTTGTGCTTCTGCCCCAGGTTGTTATCTAACATTCGTTAGTTCAACATTTTTCGATTTGAGCAACATAAGGTCTTCGAAAAAATTGGTTTTTACCTGCTGGTCTGGTTTGACAGATTTCTGCCATTATTTGCATTTGCTTCTTGTTGGTTCCTTTTTTAGTTCTTTTGGGGAATTGAGCTTTTTGAGGGAAGTGCTACAGTAGCTTGTGTTTTAATGGAAGTTTTATTGGTGTTAAAACTAAACCTAAAGACTTATTATCTTGAGTGCACTAATGTTGCTAATAAAGATTGTGTGAAGTTTTATGTGAATGAAAAATTTCAGGTGTATGGAGAGAATGATGTAATGAGATGAAGAATGGACTAAATCTCAAGCTTGGGGATGCCACCCCGTGTCACCCCAAGAAATATTCAAGAGTTACAAGCGTCATAGCTTGGGGATGCCCAAGGCATCCCTTCTTCATCAATAAAAATCCCAAGTTTCTTCCAAACATTTCATTTTTATTGTTTCATGCACAATTGTGTTGTTCTTGGAGCGTCTTCTTTTTAGTTTTTTGTTTTTGGTTTTCGTTTGTTTGGTTTTCTTAGTTTGCTGAATAAATTGGTTGGACCCCCTCTTTCATGCATTGGCTTTCAAATAGTTTGGTTTGGATTGGAAAAGAGTAGGAAAAGTTCATGCTTAAGTGGTAAAGAGAGCTTGTTTTTGACTGTGGCCTATGCTTTTTCAAGCCATGCTTGATATTGTTTTGGCTTAGTGATCTTTGTTGTACATTGACATGTTATAAACAATTGAGATTGCTTAATGTGCCTTGGATGAATCATGCGTTGTTTTAGCATATTAAAGCATAATATAGTGGTATTCTCCTTTGATGCTTTATTTGGGTTGACTTGGCACATGCTCACACCATGTTATGACTATCTCAAGTCACCATAGCCTTTACGATCCTTAAATTTTCAACTTGTAGTATCACTTTATGCTTTGATCAATGATGTTTTGTCGCTCTGCATGATTATGGCCATTATTGCTCTCTTAGTTTGTCGCTCCCAGTCTTTTGCTAGCCTCCACAACCAAGTATGCGTTCCACTCATGCATCCAACTCCCCAAACCAAGTTATTCCAAAGAGTCCACTATACCTACCTACTAGCTTATGCTATTCCAAGTATATTCATGCTTTTGTTTACCTTCCGAATTAAACTTGTTATGAGAAAACTAGTGATTAAAGCTCTCACAAATTTGATGGCACACTTCACTTTTCTTGCCCTTAATAAACTTGAACCATTGTGTCGTCTATGTTGTATATGCTTGCACTTATATGTTGGGGCTTAGCAGAACCATGTTGTCATGGGGAACGCTTTCAACATTGCACTTGTACTTTGTACCTAGTTGATATCATGCTCTTTTGTCTATGGATGTCATCGGTGTGAAATGAAAGGGGAGCTTGTAAGTCCATGGAGTTATGTATGTGTGTTAGAGAAACGCCTAGGCCACCGGTCTAATCCATGCCGTCATGGTGGAAACCTGCAGCGTAACCATAATGAGCTGTCTATGAAGCATTCTTCTTTAAAAAAAGAGTCAGATATTGAGAAAAAGAGAAAAAGAAAAAAAGAGATATGAGAAAAGAGGAAATAGAGAAAAAACACCATTTTCCCATGGTAAATAAGAAGATTGATGAGATACTCGTTGTCTGCTTGCCTTGTCATTTTGATATGGGGATTCTTCCGTATCATCGGGCAAGGGGTACCCCGTTGGCGGTTCTCTATGATACACATGTACTTACTATGACTAGAACTTACCGGTAACTAAACTTGAGTAGCATGAGGAGTGGCCCTCATATTTAAGGGACATGAGATTTCCAACTTATACTTTGCCAAGCATATACTCCATAGTTTGTTCACTTTAACCTTAATCACTTCAAGATGCTTATGATAGGGGCAATGAGAGTTGAAAGCTAATAAGTACCATAATTTTTGGAAGCTCTTTATGAAACTTGAATCCCTACTTCCTTCTATGAAGGCCTTTCTTTTACTTTTATGTTGAGTCTCCACCTTCTATCTTTATGCACCTATTGAGAGAGCATAGTGGCCATTCTTAGTTCTATGTGCATTGTCCCAAGACTTGTTGATTGATGCATAACTTTGATATTGCTTGTTCTTAAACTATTTGTACCTAGTCACTCTTATGAACTGTGAAGGTATCATATGCATTTACGTTTGCTACTCTATGAGGGACAAGCTGAATGCCACTATGCTATGTTTTCTTTATGTGAAACAAACAAACGTCTTGCAAAGCATTGTTATTCATGAATCTTTTGTTTGTGCATTTTCATGTTGCAACATAGTTGCTATGTCTTATTGTTAGAACTTTTTCTTTCATGCTATGTTGAAGTACTATGATCCCAGCTATCAATGTTTTGTAAATACTTTGATCAAGTTTATGATGGTGCATGTCACCTCAAAAATTATTCTTTCTTTTTATTACTTACCTACTCGAGGACGAGTAGGAGTTAAGCTTGGGGATGTTGATACGTTGCTAACGTAACCATAATTTTTGATGTTCCATGCTTGGTTTTTATCTACTTTCTTATGTTTTGTCCACACTTTGGAGTACTTTTTATACACTTTCTTGGACTAACCTATTAAATGGATGCCATAGTGCCAGCTGTCTGTTTTCTGCTGTTTTTGGTTCTAGGAAAGTCAAAAAATGAATATTCTCAGAATTGGATGGGACAAAATGTTAGGAAGATAATTTACTTGGGCTAATAGTCTTCTAGAGTCGACATACAAAAAGCTTGATAGGATACTTATGTATACCGAATGGGAAAAAAAGTTCCCCATGGTAACTGTACGGGCTCTAGAACATATTGAGGCTTTGTCTGAGCATGCTCCTTTACTTTTAACGTTTGGTTCACCGCCATGAAATTCCAAGCATGAGTTCAAGTTTGAACTTGGCTGGTTGGTTCGGGACAGGTTCCTTGAGATGGTTAAGGCAATTTGGATTAAACCGTTTGGTGGTCAAACACCCATACAACGATGGAATAATAAAATGCGTGCGTTACGTAAATTCCTTCGTGGTTGGGCTAGACATACTGCTGGAATTCTTAAAAAGGAGAAAATTCGCATTTCTTCTATTAATGATGACTTAGAAGCTTCTGCTGAAGTTAGACTGTTATCCGCACACAAGATTGAGCTTAAGAGCCAATCAAATGCGGAAATGGCCCGACTACTGCGTGAGGAAGAACTCAAACGGTACCAACGCTCCAAAGCAAAATTCATTCTAGAGAGAGATGCTAATACAAGATATTTCCATGATATAGCCAATGGCAAGCATAACAAAAAATGTATTCACTCTCTCAACCAGGATTAAGGTATTATTGAGGGACATGAGCAACTTAAGTTGTACATTACTAATTACTATATATCTTTGTTTAGACCACCCCTGGATAACTCTTTATGAGTCTCAAACAACAAACAACGGATATACCGCAGGTTCTGTTGAGGAAAAATAACTTTCTAACCGCCTCATATACGGAGGAAGAGGTCAAGAAAGCGGTTTTCTAGATGGAACATAACAAAGCACCAGGTCTAGATGGTTTCCTAGCAGAATTCTACCAAAAATTATGGGATGTCATTAAGGAGGACTTGATGGCCTTGTTTGGTTTTTTGCATGTTGGGTAACTTGATCTCTTTAGACTAAACTTTGGTAATATAATTTTACTGCCTAAGGTTAACAATACAGAACATATACAACAGTATCATCCTATCTGTCTTCTTAACGTTAGCTTTAAAATATTCACAAAAGTTGCCACGATTAGACTAAATTCAGTTGCTGACCATGTTGTCTGTCCTTCTCAAACTGCTTTCATGCAAGGAAGAAATATCTTAGATGGTGTAGTAATCCTGCATGAAACAATTCATGAACTACACTTCAAAAAACAAAACAGAGTATTGTTCAAGATTGACTTTGAGAAGGCCTATGAAGAAGTTAATTGGTCTTTCCTTTAGCAAACACTCCGAATAAAAGGTTTTTCAGAGGAGTGGCATGCTCTCATACAGTCTTTTGTGTCTGGAGGTAGTGTTGCCATAAAAGTTAATGATGACTGATACGTTGCTAACGTATCCATAATTTTTGATGTTCCATGCTTAGTTTTTATCTACTTTGTTATGTTTTGTCGACACTTTGAAGTACTTTTTATACACTTTCTTGGACTAACCTATTAACAAGATGCCACAATGCAAGCTGCCTGTTTTCTGTTGTTTTCGGTTCTAGGAAAGTTAGAAAATCAATATTCTCGAAATTGGACGGGACAGAAGCCAAAGTCAGTTTTTCACCGAGGGGGACATGGAGCCACAATACGAGACGGAGAGGGGCCAGGGGCCGGCCACACCACCTGGCCGCGCGGCCAGGCTTGGCCTGTGCTAGGGGGTGGTCTGGCTGCCTAGGGCACCCCCTTGGCCTCTCCTTTCACCTATATATTGCCTCCGATACAGAAACCCTAAGGACCCGATCAAAATTCCACGAAAGAGTCTGTAGCCAGCATCATATCCATCCCTATATCGGGAGGGATCTGAAGCTCTTCCCGGTACCCTGTCGGAGGGGAGAATTCACCCTGGAGGCCTTGTTCATCACCATGCAAGCCTCCGGTGTGATGCGTGAGTAGTTCATCCTTGGACTACGGGTCCATGTAGTAGCTAGATGGTTGGTTCTTCTCCTTTGTGCTACCATGTCTAGATCTTGTGAGCTCCGTTCATGATCAAGATCATCTATTTGTAATCCTACATGTTGTGTTTACGGGGATCCGATGGATATTGAGATGCTATTTCAGATTGATTATTGATTCTATCATGTCTTTGTTATTTGTGATCTTGCATGCTTTCCGTTGTTAGTAGCTATCTTGGCCAAGTAGATGCTAGCAACTCCAAGAGTTAGTACTTATGCTCGATAGTGGGTTCATGCCTCTAGTAATCTGGGGAAGTGACACAAATCTCTAAGGTACTAGATGTGTTGTTGCTACTAGGGAGAAAACATCAATCCTTTGTTCATAGAACAATCATATTGTTTACTTTACACGCAATGCGTAATGCAATTATCTGTTGCTTGCAACTTAATACTGGAGGGGGTTCAGATGATAACCTGAAGGTGGATTATTAGTCATAGATGTAGTTGGATTACGGTCTATGTATAATGTTGTAATGCCCAATCAAATCTCAAAGGAGTCAAGATGAGTAGTATATGCTTGTATGCTTTCTCGATGTTTGTCAATTGCCCCACTGTAATTTGGTCACCCAACATGTCATCTATCTTAACGAGAACCACCACTAGTGAACTATGGACCCCGGTCCTTTCTTTTATCATCAATCTACAATTGTTTACTGCTTTCTGTTTACTTTCTGTAAGCAATTACTTTCTTCCACACAATACGTTTAATCCTTTGTTTTTAGCAAAACTAGTGATATTGACAACCTCACTGTAAGTTGGGGGCAAAGTTATGTGGTTGAGTTGTGCATGTTTCCACGTTGCTGCTATCACCGGTAGTGTGCCCTGCCAAAGGCCAGCTAGCAACACCTTGGAGGTGTTTCCTTGCTCCTATTGGTTCGATAACCTTGGTTTCATAACTGAGGGAAAACTTTTTGTTGTGCTCATCATACCTTCTTCTTGGGGTTCCCCAACGAGGTCGATATATTTTGGGCCATCAATGACACTGGAAATTACTTCCAGACTAAGAAGGGCTTGAGGCAAGGGGATCCGCTATTGCAAATACTATTTAATATAGTGGCGGATATGTTGGCTATCCTTATTGAGAGGGCTAAGATTGAGGGCCAAATTGAAGGATTAGTCCCACATCTTGTCGATGGAGGACTTTCTATCCTCCAATATGCTGATGATATAATCTTATTTATGGAACATTATTTGGAGAAAGCTAAGAACATGAAGTTAATACTATCAGCCTTCGAGCAACTCTCTAGATTGAAAATTAATTTCCATCAGAGCGATTTGTATTGTTTTGGCGAGGCCCAAAACGAGGCACACATGTATACTAAAGTTTTCGGCTGCGGACAAGGGCAATTTCCAATCAACTATTTGGGTATTCTAATACACTATTGGCGTCTCACTATTGCTGAATGGAAACTCGTTGAGGAAAGACTCCAAAAACGTCTTAATAGTTGGAAAGGCAAATTGCTATCCCTTGGAGGAACACTTGTACTCATAAACTCAGTACTTACCAACATGGTACTCCATATGATCTCGTTTTTCCATCTACCAAAAGGTGTCTTGAATAAAGTGGATTATTTCTGATCAAGATTCTTTTGGCAGGGGGATAGTGAAAATAAGAAGTATCGACTGTCAAAATGGAATGTGGTTTGTCGGCGGAAAGAATACGGTAGACTTGGTATACATGATTTACAAGTCAAAAACACCGCCCTTTTAGTTAAATGGCTATTTAAGCTAATTACCGAAGAAGGAGTCTAGCAAACTATCATTTGGAGGAAATATGTTGGATCCAAAGTTGTGTCTCAAGTGGTATGGAAACCTAGTGATTCACACTTTTGGGCTGGACTAATGGTGTCTAAAAAACATTTTTTCTGTTTTGGTGTTTTTGATATTAAGGATGGATCTCAAATTAGATTCTGGGAAGATAAGTGGCTTGGGAAAACTTCTCTTCGGGAACAATATCTGGCACTATATTCGATTGTTAGACACAAAGGAGACACACTTTGCAAAGTACTAGAAATTACTCCTCCTAATGTATCTTTCAGAATAAACCTCATTGGTCCTAGACTAGTATCATGGAACAATCTGTTATTACGATTATCACAATTCACCTGTCGGATGAGTTCAGATGGAAATTACTCGAGAGTGGTAAATTTTCAGTGGACACAATGTATAGAGCCTTGATTCAACCAAATATTCCGGTCGATGATAATAGTAAAATTTGCAAAATGAAAATACCCCTGAAAACAAAGATATTTGCTTGGTATCTACATAAAGGGTTATTCTTAAAAAAGATAATCTTGTTAAGAGGAATTGGCATGGAAGTAAACAATGTATGTTTTGTCATCACGATGAGACGATCAAACACTTATTTTTTTCAATGCAAATTTGCTCGTCATATATGGTCAATCATCCAAGTAGCCTCTGGTTTATCTTCCCCATGATCGGTGGCCAATGTATTTGGTAACTGGTTGCATGGGATTGATGATAAATACAAGATCTTGTTTAGGGTGGGAGCGCTTGCCATTATTTGGTCATTGTGGCTATGTAGAAATGACAAGATTTTTAATACTAACGTGTCTTCAACGCTGCAGATTATTCATTGGGCTTTGGCTATTCTCCGATCTTAGACTATTCTCCAACATTTGGAGCAAAAAAATTCACACCTCAAAAGGACGTACAGAGATTTTACACGATTTTTTACGGTGAAGCACATAAATCTGTTTCGGGACATCAACTTTCCCAACCATTAATTCTCTCTCATTAGAGGTTACGCTTGGCACAAAAGGCAAATAAAAAGGATAGGAGCGGTTATTACTGAAGTAATAACTTCCAAGACTCATCTAAAACTTTTGGGTTATCTCCCAATAAGTACTTTTCTTTAACGCCTTTAAGTTAGGCATGATAGTTTGGGAGGATGCTCACATAAGAAATATGAACTGAAGTAAAAGAGAGCATCAAGAAGAAAATTCAAAAGACATTTAAGTCTAACCCACTTCCTATGCATAGGAATCCTGTATGCAAATAAATTCGCAAAGAACAAAGTGACAGGCATAGGAAGATAAAACAAGAGTAACTTCAAAACTTTCAGCACATAGAGAGGTGTTTCAATACCATGAAAACTTCTACAACCATATTTTCCTCTCTCATAATAATTTTCAGTAGCCTCATGAATAAACTCAACAATATAACTATCACATAAAGCATGCTTTTCATGTTCTACAAAAACATAATTTTTATCAAGCTCAAAAATAGTGGGATTAAAACCTTCAAACCCACTTTTAATAATTCTATAACAAGATGACTGATCATTCAATATAGGACCATCGTCTAGAGCTTTATCATAAACAATTTCTAAGCAAAACTCTTTAGTACCATGCATCTCGAAGTTAGGCACAAATAAAGGATTATCACAGATAACATGAGCATAACATTCATCCTCCTTTGGTAAGCATGGGGGACAATCAAATAATGTAAGGATAAAGAGTTACTCTCATTAGAAGGTAGGCATGGGTAGCTAATCCATTCTTCCTCCTTTTGTTCATCACTCTCCTCCTCTTTTTCATCTAATGAGCTTTTAGGTTCATCAATTTCTTCTTCCATAAGATCCTGCAAGGTATTAGTCTCTTCCATTTGTGGAAAGCATCTATTAATATATTCAAGAATATAGGCATTTTCTTCCTTGTAATTATCAAAGAAAAATTTAAGTATATCATAAACCTCATATTTATAAGATGAATCATCAATATTTTCAAGCAAACTAGCAAGTTTAATTGCACCCTTCCAAGCAATAAATTCCTCAATTTGTTCCACATCATAAAAGTCATAATTTTCTTTAACATAAGAAGATATGGTAACATCATCATTATACTCACATTGAAAAGGGAGGTGTTTGTACCTCCTACATCAACAAGATTTATCAAAGCAATAAGTAACATTATAAGTAGAGCACACGTTTATAGCAATGGTATACAATTTATAATTTGTTCCCATAAGTGTTTCCCTTTTTGTGACAAGTAGTGTTCCTTATAATAATATTTTTGTTCTTCCGTGAACCCACCTTGCCAATAAGATTTAGTTTGAAAGAAACCAACCATTGATAGAAAGCATGATAAAGCAAGACAATAATAGACCAACGAAAATAACAACTAGAGTATGAACTATTTTTTTGTATTTTTGATAAAGAAACAAGCAAAACAAGGCAGAAATAAACTAAGCAAAACAAAAATAACAAAGTAAAGAGATTGGTTATGATTATGCTTGAACAATTGTGATTCCAAGTGAACTTGATAAATAAAGCTATGCTCCCTGGCAACGGCGCCAGAAAATAGTCTTGATGACCCACAAGTATAGGGGGTGTATCGCAGTATTTTCGAGGGAAGTGAAACCCAATTTATTGATTCGACACAAGGGGAGTCAAAGAATATTTATAAGCCTTAACAACTGAGTTGTCAATTCAGATGCACCTGGAAACAATCTTGCTCACAGCAGTTTATCAGTAGCAACAATTTTGTAGTAGGAATAGTAAAGTAGCAGCAGTAGTAAAGTAAAGACAGTAGTAACAATTGCAGTAAACAGTAGGATTTGAGTACGGTAGACATAGGGATGCATGGATGGGCGTTGCATGGACAAGACAATTCACATGGCAATCAGAACATAGGGCAATTGAAGATACATCAGATAAAGCATCCAAGTACTAGATAATCCTAGGCATGTGTTCCATATATAGTCATACGTGCTCGCAATGAGAACTTGCACAACATCTTTTGTCCTGCCAGCCCGTTTGCAGCAGTGCCTCAAGAGAACTACTGGCAATTAAGGTGCTCCTTTTAATAGAGCACCGGAGCAAAGCATTAACACTTCGTGAACACATGTGATCCTCACATCAAAGCCATTCCCTCCGGTTATCCGGATTTCTATCACTTCGGGGCCATTGGTTCCGGACAACAACGTGTGTATACAACTTGAAGGTAAGACCATAAACAATACTAACATAATGAATCAATAACATGTTCAGATCTGAAATCATGGCACTCGGGCCCTAGTGACAAGCATTAAGCATAACAAGTCGCAACAAAGTCAAAAAGCACTAATAGAAGATACTAGGCACCATGCCCTAACAATCTGATGCCATTAGATGAACGATCTCATCCAATCCCTACCATCCCCATAGCCTACAGTGGGGGATTACTCACTCATAGATGGGGGAAACATGGATGGTCGATGGAGAAGCGATGGTGATGATGATCTCCTCCAATTCCCCGTCCTAGCAGGGTGCTAGAACGGAGTTTCTGGTTCCAAATCGCGGAATCTGATGGTGGCGGCAGAGCGAAACTCCTTCTGGAAAAACGTCGAACCCCCCTGAGTTTTTAGGTCAGAAGGCAACTTATAGGTGAAGAGGGAGACAAAAGGGGTGTCTGGGGCGGCCAGACCACCCCCTGGCGCGGCCAGGCCTAGCCCGCACGGCCAGGTGGTGTGGCTAGGGCCTAGCCCTACTCCTTCTCGTATTGTGGCTCCTGGTGTCCCTCGGTGAAAACTGACTTTGGCTTTTGACCCGTCCAATTCTGAGAATATTCAATTTCTAACTTTCCTGGAACCAAAAACAGCAGAAAACAGGCAGCTGGCACTGTGGCTCTTGTTAATAGGTTAGTCCAACAAATCATATGAAAATTACTCCAAAGTATGGACAAAACATAAGAAAGTAGATAACACCAAGCATGGAACATCAAAAATTATGGATACGTTTGCAACGTATCAGATGGATGGTGAGGAATCGGCGCCCGGCGCAGCGGATGAAGCAGGCGCGGGTGATGATGGGGGTGTGGGTTTTGCCACGGCAGAGTTTTGGGCAGTTGCATCTGTCGTGGTGGGAGTGATGGCAGATGACGGCAACACGGTCGCGACAGGATCCATGGCAAGATCCACGGCAGAGAAGATAGGAGCAAAAAAGGAAAAGCGGCATGGCAAAGAGAAGTAGTAGATAGCGGAGGATTGGTAGTTTCATGGGATTGGTGCTGGGCAAAAGGAAAAGTTGTTTTAGCAAAAAGTAACATGGCGAGACACATGAACACATCTAGTAACTAGATCAAGGCAGTGATAACCCTTGTGCTCATTGGAAAAACCAAGAAGAATGCATGGGGTGGAAAGGGGTGAAATATTTATTGGGGGAGGTGGCATAAGTATTTGGAAAACAAAGACAACCAAAGACATGGATATCAGAATAGCTAGGAGGACAAAGAAAAACAGTGAATTAAGGACTGGTGTTTAGTTTGGCTTTGGAAGGACGAACGTTGAGTAAAAACGTGGTTGTCTAAAGGGCTTCAAACCAGCACTTTAGAGGCATGGATGATTGCAGTAGGAGAGTGCGAACGATGTCATTGAGAGTATGAAGCGAGTGCTCGACTTTACCATTTTGAGGAGATGTATAGGGGAAGGAAAAGCATAGAAGAATGCCGTGTTGAAGAAAGAAAGTGCAATTTTTAAGATCGTCAAATTCACATCCATTTTCACATTGTATGAAACGAATTAGTAGAAATAAGTGTATTGAAACATATTTTGTTGGAAATTGAGAAAAATAGTGTGGACATCTGATTTGTTTCGCCATGTAAAAATCTAGGCATAGTGCGTATAATCATCAAATATGACAGAGATAATATTTAGAACCAGAAACACTCGCAATTGGGGATGTCCATATATCATAGTGGAGTAATTCAAACAGAAAAGTACTACTAGATACGGAAGAACAAAAAGGAAGACGCAAATGTTTGCCTAATTGACACAACTCATAGATAGAGGGATTATGAGAATCTCTATTACAAGGTGTAGAAAATTCACTAAGTAGAGATCATAAAACGACATTATTGGGATGGCCGAGACATTGATGCCATAGATCAATGGAGGCCACCATGGACGTGGGGGGGAGAGGTAGTATGAACACCATGAAGAGAGTAGAGATCACCGAGCTATTGAATCATGCTATCTCGGCCTTGGGCCGGTAATCCTTCACAGATAAACCAAAGGGGTCAAACTCGACAGAAACAAGATTGTCACAAATGAATTGGTGAACATAAATTAGATTTTTAATAAGAGTGGGAGCAACAAGAACATCACAAATAAGCAATGGTTTTGTTTGAGAAGGAAATTGAGCCTGACCAACACAATAAATTGGAATAGAGGAACCATCACCAACTGTAATGGAAGGGAAAGATGAAGTGGTGCAAGAGGAAAGAAAATTACTAGATGTAGACATATGACTAGAAGCACCAGAATCGAAAATCCAATTTGTACCCGAGTTCCCTTGAGAAGAAAAAATGTTCATAGCCTGGAGAAAGGTAGCTTGATCCCAGCTTGGTGTAGGCAGGAGAGCTAGTTGATGTGACGGTGTCGGCAACATAGCCGACATTGACATGTAGTAGGAGCTTCCATCAATGTAGTTGGACGCATATTGAGGTGATGGAGCACCATATGGAGCACATGGCACAACAATGTGCGTCAGCGAGGCATATGTTGGAGTAGCATGATAGGCGTGCGTCGGCTATCGTGGCGCGAGAATAGGGGCACAGGTGTGTAGACGAACACCAGGCTACCAGGCACCGGCGTAGGCAGGTGGTGCACCGTAGGGGAAGGGGCGGACCAAGGCATGGGCTAGGCATGGAATATCCCAGTCCAGGGGTCCGGTGAGGGGTTCCATACATACGAAGGTGCTGGAGTGTTTGGTGGAGCCGAGGCCGAGGGTGAGGGTGCCATACACATCTGCGGTGACCTAGGGTTTTTGCAGTGATAATTAGGACTGGGACGCCAACCTAGTGGTGGTGGAGGCGTCGTCGTATGAGGAGGTGGTTGGTGCAGGCGTCCGAGGAACGGCGGTGAAGACCTGGGGACGAGCGTCCTTGTTGGTTTGAGCGCGATCAACCCACTAGAGCATGGAGCGGACCTCGGCAAAGGAGGGAAGCGGCCGCATCATGGGGATGAAGGAGGTCTGGTTCTCGAACCTCTCGCTGAGTCTGACGAGGAGGATGTTGATGAGCTGGAGATCATCGATGGTATCACCAAGTTCACAGAGTTCATCGACGATGGCTTTGAGATGTTGACAATAGACACTGATCGGAGCATCACCTTGGACCGTGTTCCACAGCTCGGTGTGGAGATGGTTGGTGCGAACATTGACATTGTCTTGAAACAACTAGTGGAGCGCGACCTAGAGATCGGTGGTGGTAGCACCATCATAGTGAACGAGATTGAAGATTTCAGTGGAAACTCGCATGTAGATCTATTGTATGATGGCGAGATCATCCTTAACCCACTGATGATCATGAGGTTTTTGGGCTGAGTCGAGGGCGACGTGAGAGCGTAGATCGCATCACCCAAGGTGAACATCGAAGAGGTGGCGCCAATGGTAGTATTTGTGAGAGGCTAGATCTAGGGTTATAGGAATATATGGGCTGATATCGGAGATTGTATCGGTAAAGGAGATGGAGGGAGGGATTGGGTGAGGTAGAGCGAGGGTAGTGGAGGAGGAGGCTGCGATGACAACCTTGGTAGCGATAAGGGCCGCCCATCGCTCGAAGAAGCCGGGCGGCGGTGGCGGTGGTAGGGTGGGCGGCGGCAGTGTTGGGGTGGGCGCCATACCCTAGGATCGGTAGTCTGATACCATGTAGAATTTTATAGAATAATAATCGATAATCATATTGAGGCAACGAACAAGAGTTTATATAGGTTATTACAAATAGAGTCTGAAAGAACATTTCATGGTTTCCTGTGTTTTGAGTGTTAGATAACAATGCCGTGGAGTTTTCTCATGTGCGCTAAGTGTGCAGGGACTGTTCTGGTGTTTTGGGGGCCCGGATTATCCGCCCTACCAAGGGCCGGATTATTTGGCCTATCTCATCGATCAAAGGCAGCCAAGGCGCGACGCTTAGACTGGGTTCGGATTTTCTTCCGAAAAATCCGAACTGGGGCGGTTTTTCCTCCCCAGGCCGGATAATCCGGCCCCCAGAAATCGATCAAAGGCTGCCAAGGCGCGTCGCCCGGAGTGCGGTCGGATTTTCTCCCAGAAAATCCGAACTGGGGCGGTTTTTCCTCCCTAGGCCGGATAATCCGGCCTTCGCATGGGGCCAGATAATCCGGCCCCCGGGAGGCGATCAAGGGCAGGCTCGGCGCGTCACTCAGAGTGGGGGCGGTTTATGCCAGATAATCCGAGTCTAGGGCGGAGTTTTCCCCAGGCCAGATAATCCGGCCCTAACTTAGGCCGGATAATCCGGCCCCCAAAGGCTCCAATGGCTTGGATTTGGAAGGGGGTATAAATATCCCTTCTTCTCCAACGAGCAGAACTCTTGATTCATTCGAAAAACATCAGACCCTTTGCAAGAGCTCTCTCTCTAGATCTCCCACTTCAACCACCCGAAGGCTTCGATCTTTGGGGGAATTGAAGGAGGAGAAAATCGTCATCGTCATCACGAATCAAGCACATCAACTCCTCTCCATTCATTTGGAGAAATCCCTGATCTAGTGTTCTTGTCCATATCTAGATCTTGTTCTTTATTATTGATAAACTTGTTCTTGGCAGCTTGTTGTCATCACGGGAGCCTCCAAGTTGATTGTGGAGTTGTGCCCCGCTAGTCGTGTAAAGGCATCGATTCCCTCCTCGAAGGGTTCCTATAGTGGAAAGGTGGATCAGGCCTTTGGTGGCGGGATCCATCGGAGAACAGGGTGAGACCTATTGTGGCGTGGTGGTCTTAGTACCGCCCACCCCTCCAACGCAGACGTACTTCCCTTAACAAGGAAGGAACTGCGGTAAAACAAATCCCGTGTCTCCGCGTGCTTCACTACGGTTCACTCGTTCCTCTTCTACTCGCCGTTTACTCACTAGTAGATAGGGTTGCATATAGGGAAATTCCTCCTAATAGTTTATCTAGAGAATTTACCCTTTATGTTAAGCCTAAAATTGAAAAAGCGTTAAAATTTGAAGTAGCACCTATTCACCCCCCTCTAGGTGCCCATACGATCCATTTCAATTGGTATTAGAGCCTCGACTCTTTATTCGGGCTTAACCGCCTAAGAGAAGTATGGGTACCAAGGAGAATGGGAATGAGGCTGTGGATAAGGTCACAATGGATGACCTCAAGACGTTGGAAACAACCTTGTTGAAATCCTTTGAGACCAAGATAGAGGAGATGCATCAAATGATTGCTCGCCTCACATCATCCGTAGCCCCATCTCCATCCTCCTTTGAGGCTGCCACTCCATCATCCAAGGATAAAGGTAACACCGGATCCAAGGAAGCTGAAGTGGTAGGTGAAAAACATAATGGTTCCACCTCCAAGAAGGGAAGTGGTAAGGAGGAATATAGTGAGGTTCATCACTTATATTCCCCTGACCCACCTATCCCTCATCCTCATATAAATAATAGGGGTGATCCACCCAAGCTTAATGCATCATCTTTTAATCAATGGCAATTCTTAATGAAGTCTCATGTTTGCAGCTCCTCTATTGAACTTTGGAGGATTATCGAAGAGGGTCTTCATATTGGAGATCATACCAACCTGACAAGAAGAGAAGTTGTGGACAGCCAACTGAATGCTACGGCTCTCCACATGATACAGCTCGGAGTGGGTCCCAAGGACATGCCCCACATTGAACATCTCAACACAGCTAAAGAAGCTTGGGATGCCCTCACCGATCTCTTCATTGGGAATGAAAGCATGAGAAGGAATAGGTATGATGCCCTTAGTAATGAAGCTAAAGGATTCTACATGTTGGATGGTGAAAATCATGAAGACATGTATAGAAGACTCAAGGGCATCGCAACAACATTTAGAAAGCATGGAGCCACTCACATTGATGATGCTTGGATAAAAAGGAAATATGTGAGTGCTTTAATGCCTTTTGAGCCAACAGACTTGAAGAGCTTGCAAGGTAGACACAACTACCATCAAATGACATCCAATAAAGTCATGCAAGAAATGGCGTCATTCAAAGTTGCTGCAAAGAACGCTGAAGATGCCCGTGCCCGTGCCATTGGAATGCAAAAGGGGGTTAATGTTGCTCTAAAGGCTAACGTTGTTGAGCAAGATGAGGACGAAAGAGCTTTCGAGGGTGCCTCCATGGACTACCCCGATGAAGTCAAATGTGCTCATGGTGAATACATGACGTTTTACGCAAGGAACTTTTGGAAAGATCCTGCCAAGGCCAAGTCAGAACTCGAGCGCAAGAATGGATCAAGTGGAAGAAGAGAAAGTGGCCCAAAACTGAGAACATGCTACAGGCTGCACTTTATGGCTGAGTGTCCATATCAAAATAGAGAAGACAATGGTGGCAGGCTTATCCTTAAAGAAAAATCCAAGGCACCTAAGAAGAAGCCATTTATCAAAAAAATGGCCCTTACAAGAAGCAACCCAAGATTGTATTGGTGGCACAAGAAGAATACTCATCTACAAGTGAAGATGAAGAGGATGAAGAAAGTTCTCGCGAGGTGGCTGCCATAGCCACCACATCGACTCAATCATCTCTCTTCGACTCACCAAACGAGAACGTCATCAACAACAACGTCACTTGCCTTATGGCAAGAGGGTCCGAGGTATCAACTTCTAGCTCTTCATTTCCTAAGACTAACATAAATTTGGACATGGATGATCATACTAGTCTTAAAATGAAAGAAGAAGTTATTGCTTTGGACAACTTTTTCACTAACCTGCAAGGTGAGCACAAACTTCATTTTGATGCTCTTATGAGTCAACTTGCCCAAGCCGAAGATCTTCTTAAGGAAAAGGGCAGAATTGAACGAGAAGATGCCTTGGAAATAGCTTCTTTGAAGAATGACTTGGAAGAAGAAGAGGAAGCTCGAGTATCTTTGGAAGAGAGACTCGAATCCGTTGAGGAGTCACATGAAGAATTTGTGGCTCAGATCATCAAAGAATGTGACAATTCTCTTGCCAAGGTAAATAAACTAAAGAAAGAAAAGATTGAATTTTGGGCTACTCATGCTAGACTCTCGGAGAAGTTTGATAAACTTGACATTGCTCACAAGGCATTGGAGAGTGAACACTCAACTCTAAATAAGTCTCATGACCAGCTCCAAACTCAATTGAAGATGTATGATGTGCCAAGCACCTCCACATCATATTATGGAAAAGAAGAACTTGCAAGAGGTTCTCAACACAAAGGTAAAGAAGTTTTAGATGAGATACTAAGCAAGCAAAGGACAAACAGTGGAAAAGAAGGTCTTGGTTATATTCCCAAGACAAAGAATAAGAAAAACAACAAGAAGAAGAAGAGCAAGACTGCTCAACCAAAGACTAGTACCACCACCAATGACAAGTCTAATTATGATGGTTTTATAGGGGCTAACAATCCTAACTTTGAGTTATATTGCGATCACTATGGTGATGTTTATGCTAGTTATGTAGGTCCTTATGATTATTACATTCCTTGGTCTATTTGGGTTCCCAAGACCCTTGCCACTAACATGAGAGGACCCATTGAAAAATGGGTACCTAAAACCAAGAAGTAACTTTCTTGCAGGGCTATGCTTCCGGTGGGTCTAAATGGATACTCGATAGCGGTTGCACGAGTCACATGACCAGAAGCAAGGAGATCATCACGGAGATGCGGCCAATCATGATCATATAACCGTCTCCTATGGTGACAAGTCAAAATCTGAGGTATTGGGTCTTGGCAAAGTCGTGGTGGCTCACGATATCTCTCTCGTGGATGTCATGCTTGTTGAGACCCTCGGGTACAATTTACTTTTAGTTCGCGCCCTTGGTAAGATGGGCTTTGCTGTTTTATTGATGCTGATTTGGTGGTACTCTTGTGGAGCAAGTCTCTAAAAGTCGCTTTCGTGGGATATGTTGAAAATGACATGTATGTGGTGGACTTTTTGGGGAAAACCACTACAGGCCCGATGTGTATTTTCGGAAAGGCTGATGCGGGTTGGTTATGGCATCGCCGACTAGCCCACGTAAACATGAGAACTTTGCAAAGTCTCCACAAGGGTGGCCACATCCTTGGACTAAAAGAAAATGTCTCCTTTGCCAAAGATCGTGTTTGCAGGGCTTGTGTTGAAGGGAAAATGCATGACTCTCCTCATCGAAGGAAGACTATTATCTCGTCAAAAAGGATCTTAGAGCTCCTTCATGTGGACCTATTTGGTCCTCCATCTCATGCAAGCCTCGGTGGGAAGAAGTACTGTCTTGTGATAGTTGATGATTACTCAAGATACACTTGGGTCTATTTCTTCAAGTTGAAGAGCAAAACTCAACAAACGGTCATCGACTTCTCCAACGAGGTTCAACGTCAACACAACGTCCCTATTCTGGCTATAAGAAGTGATAACGGCTCCGAGTTCAAGAACTACATATTAAATGAGTTCCTAAGTGAAGAGGGATAAGACATCAATATTCCGCTGCGTACACCCCTCAACAAAATGGTGTTGTCGAGAGGAAGAACCAGACTCTAATGGATATGGCAAGGTCAATGCTAGCCGAATTCAAGTCTCCATATAACTTCTGGGCTGAAGCAATCTCTACCGCTTGTCATTCATCCAACCGGTTATACCTCCGTAAGATCTTGGACAAGACTCCGTATGAAATACTTACCGGTAACAAGCCAAACATCTCATACTTTTGGGTATTTGGGTGTAAGTGTTTCTTTCTCATCAAGGGAGTTCGTTTATCTAAATTTGAGTCTAAGGCTCTAGAAGGTATTTTTGTTGGTTATGGTGCCGAATCCCACACTTATAGAGTCTACAATAAGCTCTCCGGAATTGTTGTAGAATCTTGTAGTGTGGTGTTCGAGGAAAATGACCGTTCCCGTGCGGGGCAAGTTGATGTTTGTGATGCAGATGTTGAAATACCCCAAGATTCCATAAGAAGAATGGGCGTGGGATTTTCCGCCCCATTGAGGAACCCCTTGTGGCGGATCGGGAAGGACAATGCTCTACTTATGAAGAACCCTCATCTACACAGACCCAACATGCTCCAACCATGGGAGTAACTTCTACACCATCTCCATCAATTGCTGAAGATCGAGCAACTTCCCTAGAAAGCTCCAGGCCGGATTATCCGGTCGGCACCGGATTATTCGGCCCTGACGACCAAATTGCTCCTCCTGTTGAAGAAATTGCTGCAAGCTCAAGGCCGGATTTTTCGGCTGACCCCGGATTATCCGGCCCCTCGCCAATTCAAACAAGTCCCAGGCAGACTGATGAAATTGCAACAAGTTCTCTCAGGCCGGATTATCCGGCCCCACCTTCGGCTGGATTATCCGGCCCTGAATCACCAGATGTTCAGCAGCCTCCTATTGCATCTGATGACCCACCTCAAGGGCATGCTTCATCATCTCCTTCTACTGATACTCGGAATTCTAATCAAGGTCAAGCAAATGATTCCAACGAAGACTCAAGTGATGAAACTATTCCACCAAGAGACAAAAAGCTTATTGAACTTCGTCGCAAGGCTCGTGCTGATCGGAACCTTAAGTTAAGAGGTCATACTCTCGACAAAGTTGTAGGTGATCTTCGATGAAGGGTTTCCACAAGAAGGGAACTGGCAAGTTTTGGTGAGCATCAAGCTCACATCTCAATGGTGGAACCCAAGAAAATATTTGAAGCTCTTGAAGATCCGGACTGGGTTGTTGCTATGCATGAAGAATTGAATAATTTCGAGTGCAACAAGGTCTGGAAACTCGTGGAGAAGCCCAAGGATTGCCGCAATGTTATCGACAATAAATGGATATTTAAAAACAAGCAAGATGAGAATGGCATTGTTGTGAGGAACAAGGCGAGACTTGTGGCACAAGGCTATTCCCAAGTTGAGGGCATTGACTTCGGCGAGACCTATGCTCATGTGGCTTGGCTTGAGTCCATTCATATCCTTCTTGCTTATGTTGCCCATAACATTTTTAAATTGCAGCAAATGGACGTCAAGAGTGCTTTTCTTAATGGTCCTCTACATGAGTTGGTATATGTAAAGCAACCCCCGGGATTTGAGGGTCCTAACTTTCCGAACCATGTCTACAAACTCGATAATGCACTCTATGGCCTTAAACAAGCCCCACGTGCGTGGTATGAGCACCTTAAAGAGATTTTGCTAGACCGTGGCTTCGAAGTTGGGAAAATTGATCCCACTCTTTTTACTAAGAAGGTTAAGGGGGAGCTCTTCATATGCCAACTATATGTAGACGACATCATCTTTGGTTCTACTAATAAAGCTTTTAATGATGAATTTTCAAAGCTTATGACTGAAAGGTTTGAGATGTCTATGATGGGGGAATTACGATTCTTTCTTGGATTCGAGATCAAGCAACTTAGAGAAGGAACCTTCATCAATCAAGCCAAGTACATCCAAGACATGCTCAAGAGATTCAAGATGACGGATCTTAATGGTGTTGCCACTCCAATGCAAACGAAATGTCACCTTGAACTTAACCCCATGGTAAAGATGTGGACCAAAAGGTATACCGGTCCATGATCGGCTCTCTTCTTTACCTCTGCGCATCTAGACCCGATATTGTGTTGAGTGTGGGGGTGTGTGCAAGGTATCAAGAAGCTCCTAAAGAAAGTCACTTAGTGGCGGTCAAGAGGATCTTTCGATATTTGGTTCATTCCCCTAACTTTGGTCTATGGTATCCTAAGGGCTCCAATTTCTCTCTATGTGGTTATACTGATTCAGATTGGGCTGGTGATAAGGATGATCGGAAATCCACTTCTAGAGCTTGTCAATTCTTGGGAAGATCCCTAGTGTGTTTGTCATCTAAAAAGCAGAATTGTATCTCTCTCTACCGCCGAAGCTGAATATGTTGCTGCTGCTAGTGCCTGCACTCAGTTATTATGGACGAGGCAAACTTTAAAGGAATACGGTGTCAATTGTGACAAAGTGCCTCTTTTATGTGATAATGAAAGTGCAATCAAAATTGCGTACAATCCGTTACAACACACAAGGACAAAGCATATTGAGATTCGGAACCATTTTATTCGAGACCATGTTGCCCGAGGCGATATTGATCTATCTTTTGTGAGCACGAAGAACCAACTTGCTGATATTTTCATGAAGCCACTTGATGAAGCACGGTTCTGCTACTTGAGGAATGACCTAAATATCATTGATTCAAGGAGCTTGTCTTGATTACCCATGCACTCACTCGTTCATCTCAGTCTTATTTGGTCTAGATGTGGGCATGGATATAGGGGGAGTGTGGTCCTAATTAATTGGGCTAACCCTCCCCCCATAATGCCGAAAGCAAGATAAATCATTTCTCTTAATATCATTTTGTGATATGCGAGCTTATTGATGAGTATTGGTCATGAACCCAAGATATATCTTCGCGGTGTCATACCATACACTCCAACAAGGTGGCTTCGGCCACCGCCCTCTTCCATGAGGAGAGTTGGATTTTTGTGGATCTTTTTGGTTGTTTTAGCTCATCTCATGTTCTTATGGGAATCACACTCATTTTTGGCTTTTAGTTGATTTGGTTCTTGCAAATTTGAGTGTGTAGTACCATCTTAGTTTGGCTCTCTAAATCCTAAGTCTTTCCCTACCCCTCCCACACCATATGCCCGGTGGAACTCTTCTTCTGGGCTGAACTATGGAGAGCTGGAGCGTCACTTGTTTCCCTCTGCGGCCACTACTAATGATGAGGACGATGACACCGAGGAGCTTGAGGATGAGGACGATGATGGCAACGAGGACGAGGACGAGCATGACGACTACGAGTGATACCTTGGGGTGTTAGCATCTCTCTTCTTCCTTTTTGGCATCTCGATGCCAAAGGGGGAGAAGTAGTTCTATTAGGTCTCTGAGGATTTGCATGGGTCGGGCACAAGCATTTGCACTTTTTCATTCGTCTTTTTTCTTGCTTGTGCCCATTTAGCGTTAAACTTTAATTTGTGGCTTGTGGTTTGTATGAGACTCTGTGTCGGTGGACGCCTGGATTTATCTCATGGATTATGCCTATGGATTCATCTATTCATATCCTATTATGCTGGGAATCTATCTCGAGGAAGGCGCTTATATTGGTTATCACGTTGATAATTGTGCCCATTATAAGGACGCCTCTCTCCTTATCTCGGTGGTATGATTATGTTGTTTATATTTCAATGGAATAGACTCACACCTTGTGTGCATTTGTATTCAAATGCAAATTTCTAATATGCACACATTGAGGGGGAGTCTCTTCCATGTTTTTGTTGGTGGTCTTGTGATCCTTTCCTGCAAATCCTAGTATTGTCATCTAACACCAAAAAGGGGGAGATTGAAAGAACATTTCATGGTTTCCTGTGTTTTGAGTGTTAGATAACAATACCATGGAGTTTTCTCATGTGCGCTAAGTGTGTAGGGACTGTTCTGGTGTTTTAGGGGGCCGTATTATCCGCCCCACCAAGGGCTGGATAATCCGGCCTATCTCATCGATCAAAGGCAGCCAAGGCGCGATGCTTAGATTGGGTTTGGATTTTCTCCCGGAAAATCCGAACTGGGGCGGTTTTTCCTTCCCAGGCTGGATAATCCGGCCTTCGCATGGGCCGGATAATCCGCCCCTCAGAAATCGATCAAAGGCTGCCAAGGCGCGTCGCTCGAAGTGCGATCGGATTTTCTCCCGGAAAATCCGAATTGGGGCGGTTTTTCCTCCCCAGGCCGGATAATCCGGCCTTCGCATAGGGCTGGATAATCTGGCCCCAGGAGGCGATCAAGGGCAGGCTCGGCGCGTCACTCAAAGTAGGGGCGGTTTATCTGCCGGATAATCCGAGTCTGGGGCGGAGTTTTCCCCAGGCTAGATAATCCAGCCCTCACTTGGACCGGATAATTCGGCCCCAAAGACTCCAACGGCTTGGATTTGGAAGGGGGTATAAATATCCCTTCTTCTCCAATGAGCAGAACTCTTGATTCATTTGAAAAACATCAGACCCTTTGCAAGAGCTCTCTCTCTAGATCTCTCACTTCAACCACCCGAAGGCTTCGATCTTTGGGGGAATTGAAGGAGGAGAAAATCGTCATCGTCATCACGAATCAAGCGCATCAACTCCTCTCCATTCATTTGGAGAAATCCCTGATCTAGTGTTCTTGTCAATATCTAGATCTTGTTCTTTGTTATTGATAAACTTGTTCTTGGTAGCTTGTTGTCATCATGGGAGCCTCCAAGTTGATTGTGGAGTTGTGCCCCGCTAGTTGTGTAAAGGCACCGGTACCCGCCTCGAAGGGTTCCTATAGTGAAAAGGTGGATCAGGCCTTTGGTGGCGGGATCCATCAGAGAACAGGGTGATGCCTATTGTGGTGTGGTGGTCTTAGTACCGTCCACCCCTACAACGCAGACGTACTTCCCTTAACAAGAAAGGAACTGCGGTAAAACAAATCCTGTGTCTCCGCGTGCTTCACTACGGTTCACTCGTTCCTCTTCCCCTCGCCTTTTACTCGCTAGTAGATAGGGTTGCATATAGGGAAATTCCTCATAATAGTTTATCTAGAGAATTTACCCTTTATGTTAAGCCTAAAATTGAAAAAGCATTAAAATTTAAAGTAGCACCTATTCACCACCCCTCTAGGTGCCCATACGATCCATTTCAGAGTCGACTAAGTAAACTTGATAACCAAGTAATAATCTAACAATCTAGATACATGCTTCCAGAGAAGGATAAACCATCTTCTAATTTAGAACAAAGGAAGTACACGATCATCGCTCATGCTGTCCCATCCATTATAAAGGGGTTAGGGAGGTCCTCCATGGTGTGCTGGCGACCGTAGTGCGGTGATGTAGTAGTCGCCACATGTGGGGAAGAGGCGGATTTATGTTGTTGTGGCAGTTAGCCTTTCCCGCGAATAAAATTTATTCCCTAATACTCTTGTTTACATAGTTTACATAGAGTATGTCCTTGCTCATCGCATGAAACAATAACTTATTCCCAAAACTCTTGTGGGACTAACTGTTTTCATATACCGTCTCATGGAATTTAATCCAAGCCAAAGGTCAAACTAACCTAAAGGTCGATAGCTACCAAACGCTCTCGCCTCTTCTCCCTCAGGGAAATAGGCGGCATCTCCCTCCAGATCTCTCCTGGCGAGAATGCTGGTTCCCTCTCCCTCCGATTGCCGCTCCGGCGGTAGGAGGGAGGGGAACCTCGTTTTTTTGTCTAGTAGTTAGGATTAGGGTATGTCTGTTGTCGGGTGTCGTTCGGGTGGTGGGAGGTGTGGCTGGGCAATAAATCTGCCTCAACTATACTCCCACAACGGCGACGACCTTCACGGCGGCGTCTCGGAGTTGATGGCAAGGTGCACTGGTTGTTCCTTCAGATCGATAGCTTGGTCTTCTCGCCGTTCTTTAGATCTGGCGAGATCAGTTTCTCAGTGTGTTGCTGACGTTCGTTTTTATCCCCGATGGCACTGATGTTCAAGGCGAGGTGGTTTCTCTGGAGCGAGGACGTTGGTTCGGAGATGGTGGATCCGTTATTTTTCTCCGACTTTGTCGATAAGAGGCAGCGGATCTTGGTTCAAAGACAGCACGAGTATGTCCCCTAATCGACGTGCCACAATGACATGCGCCTCGCCGCGTGCAACAATTCTGTTCATCGCTCACGAAGCCTTGTTGACGATGTTGGTTTTTTGGATCTTGCAAACGTCTATTCCGACGTGCGTCTCGGTGACACTGGAGTTGGGCGGCAGCCGATTGCGGAAAACCCTACGGATCGTTTTGTATTTACCGGTCTATTAGGACACGTACAATTGTCTTATCTTAGCACGATATGCTTACCACGTATTTAGGGATATCTATCGCTAGAGATAATACTAAAAAATGATCCATTGTACATAATATTTTGTCGTCATATCAAGATTATATGTTTTGAGTAAGATAAAACTGTCTTATCAATTATTGTACATGCTCTTAGGATTTTTTTCTACATAGTACTAGTTTTTAAGATAATCATTTTATCACGGTCAGTCTTTTAATATTCACATGTGTTATTTTACGTAACTTGATTTTGGATCAATGAAATATGTGGTTGCTAAAAAAAATAAAGGTCGATCGGTTGCTCGTTGGCTGCATCGTACGGGTACAGAGTCTACGTCGGGACTACACAAGCGGAGATTATTTTTGGTACAGCCGTCTCCTCAACGAGCGGACTTCTGATTTATATAAAATAGAAGAACAGAGGGTTGAAACTGTAAAAGCCGCCATTCGTTCCTCGGCCTGGTTGTCGTCTGCCGAGCCTCGGCCGGAATTAGGGGAAGGCAACTGCGCAAGGCACCCCCACTAATTTACCATCATCATCAATTAAAAAGCGGAAGAGACGGAGCGGAGGGGAGAGGCGAAGGTGGGAGAAATCAGAAGCGATCAGAGGAGAGAGAGAGGGAGGGAGGGAAGGCCAGCGAGCAGCTGCCTGCTTCGCTTCGTGCACCCAATCCCCAATCTCCATCTCCATCTCCCTCTCCTTCTCCCTCGCGGCGGAGATTCTTCGTCTCTCCCTCTCCTTCTCGCCCGATGGACCAGCTGGTGAATTTCATCATCCGCCCGCCCAGGTGAGCTCCCCCTGTTCATGCGGTTGGTGCAGGTTCGGATCTGAGCCGGTCGCTGGACTCCGGGGAAGACTCTCTTCGTCTCGCATCCGATTTCCTCTTGTTCGATCGTGCTAGTTATGGTTGCTTCACGTGGCAGCGTAATTCCCGTAGATTCGTGGCTGGCGTTTGGATTACGCTAGTGATGTAGACGTGACTTGCACTTCGGTTCGTTAGTGGCTGGAGCTTGGTGATTGGGGCTGTTCAGGCTGTTCTGTGTGTCTTGGCCAGGACGTTCATTTGAATCTTCAGATGTCCACTGGGCTTGGGTTCAGCTTAGGAATGGTTAGCTGAGCTGGGCGGTTTCTGTTTCTTCTGATCGAAGATCATGTACAAACGTACTAATGCTCTTGGGTGTGTTCTCAAGTGATAAAATGGTCTGGTTCTCATTTTACGGCTGGAGTTCCTGAATTGTGCTTGCTGACTTGTCGGTGACTTAGTTCAGCTCTATCGCAAATTTTTCATATACTTACCATAGAGAACAAACCTGTGTGAGGCTGACTTTATTGCCAGTGAACTGACCTCGTAGGTTCTTGTTTCTCATGTCAAATCTTAGGTTAGAAATGAACCTGAATACCGGCCTGCCTGCAAATGCTGTGGCGCAGTGCTCACAGAATTATCCCACTGGCATTTGCACTCTGTCGTCACCACCTATACTTTCTTAAGTAGTGCTTCCATTCCACCTCAGCAAGCTACACTTTTCCAAAATTTGTGGAGTTTCTGTTACCAAGAGTAGACAAGTTGACATCACTGCAATATATATCTAGTAGATAACCAGCTATGCTTCTTCGGGGAACTCTGTAACTCTCTGGTCCTCACTCTGTTAACCTATTTGATGCTTTGTTGCATTGCAGAGCTGACTACAGTCCAAACGATGATCTACTGGAGCAGGAGTTTATGCTGAAGGGAAGATGGTTTCAGAGGAAGGACCTGGAGGTTATATGTTTTATATTTCTGCGATTCGATGATAGCAGATGAAGTCAACATGAGAACCTCTTCTTTCTACTTCCATGCTTTTATTGTTTTTTATGCGTGATACACATTATGAAAACTTACTGTCACCTTCATTGCCACAAAAACTTGATATGAACCTGTTGGCCTTGTCTTCTGCTAAAAACTTAACAAAAAATTAATAGCATATACATCGTTTAACGCAGTCGAAATCGTTGAACTAGTGAAGCAGGCGCAGTTCTGAATAACATAGGTTGGATGCAGGGGATAAACACAGCCAAAATCTGTTAGACCAATGCCAGATCTGGTCCACTAGATGGGTCGCCCTATGTGAATACAAGTTTGAGAGGGAGTCCAGGAGAGATAATTAGTTATACTATATAGTTTATGTAGAGACATACATATAGGTTCGGTTTGATTTTCTTGCTGATATGCTAATTATGACCTCCCTACCGCCATGCTGTTGTTGATTCTTTCAGTTCCTTTGATAATAAAATTCTGTGTAATCTGTAAATTGGCTAGCACATGTCTCTAATTGGGCTATGTGCTTAGATTCCGTGACAAATTTAAAACTCGCCAATTTAATATTAGATATATGTTATGATAATTAAGAAATTTAAATGATAGTCTATTCTATTTGTGGGTTAGGAGTATATCATATCACTCACGTACTTCCATCTTTATGTATTTGTATTGCCATATCTACTGTTGCATATATTTTTCTCCTGGATTACTGTAGAAAATAGTTACATGGAAATTGATTTGCAAACAATTTAGTAATTTATCGGACGGCATATATTACTCATAATGAAAAAGGGCTTCAGGCTCGTCTGGGTAGGCTCGGGTTTCTTCTGTGGCATGCCGCCTTGCTATGTAACTGATATGCACAGCCTCTTTTTTCAGGTCATAAATGGGCAGGGCAAGAAATTGCAGTGTAGCCACTACATACCTGCTGTGATGCCTGAAGGAACAGCACTTCCTTGTGTTATATACTGTCATGGAAACAGGTAAGGGTATAAGACAATATCCTTTTACTTAATATAGGTTGATTTTCAGTTTTGCCAAAATGCTTTTCCACCTATTAAGTTACTAATAAAGCATAATACTAATCCTTACATATAGTATTTGCTAAGATATTCTGTTATATTGTTTTTGCCAATATTAATCGATATGCATTATTTATTTTCCAGTGGATGCAGAGCTGATGCTAGTGAAGCCGCTATTATTCTTCTACCATCAAATATTACAGTCTTTACGCTGGACTTTTCAGGGTCTGGACTCTCTGAAGGAGAGCATGTCACCTTGGGATGGAATGAAGTGAGTTCACCTTGTGCACATAGAAGATTAATAATAGGCACACATTTTTTTCTGAAACCTTCTGTTTGCATGTATAGATTGTGCATGGACAGTTCCACTGATTTGTGTAAATTGAGAAATAAATAACAAATACTCCCTCCGTCCCAAAATAAGTGACGTGGGTTTGTCTAGATTCGGATGTATCTAGACACGTTTTAGTACATAGGTACATGCGAATCTAGACAAACTCAAGTCACTTATTTTGGGACGGAGGGAGTACCTATTTTGTTTCTATGTTATGTCTCAAGAAATGCATGATCTGAAAAGTTATCATGACTGTCCAATGGATGGTTAGTGACATCTTAAACCTTGTGTAGAAGATTACGACATTTACCATTTATGGCAAGACAATTCTTCTTCACATTTGACTGATTGTAAATGTTCCTTTCTACCAATTGAACCTTCTCTCCCTCCCTTCGTCTCTTCTTCTCTGGGACATCAACACTTTAGTTTTTCATAATGCACCTTATTCAAAATAATTTTTATTTCTTCGAAGGCACATTGCTGATATTTCTTTTCTTTTGACAGAAAGAAGATTTGAAAGCTGTTGTTAATTATTTGCGGACAGATGGGAACATATCTTGTATTGGCTTGTGGGGTCGCTCAATGGGGGCAGTCACAAGGTATGTGTTTAATTTGCAATGAATCCTCATTTTCTCCCATAGTGGTCAGATACCCTGTCATTCGACTTAATATGCGTGTATAGCTTATGAAATTCTTGTGTTATATTCACCTTTTGTTTAACCGAAGTGATAGTCAGCTTCATGCTTCTAGGCTTTACAACATCCACGTGTAATATTGTTGCCTCTGTGTATGTGGGGGTGGGCTCGTTTAATGTTCATGCCTAAACACTCTAATTTGCTTTATTCAGAAGTTTTTGCTTTTTTGCTTTCAGTTTAATGTATGGAGCAGAGGATCCATCAATTGCTGGGATGGTTCTTGATAGTCCATTCTCTAACCTGGTTGACTTGATGATGGAACTAGTTGATACCTACAAATACCCGCTGCCAAAATTCACGGTAAGATCATTTGACGACAAGGATGTATCAGTTGCCACTAACAACATGAATATGCTGCTGTTGTCCCAGGGAGTAGTGTAGTTAATGTGACTTGAGCTTTTGCATTTTTTGCAATTCGTTTCATGCATAACCCACCTTATAGCACCATTTCTATGAGTGAACATGACTGCTCAAAGATCCTACTGGAGCCATGCATGATCCTACTAATCTGGAGGACTATTTTGCCTGCTATGTATGACTACAGTTCAGATGATACATGAGCATGAGTTACTACAGTTAGTTCCAGTGTCCACGAATCATGAGTTTCTTTGCACTGGTGTCTGCATAGATGCAGAGTTTGTGAAACATGTTTTTGTAGTTACAGTAGTACTCCCTCCGACCCATACTAGTTGACTTGGATTTGTTTAGATTCGGATGTATCTAGCACTAAAACATGTCTAGATACATCTGAATCTAGACAAATCCAAGTCAACTAATATGGGTCGGAGGGAGTACATGAATTGCTTTTCTTTTTTTGCGATGAAATACATGAATTGCTGTTGACTTCTATTAAATTTATTTGTTCTAGATATGCTCACATGCATAGCTTTACTGTATACTTGCACATGGTAGATTCCATCTTATTTATTATGGACTTTCTGTTTGTTTAGGTCAAAATTGCAATACAGCACATGCGGAAGATTGTCAAGAGAAAAGCAAGTTTTGACATCATGGATCTTGATACCATTCAGGTTTATTACTACACTGATTTTTTAGTTATTTAAAATACTAATATTGTTTGTTTTATGCACATGTTGTTAGTTGCTATTAGCTGCTAGGAGATTTTGCAATCCTTTTTTTGTTGCAATTATAAATAATGTTACAGCTGGGACCACTAGGTTGATTTTCACACAGTTCGGTCCTAAACAAGACAAAAGGCTGGATAAGAAATTGGGGAACTACATGACCCTTGTCTCTTTAGGAAGTAAATGGGAGTCTGCACTTCAGTTGCCAACTGCACAGTGCAAGCTTATTGAATAATGATGTGACATGTCTTTTGATAACTTATATGTCATTCTGCTTTGTCAGCATCCCAGTACATAGTTAGTTTTTGAACGTAATCCTGCAGGTAGCAAAGCGATGTTTTGTTCCTGCTTTGTTTGGACATGCAACTGAAGACGACTTTATACTGCCCCATCATTCGGACAAAATCTGTGAATCATATGTTGTAAGTTTCTACTTTTCCACCCAATATGGAAGATGTATGAATTTCTTCTGTCTGTCAAGATAGTAATATATGCTTTATTCAAATGTACCTGCAGGGAGATAAAAACATTATAAAATTTGACGGGGACCACAATTCACCCCGTCCACAATTTTACTTTGACTCGATCACAATATTTTTCCATAATGTGCTAAACCCTCCTGATGTCCCGGACGAACATTATTTCATGTCACCACATGGCAGCCTTGGTCAGGTAGTAAAAATTGGTATTCCTTCAGTCTCGAAACATGTTGACTTACTTAGCTTCTGTTGGCAGGGTCATTGGGATACAGAACATGATATAGAGTATAGGATTGCTCAATCACCAACAGGTATGATTTGCAAACCTTCATCTGCACTACTATTTGGAACACCAGTCGTGGCGACTAACTTCTGTGTGATTTATCCTGGGACAGCCCCTGCATCTACGACAGAAGATGCCATTGCACAGTTGCGTTCTAGAAGGCTCATGAGTAGAATGGAGGTGGGTGTTTCGGTTGGTTGATATTCTGAACAATCCTGCAACACTGATGTGTCATTGAGCCATATTGGTATTCTAATTTTTTGGTTCTCGTTCATAATAGCTAGAGTAATTATCTCATTGATGATTCAAATGTCATATAGTAATTTACAGTGTTGAGCCACCTCTTCTGGAGCAGCAAGCTAATTCTTGTTTTCTTTTGATTGTTTGCAGGTCCCATCTGGTGCGACCACAGAAGGCAGGGCTGACAGACCTGAGGTGTTCTTTTACGCAATTTCCATGTACAAGGATTAGATTTTATGTCTTTTGTAACACTGAATTCTTCTACCTTATCATCTGCTTGACTGATTTTTCCATGTATTACTGCAGCTTTAAATATAGAAACATATGACTTGTGCTTCTACTAGTTTCTGCTTTGACTTGCTTTTTTCTTGAGTTTCTGCTTGGGTTTCATATCTAGCCTACTCCAACTTGCTTGGGACAAAAGGCTCAGTTGTTGTTGTATGACCTGTTGCCACCAATAACTATCATACTATAGCTCAGGCTCCCAAAACCTATCCGGTCTATGGCATAGAACAACTTCAATTTAATTTGACATTGTTACAGCACAGATAAAGGTTTTATATGAATACTTTGTGTATTTAGACTATCCATGTTTTCTTGCACCATATATGTGTTAGTCGCTTGATGTGTAATATATTGGTTGTCATAACGTCTTATATTATGGGACGGAGTGATATTATATATGATTTTAGGTATCTTCTGATTTAGAACCATTAGTGTAATCATAAGGGGGTTAAGTGCCCATTGGACATGGAGGAGAACGGGCATACCAAATACTTCTGGTTAAGTAAAGCCTGTGAGGATTAGCAATACAACAACCCCCTTGGTGGTATTGGAGACACTCAGTCTGTTTGCACTTTAGTCGTTAGTATGGTGTGTATGTTCACTACAAGTGGTGGTTGTAGCATGGACTCAAGAGTGCTGTGTGCAGATACATTACAATAACAAAATAGTCCTCTTCTAATGGTATATGTATCACTGCTGAAATTTGGAGGGAATGCTCTGATAGTATGTGTCAGTATTGATCTTTTAGCAAGCTTGCAGAAGACTACATGCATCAAGCATCACCACTCAGATTCTATTCTCATTGCTGTTTGGGCAGGTATTGGATTGTGATCTCGGTCCATCCTCATCTAGTGCATCTACCGCGACTCCTCCAAATGGCCACAACGGAAGGATGCTGACTCCAACCTCTGATGATGGCGAGTATGTGGAGTACTCATTTGATAGTGTATCAGACATGCCTTACACC
Source organism: Avena eriantha (assembly GCA_910589775.1). Taxonomy (NCBI): domain Eukaryota; kingdom Viridiplantae; phylum Streptophyta; class Magnoliopsida; order Poales; family Poaceae; genus Avena; species Avena eriantha. Next base: position 527,414,410 of record OU342743.1, read on the forward strand.
GAGGAAGACGAAGATAGAGTAAGTTATGCTGTAACGTTCTCCGGAGTTGTCGCTATAACTTCATAGACATATTTGTAGTCGTTATAACTTCATAGACATATTTTTAGTCGTTACAACTTCATAGATATATGTGTAGTTTTTAAGACCTTTATAGAATTCAACAGGGCAGGAGCTAGGTGCCTGACTCAGGTAGAGGTAGGTAGAGGGGAGGGTTGTCAGCTTTGGGGTGGTGTTTTTCTGTGAGAACTCTGTTTGCATAGTGTTGGGAGACCTGGTTGTGATTAGGAGATTCATGACTTACTATAAGATTGGGTATTTCTGTAGCTGTTCCTAACCTTATAATATTCAACTACTAATCGTTGTTTAAGCAATGAAAATATAGTTAGCAAGGATTTAGTTGGTGCCAATTGGTTGCGGTTAGGAGATTCACGACTTACTATAAGATTGGATATTTCTGTAGCTGAACCTAACCTTTTAATATTCAACTACTAATCATTGTTTAAGCTATGAAAATACAGTTAGCAAGGATTTTATTGGTGCCAATTGGTGTTCGACTTATCAGTGGTAAGTGGTTAATCTCTTTCTGTTGTGCTGAAACGCAGATGCTGATGCAAGCTATTCTTGAGTCCCTGAAGGATCTGGACAAGTCGAACACAAAGAACACTGAGTCAGTTGCATCTGATGCTGCGTCCAAAGAAAATAACGTAGCAAAAGATTGCAATCATATAACTGATGTAGTAGCATTGGACACAGATGCATCCTCCACCTATGTCAGTGCCACTGATGTTCTTGATAAGGATGTAGCAGCCTGCAACAGTGTAGCAAAGAAAGCTGATGTGCAAAATGCAGACCACAGCGCTCCAAGCGATGCTGCTGTTCCTGCAAACACTGCTGACACATCGGACTCAAAAGGCACCACTCAGGCCGTAAATGGAAAACCTGTCTTGGCAGAATCCGACAAACCCACGCAGAACTCCAGTGGACAGGATGGCACAAGAGCAACCCTTGTAGTCCAGAAGAGCCGGACTGGCAGCCTGATCGATGGATTGTCACAAAAATGGGGTTCCTTCTTCAAGAACAATGACTGAGCCAAGCAATTCAAATGTGAGTGGCCGTTGACGATACACGTTTTGTGTGTTAATATAGTCCTAGAATTGCCATAGGTAATCACGCCCAGCTTGATTGGTTTACTTGTAAAATGAAAAAAGGAAAGCAAAATACTGTACAATTGGTCTTAGCGTTTTGGTGTATATATAGAACTAGGAAAGGTAGCGTTCCCTTGTTTCTGTATCATGTCAACACTTCGGCTTGTGAATTGGTAGATTCAGGTTTCTTGGAAATATGCTGTTTATGCAACTCAGGGAAATCACTTTCTTGTATTTGTGGAGAACAAATCACTTTATTTTGTAGGATTTTTATTTTCTTGCATTCAGGTTTCTTTCTTACGCCTACCGAGACAAGATAACATACAACTCCGTAGGATTTGTATTTTGTTTTGTCTTCATGGATTTTGGAGATCAGAAGTGAGTAGTGGGCGTCAGGGGCAGAAGGAAACTTTTGAACCAGCGACTGCTGAACCCAACTCACGGGCTAATAAGAAGGCGCGCATGGCAAGACCTGCATGAAAAATAATTTATGTTTATGGTGCATGGATAATTTTATTTTTAGAGTTAAGAAAATTTCAAATCCTATTTGCACATCGATAATGGAGCGACTATGCGTGTTCAAATTTGAAACTTACATATGCATATTTATGATACGTATAAAAAATAATATGTATGCAGGTAATTACTTACTCCCCCGTCCTACATATACTCCCTCTGTCCGCAAAAAATAAGTGTACTTCTAGGCTTGTCCTAAATCAAAGTTAGTAACGTTTGACTAACTTTATAGAAAAATGTACCAATATGTATGACTCTAAATTGGTACAAGTAGATGTGTTTTCAAATTTAGTTTCATAATATGTCAATTTGATGTAATATATGTTGCTATATTTATCTATAAAGTTGATCAAATTTGATAAAGTTTGACTTAGACAAAAGCTAAAAGTACACTTATTTGCGGATAGAGGGAGTAAGATACATTCTCTATTTCAAATTACTCCGCATGCACGCTTATCTAGGTGGGATACTACTCCCTCATTTTTTATTAAAAAAATTCTAGGATTTTTGAAATAGATAATATAAAATATGTACTACGTATTCCAAAAATCTCAAGAATTTTTTGAAATAAAAAATAAGAGAGTACTAGCCCACCTAGGTAAACGTGCGTGCGAAATAATTTGAAACAGGGGAGTACTAATTATGACAGATTCCCTTCTGATTTTCGTAGGACAACGGGCCGTCCATGCTGACTAAGTGTGCAATCCATGATGCCTCTTCTGCATAGTACAAAATTGTACTCTCTCCGTGTCAGAATTTGGCTAAATTTGGATGTCTAGATATATATTTAAATTTAGATAAATTTGCAATATCTATTTTGAGATGAAGAGAGTATGAATTGTGTCGTACGTTAACTTACTTCTATGGGTTTGTGGGATGTAGCTTACTCCATGCGCAGAACCAGCCCTACACATGTGGGCCTCCTATTAGCCCGTGAGGTGGCTTACCCGCAATCATGGCGATTCACTTTTGGGATTTGCTAGGAATCGGACGTCGATCCTAGCTTCCCATCGGACTAGTGCTACACCACACGATTGGTTTCATCTGAGACGTGGATTAGGCCAGTAAGAAGCACTCCTTCAGTTTGCATGCAGCGCCTACAATACTGGTAATTTATTTTCTAATAACTACTCCCGTGATTTATGCAAGATTGAGTTCGCGTCATGCAACTGCTTCTATCTGAAGAATATTTTGTTTCCAATTATAATGAACTTTATTTATAGTGCAACTTAAATTTGCTTCTTACAAATATATTTTGATTTTCTGATACAGAATGATTGCTCCAAGTTTTGGTCCAATTTGTTTCCAGCGCAAAACAAAGGTGCTTAGTAGACAAAAGAATTATTTCCATGCAGCTTTAAAATTTTTACATCAACATAGATTCCAATAAAAATTTCCTTCGAAAGTCTATACTATATATTTTTCAATTCTACTATACTTTTCTTGCGCATGCAATCAAAGGTTCTTCAAGCCCAAGGAAAAAATGTCTCCGGAAGTTTTAAACTACTGTATCTATCATGTAGTTTACTTCCTTAGGAATCACAATATATTTCCAAAGATACTCCACTTAACTTCGTATGGAAGTAAAAAAATTCTTCGAACAGATCAAATTTTTGTTGACGGTGAATAATGTGCTTCCATGTGAATGAAGTTTGCTTCAGATTACAGAATAAATCTATACAGTTTGCTTCCATAAGAAGCATATTTTGTTTCCGATGCCACCACACATGGCTTCCTATAGAACTGACGTTTCTTCTATGAAGGCATATTATAATTGGTAATCACATATGTTATATTATTTGTATTACTTGCTTCATACATAGAGGAATAAAGTTTCCATATATGTTCATTACATTGCTCAATGATCCGACAACATGCTAAGTCGTCAGGGACGACACCAACACGGATGCGCAGTTTGTGGCTGCAACCTTCACCATGCCCGGGATTGGATCACGGTCGATGACAACGCATATTGGGCCACTGGTTCCATCGACATGTCGTGCATTTGCTACACGATCAGCGTCGCCTCGTACACGAGAGAAACTTATTCGAGAAACAAAGAAGCATGGTCAACCTTGTTGGAAGAAAATATGGCTAGTGTCTTTCAAGCAAAGTAGCAATGTTGGTGTGTTTCTTACCAAATCCATCAAATAGACAGTAGATATGCGAGCTTTAATCTTGAAATCCTAACAATATCTTCCTATTGAGAAACCATCAGAGCTTGCACACACAAGTATCATTTTTTAGTAAACCAAACAAAATATAAAAAGGATATACATCTGATTTGGAGGAAGCATCCACTGCAATACCACCAACGCCTGCTATTGCCGCCGGCCGGTCACTTCGTCCGCGCCGACGTCTCCTCGCATCAGAGCTTCATGTGTGCCGGCGTGCTGTGGAAGATCCGTAGAGATACAAGAGAGGACAGTGCGCGGGGCTGCCGGAGGAAGCAGAGCAAGGCGGGGATGTGGATGGGAGTGACTGAATTAGGGGAGGCATTTCCAGCATACCAGTTTATGCCTCAATTAGTGCAGGCGTTATTTGGCAACATGCATACTAATTGGAAAAAAACGGATGCAAAGGAAGAAACACCAAGCGTTGGATTGAGGAAGCGATCGACGCTGCTGAAATGGTCTGAAGAATCATCTCCCGCCGGCCTCTGTTGTATAGTATTTACCTTCACTTTTCCCATTCTCTAGTTGATAAAGTCCACTCTTTAAGAGGCCGTAGTTACTTGTAATTAGAACGGTTCGAAAAATTTGGAACCCAACTATCGGGAGGGGTCATTTAGAGACAAACAGGTCCCACACTCACCCAAATTCAAATTTTCTGTGACTTGTTCGTTAAGGAGCCGATTGGTTCCAACATGTCAGTACTTATCCGTTGCACGTGCGCCAACGAGCAAGCCGCATGGCGAATCGATCCAACCATAGGCAATGTGTGGTGTCCAATTTCACTCCCTCCTTTGCATGAACCCTTGCCCGGCGGCGACGAAATCCTCCACCAGCTAGCTTCCATGGGTGCGAGGAGGTACATTGTCTTCCACCACCGAGTTACCATGCCTGCCCGCTGATCCCACTCTCCTATGCCACATGTCGTGCCTGCCATCGCGAGAAGCTAGACCGCCATCGTCATATGACGAGCTGAGCAACACGGATGATGAAAGGACCTTCTACTCAGAAATCTTATGTTACCCGGAGCAGCCAAAGGTGAGTTCGTCTTCTCATTGTTATTTGCCCAAACTATAACTGCTAGCTACTTTGAACAATAGCAAGATAGATCGAATCAAGAATTGTTTGTTAGTTGATCGTTGATACAAATTTCTTATTTTTTTCCAAATTTCTGTCAAGTAGGGTTTTTACAGAGACCTCATTCATCGTTCATTTATACGTCGAGAGCTACACTCATAAATTATACGATAGGGTGAGAGAAGGATTTTTGGTACGGTTTGTGCGCTACACGAACAATGGGCTCAGATCAGCACTATGTCTGACCTGGTTGATGCTCGTCGTAAACACACTCCGATGGGCTCCAAGCAGACTGCAGAATTTAGCTTCGGGAATAAAGACATCGCTAAGGTTGTAATTAAGCAGTTGCTTTAGATTATTTAAATGAACATTTTTTTGGATGATCATGTTGGATGCTGACATAAAAGATGTGCGTCCTATTGGGGATCTTGCTGCTGATTTCAGTCACCATGATTCTATTGTACAAGGCTCTGCTACCAGTTGTCCTATTGTTGTTGTTGTTGTTATTGTTGTTGTTGTTGTTGTTGTTGTTGTTGTTGTTGTTGTTGTTGTGCAAGCATCTGCTATCAGTCGTCTTGCTATTGTGGAATCTTCTCCCGCTTCTCGCCCTGCTCTTCCAGCTGATATTGTAACCGCTTCTTCTCATCACCTCGCTACTCCAGCTACTATTGTACCTACTGCTGATACTAGTCCTCACTATAATGTTCAAACTGCTGCTACTGGTCTTGTGCCTGCTCATCCAGCTGCTTCTGTTATTGAAGTTAACCTTGATATTAATGTTGATGAAGTTCTTAAAACTTATGCCGCTGACGATGTTGTTGAACCTGATGATGGTAAATTAGGTACACTGCAAAATTTGATGATGGTAGAGAATCCTTCGTTGAAGCACAAGCTATATCAATTGGCAAGTTCGATTCTACTATGGTAGAATTATTTGTCCTATTAGTAGCATTACATGCGAAGGTAGGCTGCGGCTCCTCCTAGGTAGCACAATCGATTTAGTTTATCCAAGGGATTGTAAAGGTCATGAGACGAAAGTTACTAGTGATTTAATCATTTCTTTTCAAAATGAAAAACCCTATAAAACACTATACCTTCAAGCGTATGTTAGCGGTCATGGAGACCCTTGTTGGGCCGGTGACACCAATACCGATGAAATTCCAATAGCTAGCTGCCGCGAGATATTGACAACAGGGAAGAAGAAGAGCACCCCAAAAAGGGCACCCCCGAAAAGAGCACCCCCAAGAAGACCATCACCAAGGAGACTGAGACCACCCCCAAGAAGACTACAACCAAGAGGTCCAACAAGGCCAACACCAAGGAGATTACACTAGGAGGTCCATCATAAAGAGTTGCATGCATATTAATTTTGGACATATCAGAAATAGATGAGTATGATGAGAATGGGTTTCTCATGATGAAGATGAAAAATTGGTAGTGCAAATAGGGGATACGTGACAATATCACACTCCCTCGTGTGATAACAACACCAGTAGAGCGCCTAGGAGAAAATTTCTCTACCAGGGAGTTAGATTGGGATACAGTTACGATCAATGAAGCTGAAGGGGATGTTCCAACCTATCCCATGGCAAACAATATGATGTGTGGATTCCTAGGCGCTGATGGTGATCCTGAAGATTCATCTCCCCCTCATTCAGATGTAGACGAGTGTAGTGAAGAGGATCAAGAACCAGACAATGGTGAAATAGAGGAAACACTAATGTATTAGGCTGCCATTGTAGTTGATGATGAGGTTCCCTACAAATTAATGACAAAACATGATCCTAAAAATCCCGTCATACATGTGGGCACTAAATTCAGTAGCATGGTTGAATTCAGGAGCTCATTTCAGAAGTTTGGAAAGGTAAAGAGAGAGATATGAAAGTCCTATATGAGGATTGAGATTACAGGTTCAAAATATTGTATAACTTTAAGGCTAAGGTACAATCAAGGTGTCAAAGAAGCGTTGTGGAGATTGACACTAAAGAAGAAAACAGGAAAATCTATTTCAACAATTTTTTTATGGTGCTTAAAACTTGTATGCAAGGATTCTAGGCTAGGTGTAGGCCATATTTGAGTATAGATGGCACTATCCTCACTAGAAGATGGAAAAGTTGCCTAGCATATGGTACAACACTTTATGGGCACAACTGGATGTTTGATAGCTTCCAATTTGATCACATTTTACTGAGGCTTTTACATTGGTTTCTCTTAGTTTTGTTGGTATTCTTTTGTAACTAATAATAATATTGCGAGAATAATGGAACCTTGTTGTTTATGATGACATTCAGGTGTTGGACACTTTTGGAAGGATAAAAATCCATTTGTGTGCTTAATGGGGAAAATCAAGCAAGTTATTAATTGGGGAGATTTTAATATGGGGCGTCAAACGCTTTGACGACCATCGGTACACCCGGGACCTGCCCATACAGCACGCCCATATGGTGTGTAAACGCATTCACTTTGTCAAATAGATCAACTTCTATCAAAGGGGCATACGGAGAAAGAGAACACAACAACCACCATCCAGTCCAAAAGAGAGGAAGAAGAGATTAGGAGAGATAAGAGACTTCCCACTTTGACTTGCTCCAAGACCTTCAACCTCTAGTTCGTCCATTCATCGATTATACCCCTTTTACAAAAGAGAGAGAGAGGGATCATCACACTTGTGAGATTAGGATTTGCAACTCTATTCATACTTTGGATTGCATTTGATTCGGTCTTCCTTTTTATTGTGGGCTTACTACGGTAATATTGAGATGAACTCTATTTACATTATGATTATATCATTGTTTTCTTTCTCTCTTATGTTTGAGTAAACCCACCTAGGCGTGGGAGATGTAGGGGATTGATGAGATGTGATGTGCCTATCCTATATTTCATCTATTTGTGATTGTGGTTATTATTATTTTGTGAAAGAATGATGGTCTATGTTATGTGTAATGCTTGTTACTAATCTAGAGGCCTAGGTAACATGATCTGGAGAACTACATAGACAATAACTTGTATGCTAGTGAATCGACGAACTCACACTGACACGGCTGATATCAAAGAGGAACTAGTATAACTCAAGGAGTACGAGGAACCATAAAGCTTAAAGCCTTGATTTGGCCTAAAGACCTTAAATGCTGCATTAACCATGGCTAGTGGTAACATGCAAACGAATATGGGAGTCAGACAATTCCACCTGGAGGACTACTAGATAATAATGGGTTGCTGGCCTACTTGCATATTTATATGAAGAATTACTATTACTTATCTCACTTTATCCATTTGGCATATTCACTATCACCATGAACTAAATCTTTCTGTGCCTAACTGTTCATCTATAGGAACTCCGATAAATCTTTATACTTACTTTTGCTTTATGTTATTTACTTTCTATTTACTCCACACTACAAACTCAACCACAATCACTCTTTTTCCATCCCCGACACTTGCAGTCAATTCACTCAAGACATGTGACACCTTAGGTGCGACAAACACACCACAGATAAACACTTTTCTAGGCTCCCCATTGGGATCGATATAAAAATCGGAACTAATACTTCCACTAAAAGTGCTTAGAATGAACTTGTGCTCTTGGAGGAATCAATGTTCCCAGTGACATTCAGCCTGTTTGAGTAAAAACAGATAAAAGCTAGCACTGATTTTTGAGGCAGCTAAAGAGATCAATAGGTGGCATGGCTCTGTTGGCTATAAGAATCAATGCATGAAAAAGGTTGCCAAATGCAATCAAGGAAGTATTCCCACATGGTGAACGCAAATAATGTCATGCCCATATGATTCTCAACTTGTACAAGGACTACAGTAGCATCACATTTCGTTACATGTGGTTTGCTGCTAGAGCTTACAAGCCTCAGAGCTACTAGTATTTCATGAAGAAGATTTTTGATGAGTCCTATGACTTTAAGGTGTAGTTGGAAGGTCACCACAACCAACTATGGATGAGGAGTTCTTTCAACCCTTCCATCCATGTTGATTACATAATCAACAACCTTCCCGAATCACTGAATAACTAGGTGAAAGACGCAAAAGACCATCCTATTCATATATTATGGACACCTTACACGATATGGTGATGAAATTGTTAAATCTAAGGAAAGAACTCGGCCAAAAACTAAGAGGCCATATTCTACCAACTGTTTTTACGACAAATTAATCTGAAAAGTTGAGGACTTGGGTATCTCAAGGTCGACGAGGAAAACGACAACATCTATGAGGTGAGTGATTTTAGTCGGAATGGCCTAAGGCATGTTATGAACATTGATAAATGAGAATACAAGTGCTCGGAGTGGAAGCATACCGGGAAACCATGCATACACACCTTGATCTTCTTGGTATAGAAAAGAACTCTACCATAGTTGGATCAATATGTGCTTGACTGCTTCTTTTTGGAAAAGTTTAGAGTTGCGTATGCTGGTTCTGTCAAGCCATGTACAGACCCGTAATAATGGACTCAGGTGAAACTGGGTTTCAGGCTGTGCCAGCCAGTAAATAAAAGGGGCAAAGGAAGACCTAGGGTGACCAGGTTTAAATTATTTGTAGACAATGAGTTCATATTTAGGTGGTAGCAAGAAGGGCAAAAATAAATGCAAACAGTACAAGTGTATGGGACATAGACAAGCATGGTGTTCTTTGAATGCTCCCAAACCTAGGTATGAGTTGATCCCATCCCTATTTGTTTTCTGTGTACATAATATATACTTAATTGTGTCCCGCTATTGACAAAAAGCACAAGACCAGATGCAAGACTAGTGAATCGTTATTGTACTACAACAAGAAGAAGAAAACGTCTTGAGTGCTCATGAGGAATCATCTCATCCAGTTTGTCCTAGATTCCCTAAACTTGGTGATCCACTTTACATGAAGGCAAGAAAGTTGTCCCCCGTGAGGAAGAAGAAGACTCGCACTAAAGAAGTCTGATATGTTGAACTAGAACCAAAATATGTAATTCGGTTAAATTCTATAAGTCTATTCATGGAACTTTTCAGATGAAACATTGGTGATTATGTAATTCTGGTGCTTTGTTGATCTGGAATATTCGATCGTGCAGTGATGTTTAAGACGATCTATGTTATTTGTTGATGATGTAATTATCCCTGTCTCGGGTTTGTTCTCCGTGTCTTGACGTCGTGCTCCATTTTTTGGTGAACTATGCCACTTAAAATGCACATAAAATGTAATAAAATTAACATTAAACTTATTCAAATGTTCTAAGATGATATAAGACACAAAGCAACAATTTATTTCAGCTGCTAGACAACAATATACCAACATAACCTTCAAAAGCAGTAGATAATGTCCAAATCATTAAGAAACTGTTTCCACTATCTGGCCTAAGCTTGAGATGTTCTATTTCAGTAGCTTGCTTCTGCAACCGAGCATACCGCTTCTCTATTCTTGCTTCCCATGTATCAGGTGAAGGAAAAATGCCCTGAGAGGCAATAATAAAGTTGTTATTATGTATTCCTTATATATGATAGATGTTTATTTTGCATGCTAGAATTGTATTGATTGGAAACATCAATACATGTGTGTTTAATAAACAAAAAGGGTTCCTAGTTATGCCTCTCTGATAGACTAGCTTGTTGATTAACAAGATGATCAGGGTTTCCTGATCATGGACATTGGATGTTGTTAATAACAAGGTCACACCATTGGTGGAATGATGTGATGAACATTCATCCGAAGTATAGCATTACGATCAAGTCATTATGTTTATATTGCTATAACATCATATGAAGTAATCTTTATCCTTAGACCATGAGATCATGTTAATTGCTAACACCTAAAGAGTATCTTGATAACATCAAACGTCACACCGTAACAGGGTGACTATAAAGATGGGTTCAGTACTACGAAGGTGTTATGTTGAGGCTCATGGATCAAGAGTGGAATTTTTCAATCCTGATGACGGATAGATATACTCTGGGTCCTCTCGGTGATATCACATTGAGATAGCTTGCAAGCAAGTGATGTGATCACTAGAATGTTATATCATGGGAACGAGAAAAGAGTGCATGTCGGTAACGAGATCAAACTAGGTATGGAGATACCAATGATCGAATCTCGGACATGTAATATATCGTGAGACAAAGGGATTTATTTACAAGCGTTAAAGGTTCTCATGATCACAGAAGTCATCATCAAATATGCAGGAGTTAGTATGGATCTCCAGGTCCCGCTTCTGACTATTGATCTGAGAAGGGTCTCAATCATGTCTGCATTATTCGCGAACCGTAGGGTGACACACTTAAGGGTTACCGGACACCATTTTGGAGCACATATGTTTCAGACGAAAGAATTGCAAAGCGCATGAATTGTTTCGATAGAAACCGGAAATTGTTTTGGGTGAAATTGTAGAAAGTGGTTCTGCATGTGATATTGAAATATTGCAAGAGGCTATATGTGAATGTTTGTTAATTAAAGTAATTAACCAAAATTCTGAATAAATTTAATAAAAAGAGTTTTATTAAATGAGAGAGCATTAAACTTGGAGAATTTTAATGCATTTAAAGTGGAGACTTTAAAAGGGAATGTGAAGAGGCATTTTAATGTGGAGGGGTTACCACCACATGAATGGGGGAGGTGAGGGGTCACCCCCCATGCGCCGGCCATGGAGAGGAGGGGCACCCCCCTCCTCCTATAAAAGTCCACCCATTCCCTCCTTCATCCTCACACCTCCTTGTGAAGGATCTCTCTCCCCCTCTAGAATTATTCCCCCATGGTCTCAGATTAGCGAGATACATGTTCCTGGTGGCATTTCGTCTACTTCCGCTGGATTGCTGGAGCGAGGAGGTGGAGGTTGTCCGGTGGCTTGAACGTGTGTGCGAGTACGGATGCGCTGCTGAGTTGCGGCGCTTGGACTTCCACTCGATCTTGAGATCGGCAAGTGTACGACTACATCAATCACAAGTTCCTACTCGTTAACAAAACTCGTTATCTTTGAGAGTAAGTTCTCGTTGGATGTATGTCCACCCGTTACTTTGTACCTAGTAGATAACTCTTGGCGTGTAGTTCTCATCATAGGAAATTTTTTGTTTTCTATGTTGCGGACCCAACAGTGGTATCAGAGCCTGATCTATGCGTAGGTGCTTTTCACGGGTAGTACACATATGTTTATATGTGGGCGATGATGATCATGTTATTGCATCTTCTATGTATTTTGGATATTGGTGGCATAGTGGGATGAAGCGGCCCGGACCAGTCTTACATGTCATCGTACATGAGACTGGTTCCACGACTGACATGCAACTTGTTTTGCATAAGTGGTTGGCGGGTGTCTGTCTCTCCTACTATAGTCAATATCTGATTTACAACGAGTTGCTAATAACTTAGTTATCCTTGTTGTGGTTCATGTTCGTAGGTGAGAACGGTTCTATCTACGAAAGCCCTAAGCCACGTAAAACTTGCAATTGATAAATTAGAGGCGTCTAGTTTAGATCGTTGATGGGCTAGTGTCTTGATATGGTATTGTTGTAAGTAGATGTATGATAGATACTCTTACCACACACTCAACATGTAAGTTCCATAGACCTTGGACTTACACACAAAGGAATGATAGAGATCATACCACGATGCAAGTGATAGAGATCAAATGCATAGACCATATCATCTCACTTTACACATTAGATGTTAGCATCTTATACTGCTAGTTTGGCGCTTTCTGTAGCATTGTAAGATGATCCCTCATTTAGATATCAAGATAAAAATGTGTTCTTCCTTAAGTATGCACCGTTCTGTGGATCGTGTTTCGAGACATCATGTGATGATCGGGTGTACTCGAATCTACGCTTTCATAGGAACGGGTGTAAGACAGTTTTACACACGAGAATACTAAGGTTCTTACTTGGCAAGCCTAGCATGTACAGACGTGGCCTCGGAACACGGACCGAAAGGTTAAGCATGAGTCATATAGTTGATATGAGGCCCATATAGATGCTCGCCTTTGAAGCTACATCAACTCACGTGATGATCGGACTTGGTGTAGTGGGTTTGGATCATGTAATCACCAAAAGGACACGAGTGATGTCGTTTTTGAGTGGGAGTTCATTAGTAATTTGGATTAGTTGAACTCAATCTATCATAAACTTAGTCTAAATAAACTTGACAAATTCTGTTGTAGATGGGACCACCTGCTTTTAATTTCAATGTGTTCATGGAGAAAGAGAAACTTGTTGCGAATGGTAGCAACTTCACCAACTGGGCTATGAATTTGAGGATTCTCCTCACTGCTGCACAAAAGCAATATGTGCTAGATGTGCCGCTAGGCCCCCCACCAGCTCCTGATGCCCCTGACGAGGAAAAGAATGTCTATGTGACTCGTCAGGAGGACCACACCTTAGTTCATTGCGGCATATTGTATGGGCTAGAGCCAGAACTTCGAAAGCGTTTCGAAAATGATTTTTGATACCCATGCTGCCGTAGAGAGTTATAATGCTACTGAAAAGTTCTTTAGCTGCATGATGGAGGAGAACAACTCCGTTAGTGAGCATGTACTCAAAATGTCTGGGTACGCCAATAAGCTTATGTCCTTGGGAATAACGATTCCCATTGACTTGGGCATACATCGTGTTCTCCAATCTCTGCCACCTAGCTGCAAGAGCTTCATGATGAACTATAATATGCAGGGCATGAAGAAGACTCTTCCCGATCTTCTGTCAATGCTTGAGACTACAGAAGTGGAGATTAGGAAAGAACATCAAGTGTTGATGATCAATAGGACCACCGGTTTCAAGAAGGACAAGAAAGGCAAGCACAAGGGAAAGAAGGGTGGCAAATCTGTTGCCATGCCGGAAAAGAAACCCCGAGCTGGCCCTAAGTCCGATACTGAGTGCTACTATTGCAAGGGGACTGGCCATTGGAAGCGCAACTGCCCCAAGTATTTGGCGGACAAGAAGTTCGGCAAGGCAAACAAAGGTATATGTGATATACATGTTATTGATGTGTACTTGACTAGTACTCGCAGTAGCACCTGGGTATTTGATACGGGATCGGTTGCTAATATATGTAACTCGGTTCAGGGGCTACGGAACAAGCGACAACTAGCAAGGGATGAGGTCAGGATGCGGGTCGGCAATGGATCAAAAGTTGATGTGATCGCCGTCGGAACGCTACCTCTCCATATGCCATCGAGATTAGTTATAAACCTGAATAATTGTTATTTGGTGCCTGCACTTAACATGAACATTGTATCCGAATCGTGTTTGATGCAAAGTGGTCATTCCTTTAAATCTGAAAACAATGGTTGTTCGATTTATAAGAATGATATCTTTTATGGTCATGCACCTATGTTGAATGGTTTATTTCTTATGGATCTCGATAGTAATATTACACATATTCATAATGTTAATGCTAAAAAGATTAAACTTGATGATGATATATCTGCATATATGTGGCACTGCCGTCTAGGTCATATTGGTGTTAAACGCATGAAGAAACTCCATTCTGATGGACTTTTGGAATCACTTGATTTTGAATCATTTGATACATGTGAGCCATGCCTTATGGGTAAGATGACTAGAACGCCATTTTCCGGTTCAATGGAACGGGCGACAAATTTATTGGAAATCATACATACTGATGTGTGTGGACCAATGAGTGTGTCGGCGCGAGGTGGATATCGTTATTTTGTTACTTTCACGGATGATTTGAGTAGATACGGGTATATCTATTTGATGAAACACAAGTCTGAAACTTTTGAAAAGTTTAAGGAATTTCAGAATGAAGTGGAAAATCATCGTAATAGAAAGATCAAATTTCTACGGTCTGACCGTGGAGGAGAGTATCTAAGTTACGAGTTTAGCACACACATGAAAGAGTGTGGAATAGTTTCACAACTCACGCCTGCCGGAACACCACAACGTAATGGTGTGTCGGAACGTCGTAATCGTACCTTATTGGATATGGTTCGATCTATGATGTCTCTGACTAACTTTCCACTGTCATTTTGGGGTTATGCACTGGAAACAGCTGCATTCACTTTAAATCGGACACCATCTAAATCCGTTGAAACGACACCGTATGAATTATGGTTTGGAAACAAACCTAAGTTGTCATTTCTTAAAGTTTGGGGATGCGATGTTTATGTGAAGAAACTTCAGCCGGATAAACTCGAACCCAAAGTGGAAAAATGCGTCTTCATAGGATACCCTAAGGAAACGATTGGGTATACCTTCTATCACAGATCCGAGGGCAAGGTTTTTGTTGCCAAGAATGGATCCTTTCTTGAGAAGGAGTTTCTCGCGAAAGGTGTGAGTAGTCGGAAGGTAGAACTCGAAGAGGTTATTGAACCTTCTCTTCATGAAATGGCGAGTAGCACAGCACCGGAAGTTGTTTCTGAGTTGACTTCACCTAATGAAGAGAGAGCTAATGATATTGATCATGAAACTCCGAAAGAGGACACTACCAAAGCTCGCAGGTCAAGAAGGACACGTGCAGCTCCTGAACTGTACGGCAATCCTGTTGTGAATTTCATGGTTGATGAAATGGATGACCCTGCGACGTATGAAGAAGCGATGATGAGCCCGGATTCCAACAAATGGCTAGAAGCCATGAAATCCGAGATGGAATCCATGTACGAGAACCAAGTTTGGACCTTGGTGGACTTACCTCACAATCGAAAGGCCGTTGAGAATAAATGGATTTTCAAAAGAAAAACTGATGCTGATGGTAATGTGACCATCTATAAGGCTCGACTTGTCGCAAAGGGGTTTCGAAAAATTCAAGGAGTTGACTACGATGAGACATTCTTCCCGTAGCGATGCTTAAGTCAGTTAGGATTATGTTAGCAATTGCTGCATATTTCGATTATGAAATATGGTAGATGGATGTCAAAACTGCGTTCATCAATGGTAATATTGAAGAAGAGTTGTATATGATACAACCTAAGGGTTTTGTCGATCCTAAGGATGCTAATAAGGTATGCAAAGTTCAGCGATCCATCTATGGACTGAAGCAAGCATCCCAGAGTTGGAATCTCCGCTTTGATGAGGTGATCAAAGAGTTTCGATTGGTCCAAACTTATGGAGAGGCTTGTATTTATAAGAAAGTAAGTGGGAGCAATGTGGCATTTCTGATATTATATGTGGATGACATATTATTGATTGGAAATGATATAGATCTTTTAAACAGTGTTAAAAGTTATCTAAACAGCAAATTTTCGATGAAAGACCTTGGTGAAGCGTCATATATGTTAGGCATTAAATCTATAGAGATAGATCAAGGCGCCTAATTGGGCTATCGCAGAGTACATACCTTGATAATATATTAAAGAAGTTTAATATGGACGAAAGTAAGAAGGGGTTCTTACCTATGTTGCAAGGCAAGGCATTGAGTAAGACTCAAAGTCCGGCTACGGCGGAAGAAAGAGAGATGATGGATAAGATCCCCTATGCCTCGGCCATAGGCTCGATTATGTATGCCATGCTATGTACAAGATCGGATGTGGCACATGCTATTAGTTTGACTAGTAGGTACCAATCTGATCCATGTTCGGAACACTGGATATCGGTCAAGAACATCCTCAAGTACTTGAGAAGAACTAGGGATATGTTTCTTATATATGGAGGTGAAGAAGAGCTAGTCGCTAAGTGTTATGTCGATGCTAGCTTTGACACCGATCCGGATGACTCTAAGTCTCAATCTGGATACGTATTTCTCTTGAACGGAGTAGCAGTTAGTTGGAGGAGTTCCAAACAACCTGTGGTGGCTGGATCAACGACGGAGGCGAAATATGTTGCTGCTTCAGAAGCGGCGCAGGAAGCGGTTAGGATGAAAGAGTTCATTACGGAACTAGGTGTGGTTCCTAGTGCATTGGACCCGATGGTGATCTGTTGTGACAACAATGGAGCCATAGCCAACACAAAGGAACCGAGGTCTGACAAGAATTCCAAGCATATTAAGCGCCGGTTTTACTCCATTCGCGAGCATGTCAAGGATGGAGATATAAAGATTTGTAAAGTACACACGGACCTAAATGTAGCAGATCCGTTGACTAAAGCTCTCCCTAGGGAAAAACATGATCAACACTAGAACTCCATGGGTGTTAGATTTATCACTATGTGAACTAGATTATTGTCTCTAGTGCAAGTGGGAGACTGAAGGAAATATGCCCTGAGAGGCAATAATAAAGTTGTTATTATGTATTCCTTATATATGATAGGTGTTTATTTTGCATGCTAGAATTGCATTGATCGGAAACATCAATACATGTGTGTTTAATAAACAAAAAGGGTTCCTAGTTATGTCTCTCTTATAGACTAGCTTGTTGATTAATAAGATGATCAAGGTTTCCTGACCATGGACATTGGATGTTGTTTATAACAAGGTCACACCATTGGTGGAATTATGTGATGAACATTCATCCGAAGTATAGCATTACGATCAAGTCATTATGTTTATATTGCTATAACATCATACGAAGTAATCTTTATCCTTAGACCATGAGATCATGTTAATTGCTAACACCTGAAGAGTATCTTGATAACATGAAACGTCACACCGTAACAGGGTGACTATAAAGATGGGTTCAGTACTACAAAGGTGTTATGTTGAGGCTCATGGATCAAGAGTGGAATTTGCCAATCCCGATGATGGATAGATCTACTCTGGGCCCTCTCAGTGATATCACCTTGAGATAGCTTGCAAGCAAGTGATGTGATCACTAGAATGTTATATCACGGGAACGAGAAAAGAGTGCATGTCGGTAACGAGATCAAACTAGGTATGGAGATACCAATGATCGAATCTCAGACATGTAATATATCGTGAGACAAAGGGATTTAGTTACAAGCGTTAAAGGTTCTCATGATCACAGAAGTCATCGTTGAATATGCAGGAGTCAGTATGGATCTCCATGTCCCGCTTCTGACTATTGATCTGAGAAGAGTCTCAATCATGTTTGCATTATTTGCGAACTGTCGGGTGACACACTTAAGGGTTACTGGACACCATTTTGGAGCACATATGTTTCAGACGAAAGAATTGCAAAGCGCAGGAATTGTTTCGGGTGAAATTGCAGAAAGTGGTTCTGCATGTGATATTGAAATATTGCAAGGGGCTATATGTGAATGATTGTTAATTAAAGTAATTAACAAACATTCTGAATAAATTTAATAAAAAGAGTTTTATTAAATGAGAGAGCATTAAACTTGGAGAATTTTAATGCATTTAAAGTGGAGACTTTAAAAGGGAATGTGAAGAGGCATTTTAATGTGGTGGGGTTACCACCACATGAATGGGGGAGGTGAGGGGTCACCCCCATGCGCCGGCCATGGAGAGGAGGGGCACCCCCTCCTCCTATAAAAGGCCACCCATTCCCTCCTTCATCGTCACACCTCCTTGTGAAGGATCTCTCTCCCCCTCTAGAATTATTCCCCCATGGTCTCGGATTTGCGAGATACATGTTCCCGGTGGCATTTCGTCTGGAAGAAGTTGCTGCTTCCGCTGGATCGCTGGAGCGAGGAGGTGGAGGTTGTCCGGTGGCTTGAACGTGTGTGCGAGTACAGATGCGCTGCTGAGTTGCGGCGCTCGGACTTCCACTCGATCTTGAGATCGGCAAGTGTACGACTACATCAACCACGAGTTCCTACTCGTTAACAAAACTCGTTGTCTTCGAGGGTAAGTTCTCGTTGGATGTATGTCCACCCGTTGCTTTGTACCTAGTAGATAGATCTTGGCGTGTAGTTCTCATCGTAGGAAATTTTTTGTTTTCTATGCTGCGGACCCAACATCAGGTCCCACACAACATCACATAGACCTGGAACAACTGTTTTGTGAAAACCTGTCAAGGGTTGGTCGACCCAAATAATCTTTTCCCACCTGGTTCCCCTCCGTTCCTATGAATAATCAAATCAACAAAAATAAATTACAAAAAAATCTCAGATCAGGGTTACACATGTATCTGGCAGAGGAAAGTACTGCATAGATGCCACGGTTCCTAACTCATCCTCCAGTATTTTCTTCAGTCCATGAGATCCATCTCGACATCTTCTCACCGTGACACAACATCTTGGGAGAGTACTCATAGGGAGCCTCCTGGTACTTGATGGGGTACCTTGATTCCGCCTGTGATGATCTGTAGTAGTTGCGAGCCATGGATGATGAGTGAGGGGAAGAGGAAAGAGGTGAGAACATAAGAGCCTTTGATGGTAGAGTAGGGGCATGTTGCTCCGTGATTTATCCCACAGTGATTAGAATTCAACAGTTTACATTTGGCTCATAGGTGGGACTGATACATTGCAAATGTATCTATAATTTTTGATGTTCCATGCTTGGTTTTATCCACTTTCTTGTGTTTTGTTCCAACTTTGGAGTACTTTTCATATGATTTCTTGTACTAACCTATTAACAAGAGCCACAGTGCCAGATGCCTGTTTTCTGCTGTTTTTGGTTCCAGGAAAGTCAGAAAATGAATATTCTCGGAATTGGACGGGACAAAAGCCAAAGTGCCTATTTTTCCGGAAGTCATCAGATGCCAGAATACGAGATGGAGAAGGTCTAGAGGGCGGCCACACCACGTGGCCGTGTGGCCAGGCTTGGCCCGCGCCAGGGGTGGTGCGGTGGCCCCTAGCACGCCATCGGCCTCCCCTTCCGCCTATAAGATGCCCTCGGGACGAAAACCTTAAGGGCCCGATCAAAAATCCACGAAAGAGTCTGTAGCCTCCGTCATCTCCATCCCTAGATCGGGAGGGATCTGAAGCTCTTCCCGGCACCCTGCCAGAGAGGGGAATTCACCATGGAGGCCTTCTTCATCACCATGCAAGCCTCCGGTGTGATGCGTGAGTAGTTCATCCTTGGACTACAGATCCATGTAGTAGCTAGATGGTTGGTTCTTCTCCTTTGTGCTTTCATGTTTAGATCTTGTGAGCTCCGTTCATGATCAAGATTATCTATTTGTAATTCTGCCTGTTGTGTTTGCGGGGATCCGATGGATATTGAGATGCTATTTTAGATTGATTATTGATTCTATCATGTCTTTGTTATTTGTGATCTTGCATGCTTTCCATTGTTAGTAGCTATCTTGGCCAAGTAGATGCTAGCAACTCCAAGAGTTAGTATTTATGCTTGATAATGGGTTCATGCCTCTAGTAATCTGGGGAAGTGACAGAAATCTCTAAGGTACTAGATGTGTTGTTGCTACTAGGGAGAAAACAACAATCCTTTGTTCATAGAACAATCGTATTGTTTACTTTACACGCAATGCGTAATGCAATTATCTGTTGCTTGCAACTTAATACTGGAGGGGGTTCGGATGATAACCTGAAGGTGGATTATTAGTCATAGATGCAGTTGGATGGCGGTCTATGTATAATGTTGTAATGCCCAATCAAGTCTCAAAGGAGTCAAGATGATTGGT
Source organism: Avena eriantha (assembly GCA_910589775.1). Lineage (NCBI taxonomy): Eukaryota > Viridiplantae > Streptophyta > Magnoliopsida > Poales > Poaceae > Avena > Avena eriantha. The sequence goes on from OU342743.1 coordinate 527,434,680, forward strand.
ATATGCATGTATTTCTTTCTCGATGTTTGTCAATTGCCCCGCTGTAATTTGTTCACCCAGCATGTTATCTATCTTAAGGAGAGCCACCTCTAGTGAACTATGGATCCGGGTCTTGTGTTTTACATACAATCTACAATCTTTTACTGCTTTGTGTTTACTTTCTGCAAACTATTATTTCCTTCCATTCGATACATTTAATCCTTTGTTTTCCGCAAAACACGGTGAGATTGACAACCTCATCGCAAGTTGGGGACAAAGTTCTGTGGTTGTGTTGTGCAGGTCTCCACGTTGCTACTAGCACCGGTAGTGTGCCCTGCCAAAGCTCAGCTAGTAACACCTTTGGGGTGTTTCCTTGCTCCTACTGGTTCGATTAAACCTTGGTATCATTACTGAGGGAAACTTGCTGCTTTGCTCATCATACCTTCCTCTTGAGGTTCCCAACGAGCTCTACATCAACTACGCTCCAGCATTTTTCTGGCGCCATACACAGAGCCATCAGGTACCCTAACCCGTGCCGACGTATCACCCAAAGCTTGCTCCTTTTCCCTAGTTCAAAGACCATCGCACGTGCCTTGAGCAAATAAACACGCACCTACATAGCTAGGGGGCCATGTTCCTTCGCAAACATATCTAACACACATTCTTTTCCCAGTCCCCTCACCCTCGATCATAGAAATCACCTAGAACATTTCATGGCTCGCGGAAGCAGCCAACAACTCCCATGCTCGTGGCAAAAGATCCACCCCTGCCCATGCTAGTTGAACGTGCATGTGTGCCCCATGTGTGGTTTTGGTAATTAATGACAATATTTATGGACTTATGTTTGCATTGAGTTTTACCTGTAGGATTTGTCCATAGGCAATGCTTCAACCATATGTTGGATTCATGGTTGGGAGAAGAAGAAAGTTAAGAAGATTAAGTGTTGACCAAGGTTTTAATGAGTGATCTGGAGATTGGTCAAGTGTGAGTTGAGCCTATAGCAAGTATGTCTTGAAGACTAAAGTTTGAGTGATATCTCTCATGTACCTTCAAGACACCAACATAATGAAGAAAGAACAAATGATGTGCAAGTTCAAGATGAGCCATCTCGAAGAGATCATTTGATTGAAGCTTGCCATCCTATGGATATCATGGATTTGGTAAGATGATATGCCCAAGAGAGAAGTTCTATCATAGTGGAGCATGGGAGAGCAATTTGCAAGTCTTCACCAAGCTAGTGCAATCAAGAAAGGTGTTCCATCTTGAGGTGGACAAGATCGCTATCGTCAAGCTCAAGTGGAATATGCTCAAGGCAAAGGTATGTTCTTGATAGGTTTTCTTTCTTACCGGTCTCATGGTGTTAGTTGGGGAGACCATTTTATGGGATAGATAGCCGTACTATCAAGAGGGGCTCTCGAGTGAGTAACTTGATCATATCCTTCATGAGAGCTCAAACCTTTGCATACTTGGCATCATCTTTCTTGGTTGTTATTTGGATATTATCCATGTGAGGTTGTTGAGCTTGTGTTAATCTTCATGACAAGCCCAAGTTCATCGAAAATAGATTTCATATGCATTATCTATTGCGTTTTCGATGTTGGAGGTTTTACCGGTTCGTCTTTTTGAGAGAGCTCAAACCTTTCGTCATTTGGTTCTATCCTCCCTTGCTGGACTATGATTATTCCCTGTATGATCTTGTAGAGTTTTTTGTCCTCTTTAAAACGAGCCCAAGATCATCAAAATCGGAGTCCGGATGCAAAAGTTATGGTTGTTTTTATATTGGTCTTTGATGACCCACAAGTATAGGGGGTGTATCGCAGTATTTTCAATAAGTAAGAGTGTCGAACCCAACGAGGAGCAGAAGGTGCTGGCTAGTGGTATGGATCAGGAATTCTCTACAAATACTTAGCAAACGGATTTTTAGGGTTTTTTGATAATGCAAGTAAATAAAGTACGAGTAAATAAAAGACAATAAGAATAAATGCAGCAAGTGGCCCAATCCTTTATTCAGCAAAGGACAAGCCGGTTGTATTACTTAAGATGACCAAACGTTCTCGAGGACACACGGGAAGACTGTCAAGTGCTTTCGCTTCATATAGTTGATTAATCTTCTTTAGTTTGCTAAGTGTTGTGTGGGTGAACCTGTGCTAATGTACCGACCTTCCTAGGACTAATACATACTTGTGATTATACCCCTTGCAAACATCCGTAAGTACAAGAAAGTAATTAAGGTAGAAACCTAACCACAGCTTTAAACTCTATGACCCTGACGTCCCTTGTGCAATGGTTTCTTAACGGGGGTTCAGGTTTCTGTCACTCCAGCAACCCCTACGATTAGTAGCCAAATACACAATGCATTCCTCTAGGCCCATATAGGTGAAGTGTCATGTAGTCGACGTTCACATGACACCACTAGAAGAAGTACACCACAACTTAAATATCAAACTATTGAGTCTTTCTCAACACAAGTCCACTACTAACAACATGACTTCTCCCATGTCCTCAAGAACCAAACAAACTACTCACAAGACATCATATGGATCATGATCAGAGATGGAATAATGATGTATAACAATCAGAACATAAACAATAATTCAATGGTTCACTCAATAGCATCAACTACAAAGAGTAATCAACACCAGGAAAGGTTCCCCTAAGAACTATGCAAGATTCAACCCAATTGTGACAGCAATATGGAGGTGGTGATGAGGGTGCTGGTGGTGATGATGGTGATGATGATGATCCCCAATGAAGTCTAGCTTGATGGTGGTGTTGATGGTGATGATCCCCCGTCTCCGGGAAGGAATTCCCCCAGCAGAATTCTGTCTGTCAGAGAGATCTTTCTCTCTCGGTGTTTTCCGCCCCGCAGAGGCGGCAGAATCTTTCTGTGGTCGCTCCCCAGGTATTAGGGTTCCGTGGAGATAATATACGCTAGAGGGGAGAGCTAGAGGTGGGCCAAGGCGGCCTCACCACCTGGTGGCGCAGCCTAGTGTGGCCCGCGCCAGGGGGTGGTGTGGGCCCCCTGTGGCCCATCTCCACTCCTTCTTCTGGCAATCTCCGTCTTCTAGAAAAATAGGATTTTCCGTATATTTTCATGGATTTTCTGATCTTCGCGAATTTTGCCTCCAAACAGCACCTTTTCCATCAGAATCCTGACTGCAGCGGTCCATACTCCAAAAGTCATCAACCATGCAACAACAGATGAAATAACATAAGTATCATCCTTAATATGAAATATATCAATGAATAACAGTAAATTATGATATAGAATAGTGATGCAAAATGGACGTATCAACTCCCCCCAAGCTTAGACTTCGCTTGTCCCCAAGCGAAACTGAGCTCAATAAACATGACCTCAGGTTTATGGAGTGAAGAGTCGATAAAAGAATATGGACAAGAAGCATCACATTCATCAATACATAGATCATAGTAGAAGACAACTCACTATTATATAACTTAACTTGCAATAAGTAAAGGAAACACAATAAAGATACATAAAGTGAATCATAATTGGTAATGGCAAACTTAGCTCTTGGTCGAAGAATAGTTGATAATTTGCTGGAGTTCACAAAAAACTGTTTTTCAATGATAGCTTTCAAAGTAGTAAACACCAAGATAAGAGCAAAGTGCAAAACAAGGAACATTAGAAACATGATTGAATAAATCATCATATGAATGAATGAAACACAACAACTCAAAATACTTGCTGAGATAGAAAGGAATAGGTTTACTGACTCAACTAAAAAGTAAAAGAAAGGCCCTTCGTAGAGGGAAGTAGGGATTTCAAGTTTCATAAAGAGCTCCCAAAAATTATGATACTTATTAGCTTTCAGCTCTCATTGCCCCTATCATAGGCATCTTTAGGTGGTTAAAGTTAAAGTGATCAAATATGAGGACATGCTTGACAAGTTGTAAGTTGAAAATCTCATGTCCCTTGAATACGAGGGTCGCTCCTCATGCTACTCAAGTTTAGTCACTGGTAAGTTCTTGTCATCGTAAGCACATGTGGATCATGGAGAACCGCCAATGGGGTACCCCTTGCCCAATGATACGGAAGAATCCCCATATCAAAATGACAAGGCAAGCAGACAACAAGCATCTCAACAATCTTCTTATTTACCATGGGAATATGGTGCTTTTTTCTCTCTTTCCTCTTTTCATAATATCTTTTTTTTTCTTTTTCTCTTTTTCTCAATCTCTATCTCTTTTTTATAAGAAGAATGATTCATAGATGCTCATTATGGTTATGCTGCAGGTTTCCACCATGACAACATGGATTAGACCGGCGGCCCAGGCGTTTCTCTAACACACATGCATAACTCCATGGACTTACAAGCTCCCCTTTCATTTCACACCGACGACATCCATAGATAAATGAACATGATATCAACTAGGTACAAAGTACCAGTGCAATGTTGAAAGCGTTCCCCATGACAACATGGTTCTGCTAATTCACAACTTACAAAGCGCAAGCATATACGCAACATAGATGGGCACAATGGTTCAAGTTTATTAGATGCAAGAAAGTAAAGTGTGCCATCAAGTTCGTGAGAGCTTTAATCACTAATTTTCACATAACAAGTTTAATTTGGAAGGTAGATAAAAGCATCAATTTACTTGGAATAGAAATAATGCTAATAGGTAGGTATGGTGGACACAAATGGCATAGGTTTTGGTTTAAGGATTGGATGCACGAGAAGAATTCCCTCTCAGTACAGGTTTTTGGCTAGCAAGGCTGGGTAGCAAGTATAAGAGTTGAAGGAAGCAAACAAACATAAAGGTGATAAAAACAAACATGCAATCTTCCTTGGAAGAACAAAAGATCTTAACTAGAGAATACTAAACTTATGAGCAAATCAAGAAAGAAAGATGATGAAATTATTTTTCTTTAGAGTACTTTTATCTTTTCATTCAACTCTCAAAAATAGTGTTGCTACTGACTGAGCCAGGTTTGCCAAAACCAACTAAATTAACTCAATGATCCCAAAGTGATAGAAATACTAACAACAAGATCAATCATATAACCACAAATTGAAAACTAATATAAGATATGCAAAAGAGTAAATGATAGAACTTCTCATTAATATTCCATAAGGGCAACTCACACCAAGGGATACATATCTAACAAGAGAGGGGACACTTCCATAATGCAAACCATCCTACATGATAACTTCTCTATTCATGATATGACTCTACTAAAAAGGTAAAAAGATAGAAGATAGTGATTGATACCGCGACACTCCCCCAAGCTTGGAACAAACCAAGGGGATGCCAAACCTGATGACGAATTACTCCTTCGGTGGTGGTGGTATTATCTCGATGAGCTCTTTGATTAGTTTGCCCAAGTCCTCAATCCTGAAGGTGAGAGTACGAATCAACTCCGAGTTGTGCTCGATGCGGTGCATGATCATGTCAGATTGTGGATCCCAACTCTTGCGATTCTTTTCCCACTCTTCCTTCTGGGAGTCTTATTTTCCTGCATGGCTAGAACGAGGCAAATCCCAGTTGGAGGGTAATTTCTCCTTGGGCATATTCTGGTGTTGATGCTTATGGATAAGGGTGTGGAAATGATTCTTGGTGCACGGAGGAAGTGACCATGGAGCCAAGTAGTGACGCGGAGTTTTCCCTCCAGTTGACATCCGTGCAGTCCTCCTAACCCTGACAGTTTTTGCCAACACTCCAATGCTTGCAATGGTAGTGCTAGTGTGAGGGTGTTGGCCTTGCTTTCTCTCCTCTTCACCTTCACTCTTGATCTCCTTCTCCTGCCCGGGGTCTTGGAGATCTTCCTCCATAGGCTCCTTTCCCTTATCCTTGGCGGACACCATTGTGCTTCTAAGCTTTCAAAAATAGTTCCTGGCAGAAACAGATCGAAACGAAAAAATGATGAGAACACGATATATGAACCTCGGGAGATCCGGGGGATCATATATTACGAAGTTTCACATCAAAAAGGAAGGTACTGGGAGAAAACGGGTCGAAGGCGGAGTCCGGAGTGGCCACACCACCTGGTGGCGTAGCCAGGGGTGGGCCCGCGCCACAGGGTGGTGTGAGCCACCCTGGCTCCGTTTTCGTCCCTCTTTCGCTTCGTAGCTTTCCTTATTGGCTAAAAACTGCAAAAATATAACTGTACAGATCTTTTGCGGCACTTTTCTTACCAGAACTGTTACCTATTTGAAAACAGACTCTGCAGGTCTCTGAATTTGGTATCTAGTAGATTCTTCTGGAGTCACCACTTGAATACCATCAATATCTTCATCTTCATACACTTATTGGTTGAGTCATGAAACCTTTCACTTCCTTACTACACCATTACCTCCACTAACCTGGAAATTTCTTTCACACAAAACTTCACACAGTTCTCATTAGCAACATTAGTATAAGTGAAGTGATAAAACCTTTTGAGTTCAATTTCAACTGAAAACCATCAAAACATAAGCTACTATAGCAACTCCTTCCAAAACCAAAAAATAATTCAAAAATAAAATTGATTAAAGAAGCAAATGCAAGAGTGGCAAAATCTGTCAAAACAGACCAGCAGGTAAAAATCAAAATTTTCAAAATCTTCTGTTGTTCAAATCAAAAAGTGAAAAACTAACTAAAGTTAAATAACAACCTGAGGCAGAAGCACAAAAAATTACAGCTAAATCTGACAGACAGAGATCTCTCACGAATTTTTATGGTGAAGCACAAAAATCTGTTTTGGGATAGCAACTTCCCCAAATCTTACTTCTCTCTCATTGGAGGTTGGTCTTGACACAAAAACCAAACAAAAAGGATAAGAAGAGGTTATTAACGAAGTAATAACTTCCAAGACTCAAAGAAACAAACAAACTGAAAGCAAAAATAAATTGGGTTGTCTCCCAAAAAGCTCTTTCTTTATAGCCATTAAGATGGGCATGATAATTTTGATGAAGCTCACATAAGATATGAATTGAAGTAAGAGAGAGCATTAAGAAGCAAAAATATACATGATTAAGTCTAACCCACTTCCTATGCAAGGGAATTTTTTAAGCAAACAAGTTGTTAAAACCAGAGGCTACCAGCATAGGAAGGCAAAAGAAGTGTAACATAAAAACGTTCAGCATAAAACGAGGAAACTTGATATTATTGAGATGCATATGAACACTTTTCCCTCTCTCATAGTAACTTTCAGTATCATGCATAAACTCAATAATATAACTATCATAAGGACCATCGTAACAATGATCACTTATCCTAACAGAAAACACAGGGACATTAGCTCTCATAACAATACTTTGTGAAACAATATTAGGGATATCCTTACAAAGGATAGTGTGTCCCTTTTCTTCATATTTAGTGATGAAATCTTTCACATTTGCTATTATAGGTTCATCATCCATTTGTTTATCAGGTTCAACAGCTTTACTTGTACTTTCATTAACCACACTAGCTATCATAGAATGTTCCTTTATCTTAACTGGGAAAGGCATTTTCTCAATGTAAGGTTTAGGTAAAACATGATCAGCAGAATAAACTTCAGTATTTCTTGCAGGAAAACACTTAGCAATATCTTTATAAGGTTCATGATACTTATTCCACTTCTTTTTAGGCACTTCAATGTAGGAAGCAAAAGCCTTAAAATAAGAAGCAATAGCTTGAGAGTCTAAACCATAAACATTTTTAATATTTTGAAAGTCATCAGTTCCCATAAAAGATTCAATGCATTCAGAATCATAATTTATACCTGACTTTCTACCTTTGTCATTCTCCCAAGCTTCAGCATTGTCTTAAATACGGTCTAGAAGATCCCATTTAGCTTCTTCTTCCATGCGAGTGAATGATCCAGCACAAGAAGCATCCAATAAATCCTTGTCATGAAGAGAAAGCCTTGCATAAAAGTTATTGACAATAATATTTTTGGGGAGCTCATGAATGGGACATTTGAGCATTAGTAACTTCAATTAGCCCAAGCTTGAGTTTTACTCTCTCCATCAAGAGGCCAAAAGTTGTATATTTGATTCTGATCTTTATGAATCTCACTAGGAGGATAAAATTTTGAATAAAAGAGAGGTACCATTTCCTCCCATTCAAGAGCTTGACCATTCTTCAGTAGCTTATACCATTCCTCAGCTCTTCCTTTTTGTGATAATGAGAATAACTTCTTCTTAAGTTGGTCTATAGTAATACCTGCATACTTGAACAACCAGCATAATTCATGTATAAAGAGTAAATGATCACCGGGATGGACAGTTCCATCCCCAACATAGTAGTTATCCATAACACGATCAATAATTCTTGTAGGTATTTTAAAAGCATCATTCTCAGCAGGTGGTGGTTCATCTACTACCTTAGCAGTGGTAGTAGCATTACGAAACAAGAAACTTAGTGAATTATCCATAATGAAAACAAAGCAACTAACAGAAGTAAACAATACTCACAGTAGAAGTTTGCTTTACCAGTTCCACTCTCTAATAGCGCTTCACTCTCCGGCAACAGCGCCAGAAAATAGTCTTGATGACCCACAAGTATAGGGGGTGTATCTTAGTATTTTCGATAAATAAGAGTGTCGAACCCAACGAGGAGCAGAAGGTGCTGGCTAGTGGTATGGATCAGGAATTCTCTACAAATACTTAGCAAACGGATTTTTAGGGTTTTTTGATAATGTAAGTAAATAAAGTATGAGTAAATAAAAGACAATAAGAATAAATGCAGCAAGTGGCCCAATCCTTTATTCAGGAAAGGACAAGCCGGTTGTATTACTTAAGATGACCAAATGTTCTCGAGGACACACGGGAAGACTGTCAAGTGCTTTCGCTTCATATAGTTGATTAATCTTCTTTAGTTTGCTAAGTGTTGTGTGGGTGAACCTGTGCTAATGTACCGACCTTCCTAGGACTAATACATACTTGTGATTATACCCCTTGCAAACATCCGTAAGTACAAGAAAGTAATTAAGGTAGAAACCTAACCACAGCTTTAAACTCTAAGACCATAACGTCCCTTGTGCAATGGTTTCCTAACGGGGGTTCAGGTTTCTGTCACTCCGGCAACCCCTACGATTAGTAGCCAAATACACAATGCATTCCCCTAGGCACATATAAGTGAAGTTTCATGTAGTCTATGTTCACATGACACCACTAGAAGAAGTACACCACAACTTAAATATCAAACTATTGAGTCTTTCTCAACACAATTCCACTACTAACAACATGACTTCTCCCATGTCCTCAAGAACCAAACGAACTACTCACAAGACATCATATGGATCATGATCGGAGATGGAATAGTGATGTATAACAATCTGAACATAAACAATAATTCAATGGTTCACTCAATAGCATCAACTATAAAGAGTAATCAACACCGGGAAAGTTTCCCCTAAGAACTATGAAAGATTCAACCCAATTGTTGCAGCAATATGGAGGTGGTGATGAGGGTGCTGGTGGTGATGATCGTGATGATGATAATGATGATGATCCCGATGAAGTCTAGCTTGATGGTGGTGTTGATGGCGACGATCTCCCCTCTCCGGGAAGGAATTCCCCCAACAGAATTCTGTCTGCCGGATAGATCTTTCTCTCTCGGTGTTTTCCGCCCGGCAGAGGCGGCGGAATCTTTCTGTGGTCGCTCCCCAGGTATTAGGGTTCCGTGAATATAATATACGCCAGAGGGGAGAGCTGGAGGTGGACCAGGGCAGCCACACTACCTGGTGGCGCGACCTAGGGTGTCCTGCGCCAGGGGGTGGTGTGGGCCCCCTGTGGCCCATCTCCACTCCTCCTTCTGGCAGTCTTCGTCTTCTGGAAAAATAGGATTTTCCGTATATTTTCCCGGATTTTCTGATCTTCGCGAATTTTGCCTCCAAACAGCGCCTTTTCCATCAGAATCCTGACTACAACGGTCCATGCTCCAAAAGTCATCAACCATGCAACAACAGATGAAATAACATAAGTATCATCCCTTAATATGAAATATATCAATGAATAACAGTGAATTATGATATAGAATAGTGATGCAAAATGGACGTATCAGTCTTTCTGCCAGTTTTTGTAAGACCGGAGATTCCGGACTAAATCTCCGGTCTATCTCCGGACCGAGTACCGATTGTCCCCATTTGGCCTGGGTACACCGGAGACTCCGGACCGGGCGATTCCTGGGCCTAACGGTTGGATTTCTAGGGACCTATTTAAGGGGCCCGTCTTCCCCAATGGTTCCCTAACCTTCCTTGCAAGTTTTCCTCTCCATTGTTGACCTTCTTGAGCTTGCTATCTCTCAATCCCTCCATTGATTCTTGCATATTCTTGAGGGATTTGAAAGAGAAGATCTAGATCTACAGTCCCACCAATCAATCTCTCCTCTAAATGAGGGGAACATCTTAGGATCTAGATCTTGGAGTCTTTTGTGGATTTCCTCCATTGTTCTTCCTCTCTTATTCCCCATAAGCTTTTGTAGCTTTGGTGGAATTTGGGAGAGAAGAACTTGAGCACTTCCTGTGTTCTTGCCATTGCATTTGGTGCATCGGTTTGAGTTCTCGGTGAGGATTCGATTGGGTGAAAGGTGAGAAGATTTTTACTCTTGGGTTCTTAGAACCCTAGATGGTTTGGTTGTATGCAGGTTTGTGGATTACTTGGGGCCTCCAATTAAGTTGTGGAGCTTTCCCCAAGATTGTTTGTTGGGAGCCTCCAATTGAGGTCTGGAGAATGCTCCAATCTTGTGAGAGGTTCCGGATAGCCACCGAGAAGTGCACCGATAGTGGAAGTGTGAATAGATCCGGTTGGAGTGAGATTCACAGGAAAACAAGGGAGGCCTTTTGTGGCGTTGGTGGTTTGAAACCACCCCCTCTCCAAACGAGACGTACTCCATTGGGAGGAACTCGGTAAAACATCGTTGTCTCCGCGTACCTCGATTATCTCTATACCCAAGCTTTTACTTATGCACCTTACTTTGTGATATCCCTCGTGCTTGAAGTCTATATCTTGCTATCACATAGTTGCTTGTATTTCTTAGCATAAGTTGTTGGTGCACATAGGTGAATCATAGTATATATAGGTTTTGTGCTTGACAAAGTAAACACTAGTTTTATTCCGTCTTTGTTAAGCTCATCTCGTAAAAGTTTTAAACCGCCTATTCACCCCCTCTAGGCGACATCCTTGTCCTTTCACTAGTGGTTACAGATCCTACCACCCACAACATCATATGGGCATAGTTTCTTAAGCCAAGTAGTTGCGCTTCGACTTCGAGATTCGCACTGATACATTGCAAATGTATCTATAATTATTGATGTTCCATGCTTGGTTTTTATCTACTTTCTTATGTTTTGTCCACACTTTGGAGTACTTTTTATAGACTTTCTTGGACTAACCTATTAACAAGATGCCATAGTGCCAGTTGCCTGTTTTCTGCTGTTTTTGGTTCTAGGAAAGTTAGAAAATGAATATTCTCGGAATTGGACCAGACAAAAGCCAAAGTTGATATTTTACCGGAAGACTCACAGAGCCAGAAGACGAGACGGAGAGGGGCCAAAGGGCGGCCACACCATGTGGTGGCGCGGGCTAGCCCTGGCCGCGCCACCAGGTGGTGTGGCCCTCCTGGCCGCCCACCAACCTTGCCTCTTCGCCTATAAGATGTCTCCCGATGTAGAAACCCTAAATCGTCAAGCCTCTAGCCACGAAAAGTTCTGCAGCACCGCCGCCACCGAAGGGGAGATTCGGGGGATAGAAAGTCTCTGTTCCGGCACCCTGCCGGGACGGGGAAGTGCCCCTGGAGCCATCTCCATCGATCTCCACCACCATCTCCATCATCGTTGCTGATTCCCATGATGATGAGGGAGTAGTTCTTCCTCGAGGCTAAGGGTTCTACCGGTAGCTATGTGTTCATATCTCTCTCTATGCATGATCATACTGTGATCATGAGCTTGTAATCTATAGATCTACCTTGCTACTCAAGTGCTTTAATAGATCTCTGCTCTCCCCATGTGTGTGAAGTTGACAGTGTGCACACCATGGTGGCACTTAGGCTAGAGATTACAAATACTTGTTATGAGTTATATTTTGAGTTGGATGTCTTTATGAAATTGTGGTGTTTGTTGCAACCATCTAGTGCTCAAGGTGACAGTGTGGGGTTATCTAGATGGGGAAAGTGAACTTTGAGATGTGTTGTTATAGCCCTACCATCGATTAGAGTGTCCAACCGGAGAGTAGTTTTATAAAGAGAAGATATTTATATGAGAGTGTTCACTAGTGAAAGTATGATCCCTAGGCCTTCTTTCTAAGCATTGATACACCATTTGCAATTAGATCTGTTACATGTTTGCTTGCTTCTATCTTTATTTCAGTTTTACTTTAGTTTTTTCCACGCCGCCAAGCTATCTTCTATCACTGTTACCACTTATAATTATCCATACCACTTGTATTTCACTATCTCTTCGCCGAACTAGTGCACCTATACACCTGACAAGTGTATTGGGTGTGTTGGGGACACAAGAGACTTCTTGTATCTTGATTGCAGGATTGCTTGAGAGAGAATACCTTTGACCACTTCCTCCCTGAGTTCGATAAACCTTGGGTGATCCACTTAAGGGAAAACTTGCTGCTGTTCTACAAACCTCTGCACTTGGAGGCCCAACAACTGTCTACAAGAATAGAAGTGCGTAGACATCAAGCTATTTTCTGGCGCCGTTGCTGGGGAGGTAAGGTAAAAGGTATTCACACTGGAGGATTAAAGAATAATAACCTCCCACGGCAAACGCCTATTTTCTGGCGCCGTTGCCGGGGAGGTAAGGTAAAGGTACTCACATCCTCTGGTGTGAGTGCTCGAAGTTATTTCCTTTAGATTCTGCAATTTTGTCTGTTTGTTTCTTGTTTTCACTAGTTAGGCTTAATGAAAAACAACAAAAAAATTAGAGAGATTTATAGTATTTATCTTGAGTTAGGACATGAAGTGTTTGAAGAGAAAATTAAAAAACCCATGGAACTTTATTTGCATGCTAATAGCAATGTTGTTAGTATGAATTCTTTGGACACTATTATTGCTAATGCTATTGAAAAGTCTAAGCTTGGGGAAGCTAGTTTTTATGAAAATGATCTTTTTAGTTCCCCAGCTTTGGAAGATAGCTATTCTGTTGGTTATGATGATACTATACCTCCGATATATGATTACTACAATGATGAATATGATATTTTCAGTCCACCTACTATTGAGGAGAAAATTAATTATGATTACAATATGCCTCATATATTTGATGATTATGGTGATGAGAATAATAATGATAGCTATTTTGTTGAATTTGCTCCCACTACGATTAATAAGAATAAATATGCTTATGTGGAGAGTAATAATGATTATATGCATGTGGCTCATGATAAGAATATTTTATGTGAGAGAGGGAAACATGGTTTTATGCATCTCAATAATATTAAGTTTCCCCTCTTTATGTTGAAAATCTTGAAGTTGCACTTGTTTTGCTTTCTATGCTTGTTTCCTTGTGCTTTCATGACTTGTTTCTTTACAAGATTCCTATGCATAGGAAGTGGGTTAGACTTAAATGTGCTTTAAATTTGCTTCTTGATGCTCTCTTTTACTTCAATTCATATTTCTTATCTGAGCATCTTCTCAAACTATCATGCCTAATTTAAAGGCGTTAAAGAAAAGTACTTATTGAGAGATAACCCAAAAGTTTTAGATGAGTCTTGGAAGTTATTACTTCTATAATAACCGCTCCTTATCCTTTTTATTTACTTTTTGTGCCAAGAGTAACCTCTAATGAGAGAGAAATAATGCTTGGGAAAGTTGCTGTCCCGAAACAGATTTTTGTGTTTCACTGTAAAAATTCGTGTAAAATCTCTATACGTCCTTTTGAGGCGTGAAGTTTTATGCTTCTGCCCCAGGTTGTTATCTAACTTCCGTTAATTCAACACTTTTTGATTTGAGCAACATAAGGTCTTCAAAAAAATCCGTCGTTACCTGCTGGTCTGTTTTGACAGATTTCTGCCATTATTTGCATTTGCTTCTTGTTGGTTCCTTTTTGGGTTCTCTTTGGAGAATTGAGCTTTTTGAGAGAAGTGCTACAGTAGCTAGTGTTTTAATGGAAGTTTACTGGTGTTAGAACTGAACCTAAAGACTTATTATCTTGAGTGCACTAATGTTGCTAATAAAGATTGTGTGAAGTTTTGTATGAAGGAAAATTTTCAGATGTATGGAAGGAATGAGTAATGAGATGAAGGATGGACTAAAGCTCAAACTTGGGGACGCGTGTCACCCCAAGAAATCTCCAAGAAGTAAGCGTCAAATCTTGGGGATGCCCAAGACATTCCCCTCTTCATCAATAAAAATCCCAGGTTTCTTCCAAACACTTCATTTTTATTGTTTCATGCACAGTTGTGTTGTTCTTGGAGCGTCTTCTTTTTCGTTTTCGTTTTAGTTTTTCGTTTGCTTGGTTTGCTTAATTTTCTGAATAAATTTGGTTGGACCCCCTATTTCATACATTGGTTTTCAAATAGCTTGGTTTGGTTTGGAAAAGAGTAGGAAAGTTCATGCTTAAGTGGTAAAGAGAGCTTGTTTTTGACTGTGGCCTATGTTTTGTCATGCCATGCTTGATATTGTTTTGGCTTTATGCTTAGTATTCTTTATTGTAGCATGACTTGTTATAAACAATTGAGATTGCTTAATATGCCTTGGATGAATCATGCGTTGTTTTAGCATATTAAAACATAGTATAGTGGTATTCTCCTTTGATGCTATATTTGGGTTGACTTGGCGCATGCTCACACCATGTTATGACTATCTCAATTCACCATAAGCCTTTATGATCCTTTAGTTTTCAACTTGTAGTATCACTTTATGCTTTGATCAATGATGTTTTGTCGCTCTGCATAATTATGGCCATTATTGCTCTCTTAGTTTGTCGCTCCTAGTCTTTTGCTAGCCTCCACAACCAAGTATGAGTTCCACTCATGCATCCAACTCCCTAAACCAAGTTATTCCAAAGAGTCCACCATACCTACCTATTAGCATATGCTATTCCAAGTATATTCATGTTTTTGTTTACCTTCCAAATTAAACTTGTTATGAGAAAACTAGTGATTAAAGCTCTCACGAACTTGATGGCACACTTTACTTTTCTTGCCCTTAATAAACTTGAACCATTGTGTCGTCTATGTTGTATATGCTTGCACTTATATGTTGGGGATTAGTAGAACCATGCTGTCATGGGGAACGCTTTCAACATTGCACGAGTACTTGTACCTAGTTGATATCATGCTCTTTTGTCTATGGATGTCGTCGGTGTGAAATGAAAGGGGAGCTTGTAAGTCCATGGAGTTATGTATATGTGTTAGAGAAACGCCTGTGCCGCTGGTCTAATCCATGCTGACATGGTGAAAACCTGCAGCGTAACCATAATGAGTTGTCTATGAAGCATTCTTCTTATAAAAAAGAGTCCTATATTGATAAAAAAGAGAAAAAGAAAAGAAAAAAGAGATTATGAAAAGAGGAAAGAGAAAAAAAAAAGCACCATATTCCCATGGTAAATAAGAAGATTGCTGAGATGCTCGTTGTCTGCTTACCATGTCATTTTGATATGTGGATTTTTCCGTATCATCGGGCAAGGGGTACCCTGTTGGCGGTTCTCTATGATACACATGTACTTACTATGACAAGAACTTACCGGTAACTAAACTTGACTACCATGAGGAGCAGCCCTCGTATTCAAGGGACAAGAGATTTCCAACTTATACTTCATCAAGCATATACACCATAGTTTGTTCACTTTAATCCTAATCACTTCAAGATGCTTATGATAGGGGCAATGAGAGCTGAAAGCTATTAAGTACCATAATTTTTGGAAGCTCTTTATGAGACTTGAATCCCCACTTCCTTCTATGAAGGCTCTTTTCTTTCACTTTTAAATTGAGTCTCCACCTTCTACCTTTATGCACCTATTTTGAGAGCATAGTGGCCATTCTTAGTTCTATGTGCATTGTCCCAAGACTATTTGATTGATGCATAACTTGATATTGCTTGTTCTAAACTATTTGTATCTAGTCACTCTTATGAACTTTGAAGGTGTCCTATGCATTTATATTTGCTACTCTATGAGGGACAAGCTGAATACTATTATGCTATATTTTCTTTATGTGAAACAAACAAACGTCTTGCAAAACATTGTTATTCATTAATCTTTTATTTGTATCCTTTCATGTTACAACATAGTTTCTTTGTCTTATTGCTAGAACTTTGTCTTTCATGTTATGATTGAAGTACTATGATCCCAGCTTTGAATATTTTACAAATACTTTGATCAAGTTTATGATGGTTCATGTCACCTCAAAAAAATTTCTTTCTTTTTATCACTTACCTACTCGAGGACGAGCAGGAGTTAAGCTTGGGGATGTTGATACATTGCAAACGTATCTATAATTTTTGATGTTCCATGCTTGGTTTTTATCTACTTTCTTATGTTTTGTCCACACTTTGGAGTACTTTTTCTAGACTTTCTTGGACTAACCTATTAACAAGACGCCACAGTGCCAGTTGCCTGTTTTATGCTGTTTTTGGTTCCAGGAAAGTCAAAAAATGAATATTCTCGGAATCGGACCGGACAAAAGCCAAAGTCGATATTTTACCGGAAGACTCACAGAGCCAGAAGACGAGACGGAGAGGGGCCACAGGGCGGCCACATCATGTGGTGGCGCGGGCTAGCTAGCCCTGGCCGCGCCACCAGGTGGTGTGGGCCCCCTGGCCGCCCACCGACCTTGCCTCTTCGCGTATAAGATGCCTCCCGATGCAGAAACCCTAAATCGTCAAGCCTCTAGCCACGAAAAGTTCCGCAGTGCCGCCACCACCAAAGGGGAGATTCGGGGGGGGGAGAAAGTCTCTGTTCCGGCACCCTGCCGGGACGGGGAAGTGCCCCCGGAGCCATCTCCATCTTTCTCCACCACCATCTCCATCATCGTTGCTGATTCCCATGATGATGAGGGAGTAGTTCTTCCTCGAGGCTAAGGGTTCTATCGGTAGCTATGTGTTCATCTCTCTCTATGCATGATCATATTGTGATCATGAGCTTGTAATCTATAGATCTTCCTTGCTAATCAAGTGCTTTAATAGATCTCTGCTCTCCCCATGTGTGTGAAGTTGACAGTGTGCACACCATGGTGGCACTTAGGCTAGAGATTACAAATACTTGTTATGAGTTATATTTGGAGTTGGATGTCTTTATGAAATTGTGGTGTTTGTTGGAACCATCTAGTGCTCAAGGTGACAGTGTGGGGTTATCTAGATAGGGAAAGTGAACTTTGAGGTGTGTTGTTATAGCTCTACTATCGATTAGAGTGTCCAACCGGAGAGTAGTTAAGAGTAGTTTCATAAAGAGAATATATTTATATGAGAGTGTTCACTAGTGAAAGTATGATCCCTAGGCCTTGTTTCTAAGCATTGATACACCGTTTGCAATTAGATCTGTTACATGTTTGCTTGCTTCTATCTTTATTTCAGTTTTACTTTAGTTTTTTCCACGCCATCAAGCTATCTTCTATCACCGTTACCACTTATACTTATCCATAGCACTTGTATTTCACTATCTCTTCGCCGAACTAGTGCACCTATACACCTGACAAGTGTATTGGGTGTGTTGGGGACACAAGAGACTTCTTGTATCTTGATTGCAGGATTGCTTGAGAGGGAATACCTTTGACCACTTCCTCCATGAGTTCGATAAACCTTGGGTGATCCACTTAAGGGAAAACTTGCTGTTGTTCTACAAACCTCTACACTTGGAGGCCCAACAACTGTCTACAAGAATAGAAGTGCATAGACATCAGGCACCTCTGATCTGTACAAGGACTCCTACGTCATCGAGCTCGAGAAGGATCCACAATGCATGTCGGTGCTCGATCAATGCCAATCCTTCCCTCTTCATCATTCTTGATTCAGATGAGGATGATGTCATCGACGAAGTCGTGTATAAGGACACTACAATCTCCTTGGACAGGGCAAGCCATAGATGGGAGTGGAGGTTGAGGGGAACGACAAGGCACAAATAGAGGTGGACTCTGACAATAATGGCGTGATGTAGGTGTAAATAGTGTTTAGGTTGGTTGCAATTTTAGTTATGTTGAGTGCGAGTACAAATATTGTAATGGGTTTGGCTAGCTATAATGGGAATTATGAATAATTGTGTTTACTACAAGAATAGTTGTCCACACTTGAACTTGGTTTGAGAGATGTTCAGAACACTTGGTCAACAAATATTATTACAAATAAAAGTATAAAATTCTCACTAAATAGAATTATTCACCACATATTTCCTTTATCTTCCTATCCTTTCCCCGATCCCTTCTTTCTGCCTTGACCAAGGCACCAATCATCAACTCTAGTTTTTTATTTTCCTCCTTAAACTTTTCCTTTTCCTTATCTGCCTTAATTCTCAAGATTTCATGCATATTAGTAGTTGTAGCATCGTGGATTTTCTTCCGCTCTAGTTCAATACTTAAATCAATTAGATCTTGTTCTGCTTTTGCCTTCAAAGCAAACGTCATGCCATTATCCTTCACAACTTTGCTAATCTCATCTTGCACAACCCAAAAATCACACCGAAGATTTTGTATCTCATCATGGAATTTGAACTTCTACTCAAGACTATCAAGAGAATCACTAACTTTACCTGCTTTTAGTTCACCTTACATTTCCCATAGTTTTTATAGTGCTTTCTACAACGATGGTGGCCACTCTAGATGTACTGATCGGACAAAATCACAACTTTTGGCTTCCTACAAATGCATAGAACAAATCATTGGAAAAATATGTAACAATTTTTTTTCACACATATGCCCTTGACATCCAAATAAATGCCTGCTTGTGATCATCCTTCGAATGCTACAAAATTAGCGGCCATGGCTCGATGTTTACAATGGGGAGGCATTTCTCCATCGGCTAACACCCAAAACTAGAAGGTGTACATGATATTGATGCCCTATCACGCCAAACGTGCATGATAAACCAGAGTAGATCTAGATCAAATCGGTAATCCCCAAATCGAAGCTAACCCTAGCCATATAAATAAATATTCGATGACTCATATCTTTGTCACCGAAGTTGTGATGTTGACTTGACTCCTTGCCATCTCCCCACGAAACTATGTCAAAAATGGGGAAGGGGAGATCTCCGGTGGCTTCATCAGCTAGCGGCAACAAAATAGTCCCATCTTAGTGCCATGTTTGCAACCAAAGCGATGACGAGCTCCGATTTGAGAGGATAGCAGGGTCGAGTAGGTTCATCCTATTGACAGATGTCCTCCAGACATGAATTCTCATCCTTGCTCCATGTGATGGTTGTGAGCACATCGACGGTGAGTTCCAATTTGGGGAGAAGAGTGGTGCCGAGAAGAGAATGGAGAATGAACATGGGCGCCAATACATGACAGTCCAGATATCAACAAAATAAAGGTGAAGAAGGTGGTCCCAACTTGATGGACTTTACTACGATATTTTTAGTACAAACGTTTTGCCTATGGGTAGACATATTTATGCTGAAAAAGCCCCTCTAGCCAATTAAATCGTCGACTTGGGTAGCTCGATTGGATTACACGCAACTCTGTTGCTTTTAGGCTAGTCATAGTGGGAATGATATTAGCCCATGGTACTCCCCCATAGTGCATAGTATCATCTAATAGTACTCCCTCCATGCTAGTTTATTAGGCGAACACGGAGTTTAAAAAATATGTTTAACTACAATTTTGATCGAAGAAATATGAATCATATATCACAAAAACTATATCATTGGTATTTTAAATATCAATCCAATAGTATAACTTTTGTGACATATAATTCATGTTTTATTAATAAATTTTATGATCAAACTTTTTTCTTGAACCCTGTGTTAGTCCAGTAAACTAGTATGGAGGTAGTATCATAGTCTTATCATGTTTAATTATTTTTAGTCAATGCAATTTTATGTCCAAGATGTATTTGATATTCAAATTTCTTGTTACGTGTGCTATGATACTGTATCATATCATGATATCACTAGCACCTATCTATCTTCATTAATTGGTGTGACATATCATCATTTTACCAAGGTGCCATGCATGAGACCCCTTATGGTACTACCACTATGGATAGCCATAGAGCATACCCAACGACGTGGCTCAAATGCGTTTTTCTGTCTATTTTTTTGTCCGCAAATCTATTTTTCTATATAGAATAGAATTGATTCCTATTTCTATAATGGAATTGGATTTCAGATATTTTCAATTTGATATGGCTCCGATGAATAATCTAATACATAGAAAAGAATAATATATAGAAAAGAATAATATATATGAAAGATATAATAAAGAGAAAATGCGACTTTATTGGCATTTTCATTCGATCATTACCGACTTTTTTAGATATTTTTTATTTGTTAATAATTTTAGAATTCCTATTTCACTAAGGGGGATATAGAGTTAGAGAAAATAAAATAGCTAATTCTTATTAGAAAAAAGAATGAATATCAAGCGTTATAGTATGATATCGAATACTCTAAAAAGGTAATATAGTGGGGGAAGATAAAAACTTTGGGATATATTGATTCGGATTGAGTTGGAAATACCTCAACGATACAATTAATTTAATTCTAAATTGCAATAAGCAAGTGGAGTCTCTCAAATAGAGTCAAACTACTAGACTACGTCGAGTGGTGAATTCAATAGATTCAAAAAAACTAAGAGATGGATGAAATTACACTGTTCGGCCTCGTCCTGTACGCCTGCTACTACAAGTCGACCCCAAAGAAGGAGAAGCTCAAATTGGATTGAAGGCCCGCCCAAAGAATTGAGAATAAATAATCACCCCCTAGAAATATAAATAGAATGTAAATCTACTTTCATTTATTTATTAGGGACTTTTTCTTTTTCTGTTTTATAGAATAAGTATGCTCCGGAGTAAAAGGATCCGAACCTTTGCATGTCAATGGACGTCAGGATGTAAGGCTGCAGCTTAATACAACTGTGTTGTCATAGAACTTCACAAAGGCCATTAAAGCTTCTCGAGATAACCACCATGGAACAGACATGTTACCCCTTTCTTTTTGCGAACAACGATGCCCAAAAACAACACCCAACAGCACACCGGGGGGAGGGGCAAACCATCCGTTGGGCCCAGACCGGTGCATACGCGACCCAAATCAGGGCAATGTTTGCACTCGCGCATGTCCACAAGGACAGCGCAAACATCCTCCCTCCATCCACGCCCGACCCACATGGCAGTGACCCCATACCGCCCTTGTTCTTCCCATTCATGGCGGTCGCTGATATGGCTGCACCGGCTGCCTGCACGCTGTCTGCGCCGACCACTTCCCCTCGTTGACCACACCAAGAACACTGCGACGCCGATGGTGTGATTAATGGCAGCCTTCATAAAGGGCAAGGGTGACCACATGTTCACCCACAATCTACCCCCGCCTCCTTTGCTCCCGTGCCTCCCCCATAAGATGTGGCCATGGAGGAAGCCCAGCCGGAGCGACCACGAGGCCGGTTCCTCATCCTACCAACGGCATCGACGCGCACCGTTTTCACTGCCGCCTCTTCCTCTACCGCAGCCTGTCACCCGTAGGAGGCTTCCACCTCCCTCGTGTTCACGGCTACGTCTCCCCGCCTGCATGGCCACGAGACACGCGGGCCCTTGCGACGAGCCGGGATGTAACCACCACTACGTACTGGTGTAGACGGGTGCTGGCAGTGGCGGAAGGGGACGCCCTACGACCATAATGATGTCCACCTCCCGCACGGGTGGCACCTAAACTGGGACAGGGTTCTAGTGCCACCTATTCCGCCGAAAGGGCCGGGGCGGGACACCGAGATCGAGCGCCACCGCCGCCTACTCTTGGCACATCACAATGACCCCTCCTACCTCCCCGAGGCCTTGTTCTAGGTGGATTTCCTCCAGTAGGTACACAAAGCACGGTGGCGGAGCACCTTCCGGGGGATTTCAACCTGGAGGTGGCCAACGATGAGCTTCCGGAGATCGAAACCACCGACTCCGACCCCGACTCCAGCTAGGAGGATGACTGGGATGAGGATAAGATGGAGGTTAAGCAGGAGAGAGAGGTGGAAGTCAAGCCAGAGGTGATGGCGGCCATCATGCAGCTGAAGGAGATATGCCCTAGAGGAAAATAATAAAGGATGTTTATTATCATATCTCATTAGTTACCGTGCTATAACTATATCAATTGGAAACACTAATACACATGCGGTATGTAAATGAACCAACAGTCCCTAGTAGCCTCTATTTAACTAGTTAATTTGGCAACCGATGATCAAGGTTTCCTGATTATGGTGCATTTATACTAGTTGACAATAAATTCATACCATTAGTGAATAATGTGATGGACATTGCTCATATAAGTGTTGCGACATGATCAAGTCACAGAGTTCATGTTGCAATAGTTAGAAATAGAGTTTCCTAATCCTTAGACCATGAGATCTTGTTTAATCACTATCACCCATTGCTACTTTGACTACATCGATCGTCACACCATAATAGAGTGATCATAAAAGTGTATGTTGGGTATTCCAGAGGGACATATCGAGGCACATGTATCAAGATCGGGATTTGTTCTCCTGCGTGACAAGAAGATATACATGGCCCACTCAGTGAGATTACATCCATAATAATGCGCAACATGTGACTAGATCACGGGGATGGAATGCCACAGAATGAGTAAAACAACACTTGTTGGTAACAAGATTGAACGAGGTATAGTGATACCGATGGTCAGATCTCAGACAAGTTGAGTATCAATTCACAAAGGGAATTGAAATTGACGTTTACGGTTCAAACGACAATAGGTATCGTGGAATGTACAAGGGTCATTATGCGCATCCCGGTCCCGCTATTGATCATTGATATGAGAGAGGTCTCGATTATGTCTATGACGTTCCCGAACTGTAGGGTAACACACTTAAAGGTGAGATGAAAATCAGAGATCTTTTGGATATGATGGAATCATCGGAGTAAGAGAGAAAGTACACCAGAACTGTTCCGAGATAGAACTAGAATTATTCTGGGTGGATACGAAGTCGTTCGGAGTGGACCGAAACATGTTTCATGTCAAGAAGGATTTATTAATATGAATTTATGTATTAATTATTGTAATTTATATTAAATAAATATTTATTATTAAATTTATGGGTAATTTCCCCTCATGGGCCAAATCCCCAAAGGAGAAAGGGCCCAAGAGGGCAAGGGGGCAACCACGTGGGTGGGGCCCTCCCCGGCCGCCGCATCCATCTTGGTCCCATGCGCGTGGGGCCCACCTGGCCCAGCTGGCCGGCTCCCTCCTCCCATGGCGCCTCCTCTCCCCAATGTTTGGTCCTACCACAGGACTTGGCAAGGTGGCGGTCTCCACTTTTCCTCTATATATAGGAGGGTTCTATAGGAGGAAAATACAATAGAATAATTGAGAGATTTTCTAAGACATTTTTCTTAGAGAATTTCTCTCTCCTCTCTCTTCTCTCTCGCAACTGCGGCCCCGAATTAGGGTTGCGCGCGCAAGGGAGTGCCTCACTGTGGCACTGCGTCCTGCTGCAGAGATCCCTGCCAGAAGATTTACTTCCGCACTCACGGCAGTGATAAGTGAGCCGAAAGTCGTCATCATCCGCCGTCACGTGTGCGAAACCTCGAAAGTGTTGCCATTAGTGGCATCTCGGCTGTCGTGCAAGGACCTGAGTGGCTTGCGAGGAGCTTCGCGACCTTGAGGTTGGCTATGTTCTCGGCTACTTCATCCATGTTCCCTCGGAACATTAATCGCTTTCGGTTTTTAAGGTATGTTACCGAAACCTTCTCAGTTATAGTATTACTCATAGATAGATCCTGCCAGTTGGTGTTGCGCTAGTTAAGAAAAAAATGTGTTTTCTGCTACTGAAGCCCTAGAGCATCCGGGCCTCTCCAATGAAGTGCCCTTCGCCCTTGCCATCAGAGGAGGAGGCGGTCATCATGCCGCCGAGCCTCTCCAACGAAGAGGCCCTCACCCTCGCCATGCCCAGTCGGAGGAGGAGGCACGCTGGCAGGACACCTTCCAGGCCCTGCACACGTCGGCTTTGGAGGCCCGGGCCGCTGCGCACATGCCCCCGGCACCGCCGTACGTGCCGCCACCTCCGCTATACATGCCGCCTTCGTACATGCCTCCCCCATACATGCCTCCGTCGTACATGCCGCCTCCGCAGATGCCTCTGCCACCACCACCATGCCTACTGCCACCGCCTAACCCAGAGTAGTTGTGGGCGCAACCGACGTTCATCGATCTCGCCGCCGATGAGGACGATGAGTAGACTATCGCCGACGCGGCTAAAGTTTAAATTTAGTTTGTTTTTATTTTTAGTTTTTTGCCATTTTATGGCCTTATGTAACCGCGGACAGGGACAACCGCACTCCAAATGGATAAGGCTAGTCGTAGTGGGAGTAACTTGGATAGTAACATAGTTTTACATGTATTGCCAACTAAATATTTATATAAAATGACATGTAATTAAATGATAAGAGAGAGCCTTGTGGTAACTAGTTATGTTACCGTAACATCACATATTTTAAAATAAAATGAGTCTACACTATAATAAATAAGACTTTGTATAATCCCACACCTACGTTATTTGCATTATAAAAGTAGTAACTTGGAGTAGTAAACGAATGCATGTTTCTGCTGCAAGTTAGTCAAACACATTTCTAGGCCGATTTAGAGGGCGGCGCCGTTTGGTATGCTCTTGGATCGCAGACTCGTGAAGAACTTACCTACCGCAAAGTAAATGGCCCAATGATTCACACCGTCAGGAGAGGGAGAGAGAGGTATTTACGGCACTACAGTTCAGCTCAGCTCCTCGGCTTCCTCGTCTTTCCCCATCCCTCGTCTGTACTGTTTAGAAGCTGGAGGGGCTCACTTGTTCTACCGCACAAACCATTGCCGCCGTCGTGTCGATAGAAATCTAGGCATCTAGCCGTAAGCTCTCTCAATCTTTTCTCTTCCTTAATAATTTCTCGGTGACTAGTTTAGAGACTCTTTAGGATACTTGATTAATTCCTTGCTTTACTTCTCCTTTTCATGAATCATTGGTCGATTGATTCCGTGTGAATATGCGCATTTTATTTCCTGTATAGCTAATGGAGTTTGATTCCACCGAACTAAATGTACCTGAGGCAGAAGTTTTTCTTTTTCTTCTTAACTAGTACTCCCTCCGTCTCAAAATAACTGAGATGGATTTGTCTAGATACGAACGTATCTAGACACGTTTTAGTATATAGGTACATGCGAATTTAGACAAACTCAAGTCACTTATTTTGAGACGGGGGAGTACTTTTTTTCAGCAATATTATACTCTCTGCAACTTGTACGAGGCTAAGCTTCTGGATGTAGATCTGGTTGTGAGATGGACAAGCTTTGTGAGAGATCAAAGGAGAAGAATGCTGATTATTGCTGCGATCATGTAGAGGAGCAAGACAACTATTTCTTCAAAGTTATGATTGGCGATTTTCGTGAAAGAATCGTAAGTTTCTTTTTTCCAGCTGCACTATGTTCTTGTTACCCTTTTTTTCTTCCTCCTGCACATCCTCTCAAGTGGAGAACGTGTTAGTAGGTCTATGTTATCTTTTTGTTTTGTTTTTCTAGGTTTGAACCCTAAATGTGCATAAGTGATCCCCAAACTATATCACTAGATTTGTTTTTTAATCAAGAAAATAGTATCAATGTTCTGTCAGTACCATGTTCCTTAAACTGGACCTAACAGTGCAAGTTCTACCTCTACGGTCTTGAATAGCCGATTCGTCATTTACAAAAGAATGGAGAATTGTGCATTACGTGGCGTGGAGTAAATGTTTCTCAATTGGTTCTCAAATAAATGATCAGTTCATGATCCGGTGGTGTTTCTTCTTGCAAGACTATGAACTTTCAAAACATGCAGTATCAACCATACTAGTATTGATATAGCAAAAGCATTTCTACTTCCTCAAAAGGGCTGTTCTTTGTATTTATCTTGATGCTGCAGACCATACCAGATGCATTTGTGAAACATTTTGCGGGGAAGTTAGCAAGAACTATTAAGCTGGAATCACGAAACGGTTGCACCTTTGACGCCCAAATTATTACCAACAATTACAGCGAACTAGTCATCCAATCGGGATGGAATGCATTTGCTAGTGCTCATGACCTGAAAGTGGGGGACTTTCTGCTATTCAAGTACAATGGGATCTCTCAAATGGAGGTTCGAATCTTCGATCCTAGTGGCTGCGAGAAAGTACAATCATGTCTCGTCATCAATAATACTGGTCAAGATCCAATTGACATCTCAAGCAGTTTTCACGATGTCCCTATAAATTCACCACAAAGTGAAAGACCAAACCAGGTGAACGAGATTGTGAGTATCAGTTCATCAAGGTCTCCACCCGAGGCGTCAGGTTTATAAATCATACCGCCAAGCCAAAATATGCAAATTAGGACTTTTTGTGATATATATAGTATGATTCATTTGTCCCCCTGTAGGTTATTTTTCACCATCAGAAGATGACTTGGAAGCACATTGCGATTTTGCCCCGCCGTACATCCTCCCTAGTGGCATCCTTCTTACTGATGTGCAGATGAATAAACTGGATAAAAGGGTCCAAGCTATTCAATCCAAAACCCCCATCTATGGGTGTATCATGACCAAGAGCAGTATTTATGAAAAACCTTCTAGGAGTACTTTGGTGAGTCAAAAGCTTGCATTCTATTCTTTTTGCATGCTCGGCAAAAAAATTGTTTCTATTTGTGTCATGCATATCTATAACTAACTACAAATAGCTTGTCTGCATTCTTCTTGTCCAGAAATTAAACACACTAGTATTTGTCTGGAACATTAAGTGTTTTGAACTAGACATTATTTTCTTTTACTATTTGAATTGGCATTAAACATCACATTTTCCTTTGTAATCAGTACTTATCTCGGAAATACGCCGACACATACCTCCCGTTTGACAATGGAACGGTCATCCTGGAACGACATGGCAAGAATTGGGAAGTGCGGTGCTGCGCTGCCTCGTATAAACGTAGAAAGTTTATGAAAGGATGGAAACAGTTTGCACGTGACAATAGTTTGAAGGTGGGAGATTTCTGTCTCTTCGAGCTACTCAAGAAGAAGAATAAGCAGTACACCATGATTGTTCATGTCGTTCGGAAAAAATGAAATCTGGTAGTGCTAGGCTGGTCGATATCTTCTGCCGATCGTTCCCACTTTTGCTATTGGTGAAGTATGCCTGGTTTGCTTGTGATTCCTCCGTTCAGAAATATAAGACATTTTAGCTTTCTTAGAAATATAAGACATTTTAGCTTTGTGAAATGAATGTACCTAGACATTCTTTAGTGTATAGGTTTGCTCCGAACCTCTACGAAACTATACATTAAAACACGTCTAGATACATTTGATTCACAAAACTAAAACGTCTTATATTTCTGAGGAAGTAGTATCCAGGCTGATCAGTCATGGCTTTGTTTTGTGCTACAAGCAACTCGTTGTTGTAATTAGCATGCAGTGATGTAACCTGTTCGCTGTTTTTTGTAACCTTAATATGTGGCTACTCTAGGCCGCTATGATTATGAAGTTGATCTGAATTTCTCGGTTTCCTCATCTACTTTCAACTGTCAGGCAAGCGTGTGAAAGAGCTCCTCTGATGCACACACAGAAACATAATTTTTGTGTGTGTTTTTGAAACTAGGATCAGATGAATTAAATAATGAACTGCAACTGTCGAAAAAGAGAACGCACCGAGGTCAAAACACAATTGGGTTCCAACAGCCCCTTTCCGAGGCGTTTTTTTCATCCGGAGGCCAAAAATGGCGCAGTGTTTCGTCTGGATCATCCGGATGCCCAAAAATGACGCAGTCGCGTTTAGGACACCGGTTTCGTCTGGAGATCCCAGCCCGATCCCGGGGCGATGGGAACGTCCTAGGAACGCCGGGCGAAGCGAATTCGGCAGGAAAAAAATATCTCGGTGCGTGGATCCATCCAGTCAGCGACGAAAGATCGTTCGTCGTCATCTTTCTGCCTCGGCTCCCGTGACGGACCGTCGGGCAATAATGGCGCGCCTCGTCGGCCACGCGTCGCCGTAATGGCGTGACACCGCCGCCTCAGCTTCCCGCCGATTCCCCTTTTCTCGCCCACGCAGCTACACCTCTCCTGCCCTCGCCGCCCACTTCGGTCTATAAAAACCGGCTCCGTCGCCGACTCGCACACAACCTCTCTTCTCCACCCCACCATACTCTCCAACTCCGGCAAGCAGTAGCACTTGGTGAAACCCATGGCAGAGAGGTTCCCCGGCGATCCCGCGGCGGCGAACGGTTTCAGCCGGCGGATGCTCCAGCCCTGGGAGGCTCGGATGCTCCACGACGCCGGGTACATGGCGCCGCCGGACTTTCGCTGCCTGCCCGGCTGGAAGCTCAGCGCTGGCGGCATACCGGTGCCGCCGGTACCATAGGACGACCAGATGGTGGAGGAGATCCAGGCCGCCATCGCGGCAATGGAGGATCCCGAGGTAGCCGAAGACCCTAGCAACCTCCTGTACTGGGAGCAGTTCTTCACCGAGCGAAGGGCCTAGGAGCTCGCTGCGCATCAAGGGCCGCCCGGCATGCCGCCAAAACGCAACAACGCGGCGAGTCGCCGTCGATGGTGGAGTGCGCCGGGACGCACGCTCGCCTACATCCTCGAGCACATCCTCGCCGACAACAATCCCTGGCTTGTCTTCCCGCGCTCTCCGGCGCCCGAGGCGAAGGCCAGGAGCCAACCTCCGGCAAACTGGCTGCCTAGGAGGATGGGCAGCCTCACCTCCTCCTCTAGAGCCGCCTCGCGCTCATCCGGGTCGGCGCCTGCACAGTTGCCGCGTAGCAGCGA
The DNA here is from genome assembly GCA_910589775.1 of Avena eriantha. Taxonomy (NCBI): domain Eukaryota; kingdom Viridiplantae; phylum Streptophyta; class Magnoliopsida; order Poales; family Poaceae; genus Avena; species Avena eriantha. The sequence continues at coordinate 527,463,499 of OU342743.1, forward strand.
CGGGGTCTTTTGGCCCGCCAAACGGGAGGCTGACATGCTGGTGTTCTCGCTGCCGAGGACGCGCTCGCGGGGGATCACCATCAACGAGCCCCACGCGACGCCGCCGCCGACCGTCCGGCTTCGCCTGCGCCAGCCGAAGCCGGGGCCCACGGACTAGGGTGTGGCAGTCGACGATGACTTCTTCACCATCAAAATGGCGATCGAGCGTTCTCTGCACGACCCCGTGCCGCCACCGCCGATGCCGGAGCCAAACATCCTCGCCTTGTCCAGGGCGGACTGGGAGCAGGAGGAGGCACACCGTGTTCACCGCCAGCAGGAGGAGGCCGAGTGCCAGGCCAGAGCGCACCGCCAACCCACCTGCCAGGGTGCATCTCTCATCGTCCTCGACGATGATGTCAACCCTTCGCACCAACCGTGGAGGTACGACGACGCAGACCAGGTCAGCTCGCGCCCCCGCAGATGCCGAGCGACGATGACGGCAATGATGGCAAGGCGGACCCTGACTACACTAGCTTCTACCGGAACTTCGGCATGTGAGGCAGCGTCCGGCGGCATTGGCATCGGTGAACCGCATCGGCATCAACCTTTTTTAGTTTTTAAGCCTAGATGATGTAATATTATGAATCCGCCCGTTATTAATGAAAATCGCCTATATTTGCCAAAGTTTGCCGAGTTTTCTTGAATTTTCCCAAACCCGGGAACTCGGCCTGGGAACACGACCGTTCCCAGGCCGAAAACTCGCTTCGTCCGGCGCTATTTAGCTCCGGATCTCAGCCTAGGTGTTGTGGTGGTGGCACAACAGATGCCATGTATAGGCTAAAGATGGGGCCAATGTGCACTAGAGGAATCTAGGGAGGGATAGTGTGGTAATTCCACACACAGATGTTTGTATTTCTCTCTTATCAATGGTGGATTACAAGGGCTCCTTGAGCTGTTCGTGGGAACGAGCCTATTGCTCTTACTACCCACAACTACTTCTCTAGGGTTTTTCCTTAGTAAAAATGGCCGACCCTCTCTATGGAGATCTTGCCCCTCCTTGTATAGGAGGGCTAGGTTACAAGTTAGGGCATACGTGAAAGGCATATTCTCCAAATATGTCTCTCCCAAAATAGCAAAACGGTGCTCCTCTTTTCTCTGTCTAACTTAATACAGACTCAGGGCGTAAGCCTCTCTAAGCCCCTCTGCGGCGTGTCATCATCCGACATAGGTAACGTTACCTTTGTCAGCCCGTACTCGCTGGTCCATCCCTCTGTCTGCTTTGCTCACGCTACAATGGAGAGAGAAAACCTTTTGACCAAGAAGATTTCTTCCTTCCCTTGTAACCCAAGTGGTAACCCGGCTCAAGCCTGGTTAACTCGGCCCTGTGGGTACCTGCAAAAAAGTTACAAAGAAGCTAGCCGACATATGCTATATGTCGGTCAAGACAATGTTAGACGAATATCCTTCGTGCCGGGTCACTCCGCAAGTCGGCCTGCCTTGAGGTGACTCGGTCAGCTTACACTTTGACCTTGCCATATCTCGGCTAACACAACCTTTATACCCCGACTTGACCCTACCCGGGGGTATCCCCCAACATTAGTCCCCGAAGCTGGTGCGGTCTTAGCAATTTCAGCTGATAAGGCCATCGCAGGTTCAACCTACCAAGTTATGTGCTCTCTTAGCCGAGTCATCCTGTAACTCGGCTCTTGTGACTTGGCATTCCCTTGGATCATTCCGAGATATTACTCGCTGGCTGGGTTACCTCCTATTTATCCGGGTTACCCTTCCTTCTCTTGTACGCTTCCCCACATCCTACGTGGAGGGTAATTATTGTTTTGCCTCATTTTAAGGGCATGCGCCAGTTACTGTGCCGGTTACTATATTCACTGTCAGGGATAACTACTACACACATCACATCGTGATAGCCTCCTCATTAACCATATCACCACATCACGTCATGGGTTCCACTGCTCCTTGTGGCCCTTCTAGTGGCACGCTTTGCTTGCCTAATCCAAGGGATACACGGCCACACCATGTGGCTTCGCCGCACCACTAGATCCCACTACCCTTCTTAGGGTGTGGTTAAATAGGGAAGAGTGGTGCCCCTTGGTTGTTTCCCCCACTTCGCATGTGCCTCTACATCTGTTCTTCCTCTTTCTTCTTCACCACAACAGCGCCACTGCCGTTGCTGCTTCCGCTCCGCGTAGCGTTGCCACCGCCACGCCCTGCTGCTATGCCTTTCCGTCATAGTCGTGCTACCACCTCCACGTAGCCACGCTGCCACGGGGCCATGCCAATTCAGGCCACTGTCCCCCACCACAGATTGGGTCTGCGAGGACATTGACTTGGAGATGACTGAAGAGGAGATCACCATTGTTGAGGAGGAGGAGGGCGAGGTGCCCGAGAGCGGCGCCTGGGCTGGCTACTGGGTCTGTCAAGACAATCTTGACTGGCTCTATCAGACTCTCCGCATCCCCGAAGGGGTAACCTGCCACCTCCCCTGCCAAGAGATCGCTCCCTCGCCCAATCCGGGTGAGTTCGTGGTCTTCGTTTCTCACTTCCAACGCGGCTTCGGTCTCCCTGTCAATGATTTTTTGATGATTTCATCAACATATATGAGCTCCAACCGCATCACCTTCCGGCGAACGCCATCACCTCGCTTTCCTCCTTTGCATCCATATTAGAAGGGTATGTTGGACTTTGGCCCACCAATGAGCTTTGGATCAAGTTCTTTGGCCTTCGTAAAAATGTCATCCCTGATCCTTTGGCTGCCCTCGCCGACAAATCCTTAACCCAGAGCGGAGGAGCTTCTATCTCTCCCTGCAAGAACTCTGCATTCCCCCGACTCACTGGCCTCGAGTCTTGCAAAGGCTGGGCCCGAACGTTCTTCTACGTGAGGAACAACACTGATGAGGATCTGATCCGGCTGCGCCCCTTCAAACTAGGCATGCCAGATACATATTTGTGGAACCGAATCCCAAGGCGGCCAACTCCCTTGGCGAATCAGGTGGAGAAACGAATCAAGGAGCTGAACAAGTTGGGGCTACGCAACGAGGATGTGATGATCACCTTCGTCCATAGCCAAATATCTCCCCTATAGAAATGCACACACAAGCTCTGCCATATGAGTGGGCATCTTGACCCTAACCGAACCTCCTCCTTCGAGCTCAACAACATCGAGATTTTCTGTCGGGTCAAGGCTATCTTCAAGATAGAGAAGGAGTTCACCGAAGAGTGGGATGGGGGTTGGAACATTTCTGCCGGGATAAGATGCCTCCTACGGTATGTTTCCCACTTGATCTCTTTTCCGAGTCTTGTCTTATGTCGGACAATCCTCTTACTCGATTCTTTTGTATTTTTGCCTTAGTTGTTTCTTCAGTAGACCGTTGAAGATGGTATGGAGCCATCCCTTAAATGGGGGAAGGACCGTCAAGCCTCAGACATGGTGGATGCGGATTCAGAAATGTTTTTGCGCACTCCGAATGGCTCTAAACGAACTTCTAGTAAAGCCTCTTCTTTAAGGGATTAGCTTGATGACGATGAAGATTATGATTGTGAGATTTTGGAGGTACTTGACCCAATGCCCATCTCTTACGCATTTCCTGTTGATTCGACTTCAGCTAATCTGACCGGGTAGGTCCACGAGGATCCTCCTCTTGCCGTGGGTGATCCGGTTCCTGCTCCCTCCAAGAAGCGTGCGACGACCTCGGTTGCTTCTTCCGAGCTGCTCCCAGCTAAGAAGAGGTAGAGGAAACCCGACGTCAAGGGTGCTAGAAAACCCGTGCCCAAGGCCATGGTCCGGAGAGCCCCGAAGCCCAAGGAGCCACCTACTTCCTCCGAGTAAACCTCATTTCTATCTTTGCTTTATCTTCATGTATTTCTTGTTTCTCTTTTTCTGTTATAACTTGTTGTTCTTTGTCTGATTCGGCAGGGCTGCCAGGGAGATCCCCTAGAGCGGCTCGAGCATTGCTTCACCTATCCAAAGTGCCCCATCTCCCCCCTCGCAATGATGATGCGCGCCCGCTGAGCCCTATTCTAGAAAGCTCCGCGACCGCTCTGAACCTTAGCCCACCTCGTCATGAGGAGGGCAATGTCGGTGCAGGAGGAAGTGGCACTATGGAGGATATGGCTATGCCGGACCACCCAAGCTCTTCTTTGGCTCAGTCGCAACCTGCCATCACCAAGGTTCCAGTTACATTAGCACCGACCCAAGTTTCTTCTTCACCAGCACCATCTCCAGTATCAGTACCAGCGCCAACACCAACACCAACTTCAAGTTCTGCACCAACTCCTCCTGCCTTGTCCGAGTCTTCCAAGATTCAGCGAGAAGATAGGCCCCAGAAACCTCAGACAGCCTCTTTCGCATCAGCTCCTTCTATCAAAGACATATTTCAGCCAGCATCTCAGGCCTAGCCCGGAGCGAAACCGTGGATTCTCAGCAAAGGCCCAAGATCAGCAGCAAGGCCAAGAAAGCTGCCGAGGTCACCAAGGATCAACAAGCTGCCGAGGCTGCCAAGACCCAGACTCCCGGAGTATCCAATATTGAAGTTGGACAGCGTACTCTTGTGTCCATGATAAAGAAGGGTCGTGCTGCCTCCGGGTCATCTGCCTCCTGGTCTGATGGCAGCAAGCAACTTACTTTACACACCAGCCCAGCTGCTACACAGATGGCTAGAAAAGAGGCTCATGCCAAAGGCTTGGTTGTGGCACAAACTCTCTCTGGGGAAAGCTACGTCACTCTAATTGAATATGTCAACAATTGGAATGATGCTGAGTTTGTCAATCTCAACAATGATATCTCGGAGAAGTTTGGCCCCACCGAGTTCAGCGCCCAGATGAATACAACTTCTAAAGAAATTTCACTTGCAGGCCGAATGATGGAGGTAAACCTCTTCGTCATGCCTTTACATCTATGCAAGTACTTAGAGATATATCCACTAGTCCTCGAGCGTCTGGGGGAGTAGCTTGTTACTCGGCCGAATGCTCCTATAAAATTAGTGTAGTTCCTTAGTAGCCTCGAATATTCACACACTTAGAGCTGGGTTAAGTTCCACTTGCCCCGGATCTTGTAAATTTCGAATATTCACACACCTAGGGCCGGGTTAAGTTCCATTTTTCCTGGATCTTGTAAATTTTGAATATTCACACACCTAGAGCCGGGTTAAGTTCCACTTGGCCCGGATCTTGTAAACTTCGAATATTCACACACCTAGAGCCGGGTTAAGTTCCACTTGGCCCGGATCTTGTAAACTTCGAATATTCACACCTAGAGCTAGGTTAAGTTCCACTTGGCCCAGATCTCATAAACTTTGAATATTCACACACCTAGAGCCGGGTTAAGTTCCTCTTGGCCCGGATCTTGTAAACTTCGAATATTCATCCTGAGCTAACATTGTTCTTTTCAGATCACTACCAACCGCCGTACCGCCAAGTTCTAGTGGGTTTTGGATACACACAAGGATCTTCGCTCAAAGCATGGTAAATTGATCGCTGAGCTGAAGAAGAAATGTAAATTATCTCACTCAATAATTTTTACTCTTACTTCTCTGCATCATTTGTTGTCCGAACTAACTTGCTATTCGGATTGCACAACCGAAGTTAAAGCTGAGAACATCATCATGAGGAGGAACTTGGCCGATATCAGAGGTAACTTGTCTTGGATATTCATCCTTTGTTTATTTTTATTCTGACTCGGAAGATAATCATACCTAGGCTCTGCCAGGTCAGTAAACTATTGCAGTGACACTTCAAGATAGCGTGCCTATGCCTGACATGATGCTTCACATTCTCAAACAAGTAGGGCAACATCAGGCCGAACTCAAGAAGAAGGACGACGATATCACCGAACTCGAGCTCAAAGACGATGAAATTACTCCCACAAGGCTGAGCTGGATAAGGCTGACCAAGAATTCTTCAAGGAAAAGGAGCGCCTGAAAACTCAGCTCCAAAAGGACCAAGATTTGCTGAAGGAAGCCGACGTCAAATTTGAGTCGGTGACCATGGAATACGAGAAGCTCAAAAAGAGGAATGTTGACGGTCTCAAGAGCTGACCCGAACCTTGGTTATATCTCTTGTCAGTTTTGTCTCTTCAGCTGACATTTGTTTCTCCGGGTCATGCGCCCTTACTAACTGATGTTACTTGTCTTGTTCTCAGGCAAATTCCTAGAGAGCGATGCCACTACTTTTGCTGTTGTTGCCAAATTCTTCCTGTAGAGAGGTACTCTAGTTGGGCCTGGCTCCGAGTCTATTCCTTATGATATGGAGGGCATGCTGGTGAGCCTTGCTTCCCGAGTTGAAACCATGAAGAATTATGGTGCAGATATGATGACTGCAGTCGTCCGGATCTTCAATGCTCTCTGGCCCAATGATGATACTCCATAAGGCTTGACAACCTTTATTACTAAGCTAATGGAGTGTGAGACTCAGATGGATCTCTGGAGAGAATCAACTGCATGGGCTGGAGCTGACACGACGCTGAGCTTCGTGCTATCTTGGTATGAGGGCTTGGATCTGAAGGTTCTCGATCGCATGCGCACTGGATCCAAGTGGATGAATGATCCGGAGTGCATCGCTTGACGCAAGGCTTGCGCTTACAACCTCATCCAGTATGCCTTTGTCCACAACTGGAACGAAGGACCAAGCTTTCTTGACACTGTAAATGATGATTACGTCGAAGATAGATCAGGCAACGGAGAAGAAGAAGAAGCCTCTGAGTTTGCCAAGGACACTAAAGATCCGGAGGGTGCGGAAGCTAACCCATATGATGAGGTAGAAACTGAGGTTCCTTTGGCTAATACTGACTTGCCTCCTCCTGCGACCAATGATCCAGCTCCTGCCGTTGCTCCTTGAGTGAAAAACACTTTAACGTTTATTAGATCCCCGGTATGCTGGGTGCAGATGTATCAAGCACAATGGTTATGTTTTGCTACTAAGTCATTTATGTCGGATTAACTTGGGTGTAGTCCCCGAGTTCCATTTTCTTGTTCCCCCAATTTTATGATTCGGCTCGCGTCTACCTTGATTCGGCCTTTTGACTTACGAGTCCGAGGTTAAAAAAATTGACTTAACAATACTTGGAACTTTAGGATTAGCTCACCGTAATTCAACATAACATAAATAAAATAAATACAGGGTTAGTCCGAATAACAAATATCGGCTCGATTACATTATTTTCCTTAGTCGTTTTTCATGTGCTTTGCAATTCCAAACTTGTTCTCTTGCTTGCCATGAAGCCAATTCTTGTTGGACAATAGCAAGTCGAAGAGTTAGGTTTTTGGTGCCTACACACTACTAACCCGACTAAGGTGTAAGTAATTTAAGCCAGACGACATATAAAAAGTAAATACACAAAAGACAATTATTAAGGCAGTTCCCGAGTTTCTGCTCGGGTCCCGAGGTTTCATTGATAAGCTCATTGCCGACATACATACCGACATATGAGAGATTCAGATACATACACTTTTCGATAAGTGTAAAACGGATGAAGTAGAGCAACATTCCATGGATGCTTAGATTCTTCGCCGGATCTGTTTGCCTTGTTCTTCTCCTATGGTTGTGCATCAGTGAGATAGGAATCATCGTGCAACGCTTTTCTTACAATGAAAGGCCCCATGGAGGGGATAACTTATGCATGCCAGCAGTGCGCTGCACCAACCGAAGTACCAAATTACCTTCTCGGAGGACTCGGGGGTTTACTTTCTAGCTATAGTAGCATCGGAGATTTTGCTGATATATGGCGGATCTAGACAAGGCCAATTCTCTCGCTTCTTCCAGCAGATCAACATCATTTTGCCGGGCTTCCTGCACTTCGGCTTCTGTGTATTGGGCGACCCTGGGTGAGTCATTCTCTATATCGGCTAGTAATACAGCTTCTGCCCCATATACCAGAAAGAATGGCATATAGCCTGTTGATCGATTCAGAGTTGTTCTTAAACTCCAAAGTACAGCTGGTAGTTCTTCTATCCAGCACCCCGCCGATCTTTGTAGTGGCTCAATGAGCCAGGGGTTTATCCCGGACAAAACTAGTCCGTTGGATCTTTCCACTTGTCCGTTTGATGCGGGGTGGGCTACTGATGCAATATCTAGCCGGATCTTCTTTTCTCGGTAAAACCTCAGAAATGCTCCTTTAGCAAAATTTGTGCCATTATCAGTTATGATACTATGAGGATAGCCGTATCTCAAGATTATATCTTTGAGGAATGTCACAACTGTTGCCCCATCACATTTCCTGATTGGCTTCACATCGATCCACTTGGTAAATTTGTCTACCATAACCAAGATATGGGTCATGTTTCCTTTTACAGGCTTAAATGGGCCAACCATATCCAAACACCATACAACCAATGGCCAAGTTATATGTATAGTTTTCAGCTCCGACATAGGCATGTGTGTCTTGGTGGTGTATCTTTGACAACCATTGCATTTTCTTACAAGATCTTCTGCTTGCTCCAAGGAACTTGGCCAGTAAAATCCATGCCGGAAAGCTTTTGCCACTAAGGCCCTGGATGAAGCGTGATGCCCACACTCTGCCTGATGGATATCTCGAAGGATGTCAAGCCCTTCTTCCGGGTCAACACATCACTGCAGAACACTTGTGACACTTCTCTTGTATAGTTCGACATTGATAATGGTGTATGCCTTTGCTCTCCTTTGGATTTACCTTGAAAGTACCTCGTCACTTGGCAAGGTTCCCTCCTTCAAGAACTCAAAGATTGGCTTTACCCATGTAGGTATAGCTCGAATATGGAAAAGTTCCTCGTCGATTTCCATTGCTTCCATCGACATAAATCCCGCCGGATCAAGCTGAACAGTCCCCAGGTTATGCGAGGTAGTCCCTAAGTCTGCCGAAGTAGTCCCCGGGTTTGTTGTGGTGTTTCCCCAGTCCACATCCATAGGGGTAGTTTCTGATCCAAAGTGCGCAGGGACATAGGTTAACTCAGATTCTGGTGAGGGTGTGATAGATGGTTTTCTCAAGTGCTCCAAAGAAATGCCTGGCGGGATTGGCTGCCGAGATGACCCCAATTTGGAAAATATGTCGCCTGCTTCATTTTCAAGCCGAGGTACATGATGGAATTCACATCCTTCGAAGAATCCACATATCTTTTGGACATTGAATCTATAAAGGGCCATGTTTGCGTCCAGAGCATCCCAATTGCCAGACACTTGCTGCACCACCAAATCCGAATCACCAAAACATTGTATCTAAGGTATCCCCACTTCCTTTTCCAACTTAACCATGCACTGACTCTTCATACTCGCCAACATTATTTGACACTCTGGAATGGATCTGGAGGACATATTTTAGTTGATCTTTCTTGGGCGAGGTAAGTACTACCCCGGCCCCTAGTCCTTCCTTTAACTTTGATCCATCAAAGTGCATCCTCCAATAGTTTAAGTCCGGCAAATGTGGTTCGTATTGCATTTCAGCCCAATCCATGAAGAAATCACCCACTGCTTGAGATTTGATTGCATCTCTCCTATCAAACTATGGTGCATATGGAGCTAACTCAATTGCCCATTTTGCAATCCGGACACTTGCATCTTTGTTGCTCATTATCTCGGAGATGGGCGCTTCACATATCACTTTTTGGGGTGTTCCTCAAAGTAATGCTTGAGCTTCTTGGCTGCCATATACACGCCGTATGTCATTTTATGATAGTGAGGGTAATTCTGCTTTGAAGTTGACAACACCTTGCTTAGGTAATACATTGTCCTCTGCATCGACTTACCCTCCACGCTCCACCACTATCACTGCACTTACGACTCGGTTGGTCGTTGCTATATAGAGCAACATTGGCTCTTTGGATAGTGGCGAATCTAACACTGGTGCAGAGGCTAGCATCTTTTTTAGTTCATGAAATGCGTTATCATCTTGTGGTGTCCATATAAATTTATCTGCCTTTTTCATTAACTAGTAGAGGGGCAATGCCTTTCTCTCCCAGCCGACATACAAACCGACTTAACGACGCCAGGCAACCAGTAAATTTCTGCACATCATTAAGACACTTTGGCAGTTCCATTCTTTCTATGGCTCGGATTTTTGTGGGGTTGGCCTCGATACCTTGGCTGGATACGAGAAAATTGAGTAATTTCCCAGCCGGCACACCAAAGGTACATTTCTCCGGGTTAAGCTTCATTCGGAACCTTCTTAGGTTCGCGAATGTTTGTCGGATGTCATCAAGGAGCGTTTTGCTTTCCTTAGTTTTTATTACAACATCAACCACATAAACTTGCACATTTCGACCAATTTGGTCATGTAGACATTTTTGCATGCATTGTTGATACGTTGCTCCTACATTACATAAACCAAACGGCATAGTGCGATAGCAATAAGCCCCATACGGGGTGATAAACGTGGTCTTTATTTGAACATCCGGGTTCAAAGGTATCTGGTGGAAACCAGAATATGCATCTATGAATGATAACAACTCACACCTAGCAGTTGAATCTATGACCTGGTCTATCCTTGGCAGTGGAAATGGATCTTTTGGACATGCCTTATTCAGGTTCGTGTAATCGATACACATATGCCACACCACTGCCACATTCGGATCATCCTTCTTCTTCTCCACGAGCACCGGATTAGAGAGCCAATCCAGGTAAAGTACTTCCATGATAAACCCGGCTGCAAGGAGCCGAGCTATCTCATCTCCAGTGACCTTTCTCCTGTCTTCGGCGAAGCGGCAGAGAGGTTGCTTCACCGGCTTTGCTCTGGGTCTTATATTCAAAGAGTGCTTGGCTAACTCCCTCAGCACACCTTGCAGGTCTAGTGTATACCAAGCAAAGATATCCCGATTCTCATGGAGGAAGTTGACAATCTCACTTTCCTATTTGTCGCTTAATCTGTCACCAATGGTTACAGTGCGCTCTGGGAACTGATCATCAATGTGCACCTTCTTTGTATCCTTTGTCGCTTGAAACGAGACACTCCCATGCGGGTTAGTCAGAGCTGGCATATGCTGTTGCGCGGACTAAGCTAATGCCGCCACTTCCTGAATTTTCCTTTTCTCCTGAGAAATCACAAGTGACTCGGCCAGGTTAGACCTGGCTGAAGCACACTCAATGGAATGCCTGAAGTCCCCAACTATGGTGATCACTCCCCTTGGCCCAGGCAACTTCATCTTCAAGTAACCGATGTGATTACTTGCCATAAACTTCTTTAGAGTAGGCCTACCGAGTAACGCGTGATACGCGCTTTCCAAGTTCACAACCTCAAACTCCAAGTTCTCAGTTCGGCAGTTGTCCCTCGTGCCGAATAATACGTCAACCCAGACCTTCCCAATGGGCTCACATGAGATACGTGGTCTTTATTGCTTGGAGCATGTTCTCCGATATACCTAACTTGTGGATGGTATCCTTATACACGATGTTAATGCTACTTCCATTGTCTATCGGCACCTTGGAAAATCTCACATTGATATTTGGCCCAATGAAAGTCGGATCCAGCACTAGTGCATAAGACGTAGGACTTGGCATAAGCCTGTGGTGATCCTTGATGCTCCAAGTGATTTACTGTTTCGCCCAAGGCATATACCTCGTCACGGCTGGCATAACCGCATTCACCTCCATTTGTCAGTGCTGCAAGCTTTTTCTATCAGTTTCCTCTATGGTGAACACACAGTATCTTTGGTGATGCTCTCTATATTCATTCCTGTCGTCGTTGCCATGATACCCTTGGTCCTATTGTTGCTGATTATTCACCTGATGCACTACATCCCTTCTCTCATGGTTCTTATACCTCGGTGGAGGTGGAGGCAACATCAGTTGCTGTCCATTCCCCCCAGTAAGCTGCTGCTGCCGAGGTGCATCGTTCCGAGGTGGTTTGTGGCGAGGTCCATCATGCCGATGTGCTTCATGCCGAGGTACTTGAGCATTCCTCGAGCCACCCTTCTCTATATTCCTCATCCATTCACATTGCTGGGTCGTATGATTCACCGGATTATTTGGACTTGGTGTATGGAACTTGCACGGCTAATCTAGCATAGACTCATATGTGTATCTCGGCCTATCCTTCTTTTCCTGCCACTGTTTCTTCTGTTCCGGCATCCAAGTTTTCTTACCATCATTCCTTTGTTGCCACTATTGCCCTACAGTTTTCTAGCGTTGGTTTGCACCTGCATGTGGCTGATCTTGATCCATGGCTGCCACTTGCTGCGAGCTGTACCGGTAATCCGGCCGACCATCCCTTCTTTTACCTTGACCGGCATTCCCATGGTCGTGGCTACCTCGGCCAGCTTCACCCGACTGGCACTGTGACGATCCTCATCAACTTGCACTGCTTTTCCTTTCCCTGCCCTTACCGGGTCATATAGGATCATCTGATTGTATTTTCTCCCCGAGGTTACCACTTCGTCTCTTCTAGGGCCATCATGAGGTGACGATGCAGCCCCAACGAACTTCGCCGGGTTAACCCTCACCGAATGAACTAGGTGAGATCCTCCTGGTATTGTCGGGTTAGCTTTGAGTATCTCCTCATTCTGCTTATACGCCACTCTCACTAAGTGGTTTACTCTCTCCTGCTGCCTCTCCCGGGCTTCTCCGGTTAGTCCCTCTAACTGGATTCTGATGCCTCTGTAGCCCTAAGGTTCTTTGCCGGGGTACTGTACCTCTCCAGTCCCGTTGTTACCAGCGTAGCCCCGACTTAGGCACATACTCCTTGTCAATCTCAGTGGTCAAGTTTCTACCTCTAATTTTCACTCCATCTATACGGTTTTCTTTTGCATACTCACGCAGTGTAATGTTTAGTGACTGCTGTAACTCAGCTACCTTTTTCGCCCTAGCTAACATTTTCTGCCTAGTCTCCTCTAGCTCGGCTTGTGCCTGAGCCGGATCTACTTCTGGTGCTATGGGTGTTGCTAAGCTATCTACTGTTGGAGATATGCCCAAGAGGCAATAATAAAAGTGATTATTATTATATCTTTGTGTTTATGATGAATGTTTACATCACATGCTATAATTGTATTATTAGGAAACACTAATACTTGTGTGTTTTGTAAACATAAGAGAGTCCCTAGTAAGTCTCTTGTTAAACTAGCTTGTTGATTAATTGATGATCATGGTTTCCTGATCATGGACATTAGGATGTGATTAATAACAAGGTTATGTCATTAGGAGAATGATGTGATGGACACACACCCATAGTAAGCGTAGCATAAGATCAAGTCATTAAGTTCGTATTGCTGTAAGCTTTCAAATACATAGTAACCTATTCCTTCGACCATGAGGTTATGTTAATCACCATCACCGGATGGATACTTTGATGACATCAAACGCCGCTTCGTAACTGGGTGGTTATAAAAGTGTCATTGGGTATTCTAAAAGTATGTGTTGAAGCGCATGAACCAAGGTTGGGATTTGTCCATCCATATGACGGATAGATATGCTCTGGGCCCTCTCGGTGGAATGTCATCTAGTTAGCTTGCAAGCATGTGACTGGGTCACAAGGGATGACATATCACGGAACGAGTAAAGAGTACTTATCAGTAACGAGGTAGAACTAGGTATGGAGATACCGACGATCAAACCTCGGATAAGTATAGTATCGCAAGACGAAGGGAATTAGTTTCGTATGTAAGTGGTTCAATCGATCGCAAAGTCATCGTTGAGTATGTGGGAGCCATTATGGATCTCCAGATCCCGCTGATGGTTATTGATAAGAGATATGTCTCTATCATGTCTACATATTCACGAACCGTAGGGTGACACACTTAAGGTTCGAAGTTGTTTTAAGTAGATATGGAATGTGCGTTGGAGACCGAATGTTGTTCGGAGTCTCGGATTGGATTCGGGACATCACGAGGAGATCCGGAATGGTCTGGAGAATAAGATTCATATATAGGGGATCATTTTCTAAGTTAGGAAATGTTCCGGACTGTTTGTATGAGGATTCTAGAAGGTTTCGGAATGTTCCGGAAGGTTCTAGAAGATATCTTGGAGTTTGCTTGAAAATCAAGATAGGGATCAAGGAGTCCTGGTGGGTCAAGATACGGAGTCGTGGGGGAGGAGGACTCCTCCCCCCACCTCCAATCCGCCGGCCTACAAGGGAGGGGAGTCCTACAAGGACTCCCCCTCCCTAGGCGCCTCCCTTCTTTAAATAGAGGGGCAGGGGCGCCCCCTCCTCCCCTGCTCCCATAACACCCAATCTCTGCCGCCTCTCTCCTCCACCATCTTCTGCACAGGCATAGGCGAAGCCCTGCAGAATTCTCTACTCCACCACCACCACCACGCCATCGTGCTGCTGGGATTCCGTGGAGAAGATCTACTACCTCCGCTACTCGCTGGAACGGGGAGAGGAAGGTCTGCTTCGACTCCGCACGTGTGACCGACTGCGGAAGCGCTGCCGAAACGCGGCACCGGAAGGATCGTCCACTTGACCGACTGCGGAAGCGCTGCTGGAACGCGACGCCGGAAGGATCGTCCACACGATCTTGAGATCGGCAAGTGATCGACTACATCAACCACGAGATCTAATCTCGTTAACGCTTTCGGATCTACGAGGGTTAGTTCCTATCTATCTCGTTGCTCATGTCTAATAGATTAGATCTTGGCTTTTATCTAGATTAGATCTAGGTTTTGTTCGTTCTTGCGGTAGAATTTTTTTGTTTTCCATGCTACGAACCCATCATCTACTGCCTGCTGCAGTACATTCTCCGGCCTCTCTAGTGGAGGGAATCTAGATCTTGCCTCTTCGGTGTAGTGTCCGGATCTGGCGTCAGGTCCTTGCTTGCTCCTGCATCAGGTGCCGTCATCATTACCTCAACGCAACTAGCGGGGCGAATGATACGTGAGCTACGAGCCGTGCTAAGAGGTGGTTCGCCTCCCTCGACGACATGCTGTGGGTGAATGCAGGACTCGTCAAGGCCGACGTAGATCTTGTGGGCGCCAAGCTTGACGAATATGCCATTGCGCAGTAGAGGGCGCCTGCCGAACCACCAACGTTGTCGCTGACATAGTCCAGCACTCCAAAGCGCTGAATGTGCCCGTGGACGATGCGTTCACCGGTGCCGATGATGTTTCCCGTCCGGATCTTCACTCCTGCTAGCACCGTTGGCCCCACGGTGGGCGTCAACTATCGTGGTGGTGGCACGACAGATACCATGTATAGGCTAAAGGTGGGGCCAATAGTGTCGTGATTCACACACATATGCTTGTATTTCTCTCTTATCAATGGTGGATTAGATGGGCTCCTTGAGATGTTCGTGGGAAGGAGCCTATTGCTCTTACTACCCACAACTACTTCTCTAGGGTTTTCCCTTAGTAAAAATGACCGACCCTCTCTATGGAGATCTTTCCCCTCCTTATATAGGGGGCTAGGTTACAAGTTACAACATACGTGGAAGGCATATTCTCCAAATATGCCTCTCCCAAAATAGCAGAGCGGTGCTCCTATTTTCTCTGTCTAAGCTAATCCTAAGCCTCTCTGAGCCCCTCTGCGGCGCGTCGTCATCCGACATAGGCAATGTCACCATTGTCAGCCACACTCGCTGGTCCATCCCTTTATCTGCTTCGCTCATGCTACAATGGAGAGAGAAAACCTTTGACCAAGAAGATTCCTTCCTTCCCTTGTAAGCCAAGTGGTAACCCGACTCAAGCCTGGTTAACTCGGCCCTGTGGGTACCTCAAACAAGTTACAAAGAAGCTAGCCAACATACGCTATATGTCGGCCAGGACAATGTTAGACAAATATCCTTCATGCCGGGTCACTCCGTAAGTCGGTCTGCCTTGAGGTGACTCAGTCATCTTACGCTTTGACATTGCCATACCTCTACTAACAGGGCCTTTATACCCCGGCGTGACCCTACCTGGGGGTATCCCCCAACACTAGGAACACCGAACGAGTGGAGATGCTCTAAGCAATCAACTCATCAGGCCCCGCGCCGCACCCCTACCCCATTCCCACGGGCAGCTTGGGTGGATCTTCTTGACACCGAAATCTTCCCTCCTGCCCTCACCCTCCTATCTGCCTCCATCGACACCATCTGTCGGGCAAACCCCGGTCGGATATGGTGGCGGCCGATTCTCATAGGGGTTTTGGGGGCTCTCCATGGTGGCTGGTGGCCATGATTCTCTACTTTCCCGGCAAGGCAGGAAGGGATTATAGGCTGTCGTGCAGGACAGGTGACGTTGGCGGCGGGATGGCCGTTATGGTGGCATCCGCGCCTAGTAGGGTGGAGGGCCTGATATGGGCCCGACCGAGCCATGGCCCAAGTAGGCGGAGGTGTTGTTGTGTTCTTGCATGGTTCTTAGCGGCCTCACAGTGTCTTAGCACCTACGCGTGGTTGTGGTTGGTGCTAGGGTGGCAGACATTCTGGCCTCTCTAGCGACATGGGGGCCTGTTGGATCTGAATAAAGATGGTTTGGCTCTACCGATCTTCGAGCGCCAAGTGTCAGCCTCCTTGACCTAGACGCTAATGGACCCCGGTCTTCTCTCTCAGAGATTTTTTGCTATTTGGCCCATGGCGCCACTAGATATCCGGATCATAATTGATCCGGTTGTGCGCGTCCTTATCTTCAGCTAGTGTGGCTTTATGAGGGTGTGGCGTGAAGCTTCGCTCTCTTGTCAGTGTCATGAGACATGTCTAAAAATATATTTTCATGATATTAATAGTGGTGGAGAAAGTGAAGGTTGCTGCTATCGGAGGTTTGCAATGGCAAAGAGGTGTATTGCTTGCGATGAAGAATTTTTGCATAGGTTCTTCCTGTATGTCAGGTGTTTGGTGTCTTGCAGCAGTGGCATT
Source organism: Avena eriantha (assembly GCA_910589775.1). Taxonomy (NCBI): domain Eukaryota; kingdom Viridiplantae; phylum Streptophyta; class Magnoliopsida; order Poales; family Poaceae; genus Avena; species Avena eriantha. The sequence continues at coordinate 527,480,214 of OU342743.1, forward strand.
TGCAAGGGGGTGGGGGTGGGTGGGAGCACATATGGACTGCATTTTTGGTGGTGCTCTTCGGGTACCGAGTCATGATTTTCAGGGTGAAAGCCCAATATCTGATCTTCATTGGTTGTACCTAGTTGTGGCCTTGCTGAAGGAATTGTTTTGTGAAATCGTACTTCCTCCTCGAAACAGGCCTGCGCCCCACTTTATAGATAAAGAAACATCCAAATACAACCACGTTCCATCACAACGCACAACTGGCTATAGCCAAAAAAAGAGATAAACACCACCGTCCATTGGGACCTCAGCACAAGATATCCCAGAGAAAAGAAAAAGATCAACAATAACAAAGCAAGTCCATATGCACAACGGACACTTGGATCACGTGTGGTCAGGGGCCGAGAAGGGGTGCGCCGCCACCCTTAACGCCTGGAAGGTGTCATCCAGGTGACCCCGATCCTGCTGCCTAGCCAGCGGGTACCACTTCTGCAGGTATATGAGAAAAGAGAAAATGGAGTCAGAAGCACGGATGGGGAAGATCCGCTCTATCACCATATTGTTCCGCACATTCTATAAGGTCCATGTGAGGGCTGCAAACACTAGCAGAAGAGGTGGCGCCTCCTTTCGTCCCGGTTTGCCTTAGTTTGTAAGAACTCTCCGATATTCTGGGCCTGCCAAGCGGCCCAAGGGCTTCCTGACAAAGCTCCACAGAAACTGAGCCTCCATACATGTGAACATGATGTGGGCGCACGTCTCCAGTGTCCCACATAGAGGACACATGCCATTGCTAGGGTCATTACGCTTAGCCACCTCAACTCCAGATGGCAGGCGATCACGAATAAGTTACTAGACAAAGATACAAATACTAAGAGGGAGGGGGAGGGCTTCCAAAGGGGTGTGGTCCAACCTAGCTCAGGGACCTAGAAGAGGGCTCTGTACGCCGAGCTAGCCGATAATTCGCCTGCCAGGGTCAGCCACCATGAAACAAAGTCCCTCTCGATAGAAAGGGAGTCTGGGAGAGAGGTCCTCAGTCTCTGGTACTCCGCGGCCTTGGCCAGGCTAAAGATCTAACAGAACAAGATGTTCCAGCATCCCTCTCGGAAGGCCCCAGCCACCAGCATCGAGGAGGCAACACTAATTCTTGGGGGATACCCCCGGGTAGGGCCACACTGGAGTATAAAGGCCGAGTAAGCTGAGGTACGGCACGATGAACTCCTTCTCTATCTTAAAAATGGCCTTAATCCGGCGGAATACCTTTGAGTTGCTAAGCTCGAAAGAAGAGGTCTGGTTGGACTCAAGGGGCCGCTCAAATGGCAGATCTTCTGGGAGCGTTTCTGTAGGGGGGAGACCTGACTGCGGACGAAAGTGATCATAATGTCCTCGCTGCGCAGCTGCAGCCCGACAAGCTCCTTGATCCAACGATCTACCTGGTTCGCTAGTGTAGTAGGTTGCTTCGGGATCTTCTCCCACAAGGAGGTGTCCGGGACACCCATCTTGAAGGGGAGCAGCCGGATCAGATCTTCATCCGAGTTGTTCCTGACATAGAAGAAGGTCCGGGGCCAGCCCTTGCAAGATTCAAGGCCGGTGACCCAGGGGAAGGCGGAGTTCTTGCGAGGAGAGATTGAGGCTCCACCGCACTAGACCAGATGTTTGACGGTGGGGGCAAGAAGAGGATCCGGGATAACATTTTTCTTGAGACCAAAGAACTTGATCCAAAGTTCTTTCGTAGGCCAGAGGCCGACGTATCCCTCTATGCCGGAGGCAAAATAGGAAAGCGATGTGATTGTGTTGGCAGGAAGATGGTGAGGCTGAAGCTGGTAGGTGGTGATGAAATCGCGGAAGAAATCACTCACAGGCAAACCAAAGCCACGCTGAAAGTGAGAGAGAAAGACAACAAACTCGCCTAGATTTGGAGAAGGGGCTATCTCCTGGGCAGCGAGGCGGCATGTGACGCCCGCGGGGATGCGGCGGATCACGTATAGCCAGTCGAGGTCATCCTGGCAGATGGACGTGCCTGCCCAGGCACCACGCTCGTAGGATTCTTCTTCATCCTCCTGCTCATCAACAATGGAGGCTTCTTCCTCATTCATGGCTAGATTGAAGTCTTCGAGGAAGTAATCTGCGAAAGAATAGCCGATAGTGGGAAACTTGGAGCTGTAGAGCCCCGTGACGAAGAGCTTGTGCAGAGGCAGTGGCGCAGTTGCGGAGGAGCGACAAGGCACGACAGCGGCGGTGCTATGCTAACGTAGAAGCAGCGGCGGCGGCAGCGACACTTTGGAGAAGAAGGGGGCAAAGGGCAGGGGCGCATGTGGAGTGGGGGAACTTCCCCAAGAGTTGCCATGTCCCCTATTTATCCGCGCCTCACGAGCGCGTAGTGGGATCAACTACTGCGGCATGGACACACGATGTGGCCGTGTATTTTCCAAGCCCACCAATTAGGATCGTCCCACAACAAGGACCATAAGGAGCAGGGGATCCCACGACGTGATGTTATGATACAGTTAACGAGGGGCTGCCGTGACGTGACGTGCGCATCAGTTATTCCTGACAATCAATACAGTAATCGGCGCAGTAAACTAGCGCGACCCTTAAAATGGGGCAAAGTGATGATTACCCTCGATGTGGGACATGGGGAAGCGTATGAGAGAAGGAAAGATAACCTGGATATATGGGCAATAACCCGGCCAACGAGAAGTAACTCGGATTGAGTCAAGGGAACATCAAACCAAAGAGACCAGGTTATAGAATAACTCGACAAAGAAAGTGCTGATCTTGAAAATTGGAACCTGTTGTGGCCTTATCAGCTGAAGTTGCTAATACCGCACCAGCTTCGGGGACTAATGTTGGGGGGATACCCCTGATGGCTCTGTGTATGACGTCTAGAAAAGTGCTGGTGCGATGTTGATGTAGAGCTCGTTGGGAAACCCAAGAGGAAGGTATGATGAGCACAGCAGCAAGTTTCCCTCAGTTATGAAACCAAGGCTTAATCGAACCAGTAGGAGCAAGGAAACACCCCAAAGGTGTTACTAGCTGAGCTTTGGCAGGGAGCACTACCGGTGCTAGTTGCAACGTGGAGACCTGCACAACACAACCACAGAACTTTGTCCCCAACTTGCGATGAGGTTGTCAATCTCACCGTGTTTTGCGGAAAACAAAGGATTAAACATATCGAATGGAAAGAAGTAAAAGTTTGCAGAAAGTAAACACAAAGCAGTAAAAGATTGTAGATGGTATGTAAAAGACAAGGACCGGGATCCATAGTTCACTAGAGGTGGCTCTCCTTAGATAGATAACATGCTGGGTGAACAAATTACAGCGGGACAATTGACAAACATCGAGAAAGCAATACATGCATATACTAATCATCTTGACTCCTTTGAGACTTGATTGGGCATTACAACATAATACATAGACCGCCATCCAACTGCATCTATGACTAATAATCCACCTTCAGGTTATCATCCAAACCCCCTCTAGTATTAAGTTGCAAGCAACAGATTATTGCTTTACGAACTGCGTGTAAAGTAAACAATAGGATTGTTCTATGAACAAAGGATTGTTGTTTTCTCCCTAGTAGCAACAACACATCTAGTACCTTAGAGATTTCTGTCACTTCCCCAGATTACCAGAGGCATGAACCCACTATCGAGCATAAATACTAACTCTTGGAGGTGCTAGCATCTACTCGGCCAAGATAGCTACTAACAACGGAAAGCATGCAAGATCACAAATAACAAAGACATGATAGAATCAATAATCAATCTGAAATAGCATCTCAATATCCATCTCAATAATTACAAATAGATGACCTTGATCATGAACGGAGCTCACAAGATCTAGACATGAAAGCACAAAGGAGGAGAACCAGCCATCTAGCTACTACATGGATCCGTAGTCCAAGGATGAACTACTCACGCATCACACCAGAGGCTTGCATGGTGATGAAGAAGGCCTCCAGGGTGCCGGGAAGAGCTTCAGATCCCTCCCGATCTAGGTATGGAGATGACGGCAGCTACAGACTCTTTCGTGGATTTTTGATCGGGCACTTAGGGTTTTCGTCCCGAGGGCATCTTATAGTCGGAAGGGGAGGCCGAGGGGGTGCCGGGAGCGGCCACAGCACCCCCTAGCACGGGCCAGGCCTGGCCACGCGGCCAGGTGGTGTGGTGGACCCCTGGCCCCTCTCCATCTCATATTCTGGCACTTGATAACATCCGGAAAAATAGGCACTTTGGCTTTTGTCCTGTCCAATTCTGAGAATATTCATTTTCTGAGTTCCCTGGAACCAAAAACAACAGAAAACAAGCAGCTGGCACTGTGGCTCTTGTTAATAGGTTAGTCTAAGAAATCATATGAAAAGTACTTCAAAATTGGAACAAAACACAAGAACGTGGATAAAACCAAGCATGGAGCATCAAAAATTATAGATACATTTGCAATGTATCAACCCCCGGGTAGGGTCACACGAGGGTATAAAGGGCGAGTTAGCCGTGGTATGGCACGGTCAAAGCAAGTGCTTGCTGGATCTCCTCAAGGTAGGCCAACTTACGGGGTAACCCAGCCTGGCGGGTATTCACCTAACACTAACCCGGCCGACATAAAATGTATGTCAGCTATACTTGATTTACCATATATGCAGGTACCCTCGTAGCCGGGTTAGCCAAGCGCTAGCCAGGCTACCACTTGGCTTCGAAGAGAATGAAGGAATCTCCCGTTGGTCAAAAGGTGGCCTCTATCCATTGTAGCATGAGCGAAGCAAGCAAAGGGAAGGACTAGCGGGGCGTGGCCGACAAAGGTGACGTAGCCAGTGTCGGCTAACGTTACCAATGTCGGGTGACATCAAAAGCAAAGCAGCTCACAAAGGATTGCGTACATAGTCCGGACTAGCTGTTTAAAGTGAATAAATAGGCATCTAGCTTTAGCCAAAGGGCATATTCGGGGAATATGCCTCCACGTATGCCCTAACTTTGTAACCTGGGTTCCCCTATATAAGGAGGACTAGGGCCTCCATAGAAGGGGATCGATCATTCTATCTTGGGAGAACTCTAGAGCACTGTAGTGGGGGGGGGGTAAGAGAACTAGTCTCCTTCTCACGAACAGCTCAAGGATCCCTTGTAATCCACCATTGATAGAGTGAAAATACAAATACTTGTGTGTGGAATCACCACACTATCCATCCCTGGATTCCTCTAGCACTCATTGGCCCCATCTTTTGCCTATCCATGGAATCTGCCGTGCCACCACCACGACAGCTCACGCCCACCATGGGGCGAGTGGTGCTAGCAGGGGTAAAAATCCAAACGGGAAACATCTTCGGCACCGGTGATTGCATCGTCTCCGGGATCGTTCCACGCTTTGGAGCGCTGGAATACTTCAGTGACAATGCGGGAAGCTTCGGCAGGAACCCTCCTCCGCGCAACGGCCTCTTCATCAAGCTTGGCACGCACAAGATCTATGTCGGCGTCGACAAGACCTGCGTACACCCGCGTCACGTCGTCGAGGAAGGCGAAATACCTCTCAGCGTGGCTCACGGCATGCATATCACTCGCGACGCAAGCTGTGTTGAGGTCATGATGACAGTGCCAGACGCAGGAGCAAGCACGGATCCAACGCCAAAGCTGGAGGCAACGCTAAAGGAGGCAAGGTCCAGATTTCCTCCACTAGAGAAGCCAGAGAATGTACTGCAGCAGGCAATAGATAGCTTAGCAACACCATAGCGTCAGTAGTAGATCGGGCTCAGGCACAGGCCAAGTTAGAGGAAACTAGGAAGAAGATGCTAGCTAGTGCTGAAAAAGTAGCTGAGTTGCAACAATCACTAAATATCAGGGCAAACCGCATAGATGGGATAAAAATTAGAGGTAGAAACCTGATTACTGAGATCGACAGGGAGTATGTGCCTAGGCCGGGTCAAACAGCTACCATAGTCACAGGAGGGCTAGAAAGGTACAGTACCCCGGCAAAGAACCTCAGGGTTACCAATGCAGCTGTGTCTGAGTTAGAAGGCTTAACCGGAGAGGCTAGAGAAAGGCAACAGGAGAGAGTTAACCACTTGTTCAAAGTAGCATGTCAGCAGAACGAGGAGATGAACAAGGTAAACCCGGCACCGCCCGGAGCATCACATGTGGTTTATTCGACAAGAAACAACCCGGCCAAGTCTGCTGGAGCTACATCCTCTCCGGGTCACGCTCCTAGAAGAGAAGAAGCAGTGACCTCGGGCAGAAGAGACAAACAAATGGTCCCCTATTACCCGGTAAGGGCAGGCAAAGGAAAAGTAGTGCAAGTTGATGAGGATCACCATAGTGCTAGCCGAGGTGAGGCTGGCCGAGGTAACCACGACCAAGGCAATGTCGGTCAAAGGAACGTTGTCAACGGCAATGCCGGACAACGTAATCCGGTGGAAACAGGGCAAAATGCGCCTCGGCAACATCAGCAGTAGTACGCACCTCGGTAGGAGAGAAGTGCAGGCCAAGCAATGGAACTGGAAAACGCTCGTCAGGATCAGGACAAGCACAATGATGATTACTCGGCTATGGTCAACGACGGATTCCCGCGACCGGAGCACCATGTGATTGGATCAAGATTGGGAAATAGGAACCTGTAGCCGGATCACGCAAGGCTGAAGCTGGACCGGATTTATAGGTTGGAGATGATCGAGGTGCAAGGTCCTCCGGGTCCGGCATGCTTCGGACCCCGGATCATGAGAGAACCACCTGTGCCGAACTTTCAGTTGGCTAGAGGAACAAAGACATATGATGGCAGCACAAAGCCGGATGATTGGCTCATTGATTACGCAACTGCGGTTAAAATTGCAACAGGTAATTTGAGGTGGGCAATGACATATGTGCCCAAAATGCTGGAAGGCCCAGCAAGGGTTTGGCTAAACAACTTGCCACCAGGGAGTATCAATTATTGGCTGGATTTCAAGGAGTTGTTCATCAGCAACTTCTCGAGCACCTACAAGAGGCCAAACAGGCCACAAACTTTGGCATTATGCAAGCAAAGACCAAATGAGCCGGACAGGGAGTTTCTGACTCAGTGGTGTAATGTGCGCAATTGCATGGTTCGCCCAAGGTTGTAGGTATGGGAGTATGTTGTGGCAAAGGCTGCAGCGAGATATGCCAACCACATTTGCTGAGACGATCCGGATCGCGGATTCGTATGCCTTGGGAGACCCAACGCAACCCCGGGAAATGTCAAGCGAGTCGAATGAGGAATACTACAATAGAGATGGTTCTGGATCATCCAGGAGGAATGATTTCCGAGGTAAAAGAAGAGATGATCGACCAGATTATCGGTACAGCTCGTAGCAAGTGACTGTTGTGGACCGGGATCAGCCCAATGCCGGTGCAAGACAACGCCAGAAAACTGGAGGGCATCAATGGCAACAGAAGAGTGAAGGTAAGAAGCCTTGGACCCCAGAACAGAAGAAAAGTGGCAGGAAAGAAAGGACTGTCCGAGGTACACATTCGAGTCTATGCTAGATCAGCCATGCAAGTTCCATACACCAAGTCCAAATAGTTCGGCGAACCATACGACCCAGCAATGTGAGTGGATGAGGAAGTTGGAGCAAGGTAGTTTGGGGAATGCTCAGGCACCTCGGCATGATGCACCTCGGCATAATGGACCTCAGAATGAAGCACATCGGTAGCAACTGCTCACAGGAGGAAATGGACAGCAGCTAATGTTGCCTCCACCTCCACCAAGGTATGAGAATCAGGAAAGGAGGGACATTGTGCATCAAGAGAATAACCAGCAACAACAAGACCAAGGATATCACGACAGTGAGGGGAGAAATGAGGATAGAGCATGACCAAATTTACTGTGTATTTACCACAGAAGAGACGGACAAGAGGAGTTTGCAACACCGACATATGGAGGTAAATGTGGCAATGCCAGCTGTGGTGAGGTATATTCCTTGGTCGGATCAGGAGATTACTTGGAGCATCAAGGATCACCCAAAGCTTATACCTAGTCCAGAGACCTACGCGCTGGCACTAGATCCGACATTCATTGGGCTGAATATCAATGTGAGGTTCTCCAAGGTGCTGATAGACAATGGTAGTAGCATTAATATCATGACAAGGATACCATGCACAAGTTGGAAATAACAGAGAATATGATCTAGGCAACAATGACCACCTTTCACGGCATTGTGCCAGGTATCTCCTGTGAGCCAATTGGTAAGGTCCGGATCAATGTGTTATTCAGCACAAGGGATAATTGCCGGACTGAGAATTTGGAGTTTGAGGTGGTGAACTTGGAGAGCGCATACCATGCATTACTCGGGAGGCCCACTCTGAGCAAATTTATGGCAAGTACTCATGTCGGTTACTTGAAGATGAAATTACCAGGACCAAGGGGGTGATTACCATAGCCGGGGACTTTAGGCGTTCTATTGAATGTGCTTCTACCGGATCTAACCTAGCCGAATCACTCGTGATCGCCCAGGAGAAGAGGAAAATCCTGGAAGTGGCTGCACTGGCTCAATCCGCGTAGCAGCATATGCCGACTCTGTGTAACCCACATGGGAGTGTTTCATTTCAAGCAATGAAAGATACAAAGAAAGTGCCTGTTGATGATCAGTTTCCGGAGCGCACCGTAACTATTGGTGCCGGGTTAAGTGACAAATAGGAAAGCGAGCTCGTCAACTTCCTCCGTGAGAATCGGGACATTTTTGCTTGGTCTACGCAGGACTTGCAAGGTGTACCGAGGGAGTTGGCCCAGCACTCTCTGAATGTAAGACCCGGGGCAAAGTCGGTAAAGCAACCTCTCCGTCGCTTCGCCAAGGATAGGAGAAAAGCCATTGGATATGAGATAGCTCGGCTCCTCGCAGCCGGGTTTATCATGGAGGTACATTACCTGGATTGGCTCTGTAATCCGATGCTCGTGGAGAAAAAGAAGGATGATCCAAATGTGGCAGTGGTATGGCGCATGTGTATCGATTACATGAACCTGAATAAGGCGTGTCCAAAAGATCCATTCCCACTGCCAAGGATAGATCAGGTCAGAGATTCAACTGTGGGTTGTGAGTTGTTGTCATTCATAGATGCATACTCTGGTTTCCACTAGATACCCCTGAATCCGGATGATCAAATAAAGACTGCGTTTATCACCCTGTATGTGCCTTATGGCTATCGTATTATGCCGTTCGGATTACATAATGCAGGTGCAACGTACCAACAATGCATGCAAAAATGTTTACAAGACCAAATAGGTCGGAATGTGCAAGTTTATGTGGATGATGTGGTGATAAAAACCAAGGAAAGCAAAACGCTCCTTGAGGATATCCGGCAAACATTCACGAACCTAAGGAAGTTCCGGATGAAGCTTAACACGGAAAAATGTACCTTTGGTGTACCGGCAGGGAAATTACTCGGTTTCCTTGTATCCAGCCGAGGTATTGAAACCAATCCCACGAAAATCCAAGCTATAGAGAATATGGAACTGTCGAAGTGCCTTAACAATGGGCAGAAGTTCACTGGTTGCTTGGCATCGTTAAGCCAGTTTGTAAGTCGGCTAGGAGAGAAGGCATTGCCCCTCTACCAGTTAATGAAAAAGGCAGATAAATTTACATGGACACCGCAAGCTGATAGCGCGCTCCGGGAGTTAAAAAAGATGATGTCCTCTGCACCAATACTAGCTGCACCACTACCCAAGGAGCCGATGTTTCTCTATATAGCCACGACCAACCGAGTTGTAAGTGCAGTAATACTAGTGGAACGCGATGAGGAAGGAAAGTCGATGCAAAGGTCGGTGTATTACTTGAGCGAGGTATTGTCCGCTTCAAAACAGAATTACCCCCACTATCAGAAGATGGCATATGGTGTGTATATGTCGGCTAAGAAACTCAAACACTATTTTGAGGAGAACCCCATCAAGGTGGTGTGTGAAGCACCCATATCCGAAATTATGGGTAATAAAGATGCTAGTGGCCGAATTGCAAAATGGGCAATTGAATTAGCCCCGTACGCACCACACTTTAATAGAAGGGATGCGATCAAGTCACAAGCGGTGGCGGATTTCTTCGTAGACTAGGCTGAGATGCAGTATGAACCACCTTTGCCGGACTCAAATTACTGGCGAATGCACTTTGATGGGTCAAAGCTAAAGGAAGGACTTGGGGTCAGCGTAGTGCTTACCTCCCCCAAGAAGGACCAGTTGAAATATGTCCTCCAGATCCATTTTAGCGTATCAAACAATGTGGCTGAATATGAAGCACTTGTGCATGGACTCAAAGTAGCAAAGGAGGTAGGCATATGTCTGATACTGTGTTTTGGTGATTCAGATTTAGTGGTACATCAAGTGTCTGGCAACTAGGATGTGATGGACGCAAACATGGCACTTTACAGATTTTATGTTCAGAAGATAAGTGGTTTCTTCAAGGGATGCAAATTCCATCATGTACCTCAGATTGAAAACGAAGCAGCTGATGTATTATACAAGTTGGGATCATCCCAACAGCCAATTCCGCCAGGCATTGCATTAGAACACTTGAGGAAACCATCTATTACACCATCACCAGAATCCGAATCAATTTATATCCCGGCCCTCTCCGGATCAGAAGCTACCCCTATGGAAATAGACTGGGGAAACACCTTAGCAAACCAGGGACTACTTCAGAAGACCTAGGGACTGTCTCGCAGAACCCAAGGACTGTTCAACTTAGTCCGGCTGGAGTTATGTTGGTGGATGCAATGGAAGTTAATGAGGAGCTTTTCCCCATCTGAGTTATACCTGCATGGGCAAAGCCAATATTTGAATTCCTAAAGGATGGAACTTTGCCAGATGATGAGGTACTCTCAAGGAAAATCCAGAGAAGAGCAAAGGCATACACTATCATCAATGCCGAATTATACAAAACAAGTGTTACCAGTGCTCTGCAATGATGCGTAGACCCGGATGAAGGGCTCGATATACTCCGAGATATTCATCAAGGGGAGTGTGTTCATCATGCATCTTCAAGAGCATTAGTGGCAAAGGCTTTCCGGCATGGATTTTATTGGCCAAGTGCCCTGAAACAAGCAGAGGATTTGGTGAGAAAATGCAATGGCTGTCAAAGATATGCCACAAAAACCCACATGCCAATGCCGGAACTCAAGACCATCCCCATTACCTGGACATTTGCTGTGTGGTGCCTGGATATGGTCGGACCATTTAAGCTAGCAAGGGGAGGTATGACCCACATCTTGGTCATGGTGGACAAGTTTACCAAATGGATTGAAGTTACGCCAATCAGGAAATGTGATGGGGCAACAACAGTTACATTCCTCAAAGACATAATCTTGAGATATGGCTATCCCCACAGTATCATAACTAATAATGGCACAAATTTTGCTGAAGGAGCATTTGCGAGATTCCTCCGAGAGAAGAAGATCCGGCTAGATGTTGCCTATTTATCCCACCCGCATCGAACAGACACGTGGAAAGATCCAACAGACTATCATTGAGCCGCTGCAAAGATCAGCGGGGTGCTAGATAGAAGAACTACCAGCGGTATTGAGGAGTTTAAGAACAACTCTGAATCGATCAACGGGCTATACGCCATTTTTTCTAGTATATGGGGCAGAAGCTATACTACCAGCCGACATAGAGCATGATTCGCCAAGGGTCACCCAATACACAGAAGCTGAAGTGCGTGAAGCCCAGCAAAACGATGTTGATCTGCTAGAAGAAGCAAGAGAACTGGCCTTGTCCAGATCCACCATATATCAACAAAATCTCCGACGCTACCATAGCCGAAAAGTAAACCCCCGAGTTTTCCGGGAAGGTGATCTTGTACTTCGGCTGGTGTAACGCACTGCTGGCATGCATAAGCTATCCCCTCCATGGGAAGGACCTTTCATTGTAAGCAAAGCTTTGCACAATGATTCCTACTATCTTATCGATGCACAACCACAAGAGAAGAACAAGGAGGACATGTCCGGAGAGGAATCTAAGCGTCCATGGAATGTAGCTCTACTCCGTCCATTTTACACCTGACAAAGAGGTGAATGTATCCGAGTTACTCATATGTTGGTATATATGTCGGCAATGAGCATATGAATGAAACTCCGGTGCCCCTAGCAGAAACTCGGGGTTGCCTTAATAATTGCTTTATCTATATGTACCCTTTTTATATGTCGGCTAGCTTAAATTGCTTATACCTTAGCCAAATTAGTTGTGTGTAAGAATCAAAAACCTAAATCTTTGACTTTGCTATTGTCCAACAATAATTGGCTTCATGGCAAGCAAGAGAACAAGTTTGGAATTGCAAAGCACATGGAAAACAACTAAGGAAGGAAAGTAATCGAGCCAACATTTGTTATTCAGACTAACCCTGTATCTAATTTATCTATATTGTGTCGTATTATTTTTGAGCTAATCTCAAAGTTTCAAAGTACGGTTAAGTCAATTTTTTGAACCTCGGACTCGTAAGTCAAAAACTGAATCAAGGTAGACACGAGCCGAGTCATAAAATTGGAGGAACAAGAAAATGAAACTCGAGGACTTCGCCCAAGCTAATCCGGCATTAAAAACTTAGTAGCAAAACAGAACTAATTATAGCAAAACAAACCATTGTGCATAGATACAACTATGCCCAGCATACAAGGGATCTGATGAATATCGTTAAGTGTTTATAGATCATGGAGCAACAGCTAGAGCCGGATCATTGGTTGAGGGAGGAGGTACTTCGGCATCAGTAGGCGGGGCACTAGTCCCGGCCTCGTCTTCGGGGTTAGATTCCTCATCCTTCGGGTCTTTAGCATCATCGCCAAGCTCAGAGGCTTCCTCTTCATCCTCTTTACCCTCAGCACCCTCAAAAACATAGTCGTCATCAACTACGTCGAGGTAGCTCGGACCCTCGTTCTAGCTATGGCAGAAGGCATACTGGATAAGCTTGTTGGCACATGCCTTGCGTTGGGTGATGCACTCTGGATCATTGGACCATTTAGATCCGGTGCATAGACGATCAAGCAAGCCTAGGTCCAGCCCTTCATACCATCAGAGAACGAAGTTCAGCACCGTATCAGCCCCGACTCACGCGGCAGATTCTTGCCATTAGTTCAGCTGAGTCTCACACTCCATCAGCTTGGATATAAAAGCAGTGCTTCCTTTGGGGGTGGGCTTAGTGGGCCAGAGAGCGTTAAACATCTGAACAATAGCCAGCATAATGGCTGCGCCATAGTTTTTTCATAACTTTAATACAGGCAGCGGGTCTAACTAGCAAATCCTCCATGTCATAAGGAATTGACCCAGCGGCAGGGCCGGTTGGAATACCCCGCTGCAGGCGAGACGTAGCCACAATAGCAGAAGCAAGAGGTTCACTCTCTGGAAACTTGCCTGTGATCAAAACGGAAGTATGAATGAGTAAAGGCACATGACATGGGGAAACAAACGTCAGAGGAAGGAAAAGTACTCACGAGCGATATGGCTGAGAATCCAAGTCAGCTCGTTATGCTCATCTGCATTCTTGGCCTAGAGCTTCTCGTATTCGGAGGTTGCCGACTTAAGTTTTATGTCGGTTTCCTACAGCAAGTCACTGCCCTTGGAGATCTGGGTCTTCAAGCACTCTTTATCCTCGGAGAACTCTTGGTCGGCCTTGTCCAGCTCGGATTTATGGAGATCCTTGAGCTTCTGGATTTTGGCATTCAGCCGAGTGATCTCATCATCCTTGAGGCGCAGCTGAGCGGTTTCATCATCCTTTTTCTTCATCTCGGCCTGGTGCTTTCATGCTTGTTTGATAAAATGAAGCATCATGTTAGGAATGGGCATGCTATCTTCAAGTGTAACTACAATAGTGGGTTGACCCGACAGAGCCGAGGTATAAATATCCACCGAGTCAAGAAAAGAGCATGTAGAGGCTAAGCAAGCAAGATAAGTTACCTTGGATCTCAGCCAGGTTCTTGCGCATGATGATGTTCTCAGCCTCGGCCTCGGCTGCATAATCCGGATAATGAGTTAATACAAATAGAAAATAACTCGAGGGAATGGAAATGAACAAGTCTTGAGCAAAGAAATTTACCCTTCTTTTGGTGATCCACCAACATCTTGCCGTATCTAGCGTGAATATCCTTGTATGAGTCCAGCAGGCGCTGGAACTCAGCAGTTCGGCAGTTGGTGGTGATCTGAAACAAGCCAATGTTAGCTTAGAAATAGGTGTGTGCATATTCGAAGTCTACAAGATCTGGGCCAAGTGGAACTTAACCTGGCTCTAGGTGTGTCGATATTCGAAGTCTACAAGATCCGGGCCAAGTGGAACTTAACCCGGCTCTAGGTGTGTGGATATTCGAAGTCTACAAGATCCGGGACAAGTGGAACTTAAACCGGCTCTAGGTTTGTGGATATTTGAAGTGTACAAGATCCGGGCCAAGTAGAACTTAACCTGGCTCTAGGTATGTGGATATTCGAAGTCTACAAGATCCGGGCCAAGTGGAACTTAATGCGGCTCTAGGTGTGTGGATATTCGAAGTTTACAAGATCTGGGCCAAGTGGAACTTAACCCGGCTCTAGGAGAGTGGATATTTGAAAATATAAGGACTTGCGCTAATTCTCTAAGAGCATCCGACCGAGTAATGAATTACTCCCCTAGAGGCTCGGGGACTAGTGGGTATATCGCTAAGTGTTTGCGTATATAAAAGGCATAACGGAAAAGGGCTTACCTACATCATTCGGCCAGCAAGGGAGATGGCCCTTGTGGCGGTGTTCATTTGAGCACTGAACTCCACCTGACCAAACTTCTTCAGGAGATCGTCCTGCGGGTTTATAAATTCAGCGTCATTCCAATTGTTGACGTACTCAATGAGCTGTTACTACTGGAGAGGCCAGATAAAATATGTATTTAATAGACACGGTTGATCCAGAGGCAGCAGCTTGAGTCTTCTTCTTGGTGGCTGACTTCGATGTGGCTGTTGTTGGTGTTGCTACTGGTGTTGCTGTTACTGATGCTAGTGCTACTGGTGTTGCTGCTAGTGCTACTGGTGTTGGTACTGGTGCTACTGGTACTGGTACTGGGGCTACTGGTGCTGCTAGTGTTGGTGTTGTTGGTGCTGGTGCTGCTGATGCAACTAGAGAAACGGGAACATAAGAAGAAGTTGTCTAGGGCAGTGCCGATGAAGTTGGCACCTCAGAGGATGAAGGGTGTGGCGGAGCCAAAGAGCTAGGGACATCCGGCATCGCCATAACCTCGACAGCTCCACTCCCCCCCCCCTCCCCGCATTGACGTTCTCATCCTCATGGTGAGGTGGACTCAGATCCGGCGCTACCATAGAACCCTCCTGGATAGGGCTCAGCGGACGAACGTCGTCGTCACGGGTGGGGGGGGATGGGCCACTCCGGATTGGAGAGGAGATGTTGGGGCCATTCTAGGAAATCACCCTAGGAGTGCTACGAAATCGGAGAATAGCAAATTACTAAGAGAAATAGAACAAGTGATATGCTAAAGATGGCGGGGCAAGACCCGGAAATGAACAGGGAAAGAAAAATGAATTACTCATCCGAGGTTGGGGGCTCCTGAGGCTTGGGCGTTCTCCGGACGGTGCTCTTGTCCGCAGGCTTGGCCAGACCCTTAACCCCGGACTTCTTCTGCCTCTTCCTGGGCGGGGGCTTCTGGTAAGGGGCAGGAGCCCGATCATCCATAGCAAGAGGAGGAACCTCGTGGACCTGACCGGCCGGGTTAACTGAAGATTCGAAGGTAACCGGAAACGTGTAAGAGATGGGCACCGGATCAAGTACATCCATAACCTCAACATCGGAGTCATCATAGTCCGGCCAATCCCTTAAAGAAGAGGCATTACAAGAGGTCCGCTTGGTGTCGTTCGGAGTAGGCAAAAACATCTCCGGGTCAGGCTCCTCCGCATTCAGCTCTGCGCGGTCCACCACCCATTTGAGAGCCAGCTCCTTGCCGTCCTCAATTGTCTGCTGGAGAAACAACTGAGAGCAAAAGTACTAAATGGTGAAGTTAGGATACAATCCGATATATTGCAAGACTCGGAAGGAATACTAGGAGAGGAGTATACCTTAGGAGGCAAGTTGGCCCGGGTGAAGGGTGCAAGCCCCTACTTCCACACCTCGGTGAACTCCTTCTCTATCTTAAAAATGGCCTTAACCCGGCGGAATACCTCAGAGTTGCTAAGCTCGAAAGAGGAGGTCTGGTTGGGGTCAAGGGGGGCGCTCAAATGGCAGATCTTGTGGGAGCGTTTCGGTAGGGGGAGACCCGGCTACGGACAAAAGAGATCATAATGTCCTTGCTGCGCAGCTGCAGCCCGACAAGCTCCTTGATCCGGCGATCTACCTGATTCTCTAGTGTAGTAGGCTGCTTCGGGATCTTCTCCCACAAAGAGGTGTCTGGGACATCGATCTTGAAGGGGAGCAGCTGGATCAGATCTTCATCCGAGTTGTTCCTGACATAGAAGAAGGTTCGGGCCCATCCCTTGCAATATTCAAGGCAGGTGACCCGAGGGAAGGCAGAGTTCTTGCGATGAGAGATTGAGGCTCCACCGCACTGGACCAGATGTTTGTCGGCGGGGGCAAGAAGAGGATTCGGGATAAAAAAAATTCTTGAGACCAAAGAACTTGATCCAAAGTTCTTTGGTAGGCCAGAGGCCGACGTATCCCTCTGTGCCAGAGGCAAAAGAGGAAAGGGATGTGATTGTGTTGGCAGGAAGATGGTGAGGCTAAAGCTGGTAGGTGGAGATGAAATCACGGAAGAAATCACTCACAGGCAAACCAAAGCCACGCTGAAAGTGAGAGAGAAAGACGACGAACTCGCCTGGATTTGGAGAAGCGGCTATCTCCTGGGCGGCGAGGCGGCATGTGATGCCCACGGTGATGCGGCGGTCGCCTATAGCCAATTGAGGTCGTCCTGGTAGATGGACACGCCTGCCCAGGCGCCACGCTCGTAGGATTCTTCTTCATCCTCCTCCTCAGCAACAATGGAGGCTTCTTCCTCAGTCATGGCTAGATCGAGGTCTTCGAGGAAGTAATCTGCGAAAGAATAGCCGATAGTGGGAAACTTGGAGCTGTAGAGCCCCGTGACGAAGAGCTTGTGCAGAGGCAGTGGCGCAGTTGCGGAGGAGCGGCAAGGCACGACAGCGGCGGTGCTATGCTAACGCAGAAGCAGTGGCGGCGGTGGCGTCACTATGGAGAAGAAGGGGGCAAAGGTCAGGGGCCCGTGCGAAGTGGGGGAACTTCCCCAAGAGCCGCCCATGTCCCCTATTTAACCGCGCCTCAGGAGCGCGTAGTGGGATCAACCGCTGCGGCATGCACACACGATGTGGCCGTGTATTTTCCAAGCCCACCAATTAGGATCGTGCCACAGCAAGGACCACAAGGAGCAGGGGATCCCACGACGTGATGTTATGATACAGTTAATGAGGGGCTGCCGTGAAGTGACGCGTGCATCAGTTATTCCTGACAATCAATACAGTAATCGGCGTAGTAAACTGGCGTGACCCTTAAAATGGGGCAAAGTGATGATTACCCTCGATGTGGGACATGGGGAAGCATATGAGAGAAGGAAAGATAACCCGGATACATGGACAATAACCCAACCAACGAGAAGTAACTCGGATTGAGTCAAGGGAATGTCAAACCAAAGACACTGTGTTACGAAATAACTCGACAAAGAAAGTGCTGATCTTGAAAATTGGAACCTGTTGTGGCCTTATCAACTAAAGTTGCTAAGACTGTACCAGCTTCGGGGACTAATGTTGGGGGGATACCCCCGGATAGGGTTACCCCAGGGTATAAAGGGCAAGTTAGCCGTGGTACGGCACGGTCAAAGCAAGTGCTTGCCAGGTCTCCTCAAGGCAGGCCAACTTACGGGGTAACCCGTCCTGGCGGGTATTCACCTAACACTAACCCGGCCGACATAAAATGTATGTCAGCTATACTTAATTTACCATACATGCAGGTACCCTCGTAGCCGGGTTAGCCAAGCGCTAGCCGGGCTACCACTTGGCTTCGAAGAGAAGGAAGAAATCTCCCGCTGGTCAAAAGGTGGCCTCTATCCACTCTAGCGTGAGCGGAGCGAGCAGAGGAAAGGACTAGCGGGGCGTGGCCGACAAAGGTAACGTAGCCAGTGTCGGCTAACGTTACCAATATCGGGTGACATCAAAAGCAAAGCAGCTCATAGAGGATTACGTCCATAGTCCGTACTAGCCATTCAAAGTGAATAAATAGGCATCTAGCTTTAGCCAAAGGGCATATTCGGGAAATATGCCTCCACGTATGCCCTAACTTTATAACCTGAGTTCCCCTATATAAGGAGGATCAGGGCCTCCATAGAAGGGGATCGATCATCTTGTCTTGGAAGAACTCTAGAGCATTGTAGTGGGGTTAAGAGAACTAGTCTCCTTCTCACGAACAACTCAAGGAGACCTTGTAATCCACCATTAATAGAGTGAAAATACAAACACTTGTGTGTGGAATCACCACACTATCCCTCCCTGGATTCCTCTAGCGCTCATTGGCCCCATATTTAGCCTATCCATCGCATCTGCCATGCCACGACCACGACACTAATAGCAAACAAGGTAGAGAACTCCTCATTGAGAGGAGAATCCAACAGCCAAGGGTCTAGCCATGGACGCACCTCCCTCCTGTCACCAATACTAAAGGTGCCCCCCTAGCGAATGAGTTGCTTGATGTACTGAATGGCTCGCCAGAATTGGGAGCCCTCTCGACGCTCGCATGCTAATAGGGGACGACCCAAGATCTTCTCAGGCGATGATAATACTTGTTCATTGTTTCCTTCTTGGAGGTGTTGCTTATGGAGAATCTCTTTTATAGTTCGGGTGCTGTCTTCGGTAGTGGTTAGAGTGTTGCTGCTGCGAGTGTTCATCACCACAACGGGTTCTTTTTTTATTTCTTTATTTTTTCTTGGCTATGTGCATCCTTTATTCCTTTGGACATTTTGTTGGTGCAGAGATTGGGTATAGTTGGTTTCTTCGTGATATTAATATATTCTCTTTATCGAAAAAGAGAAGAAAAAGAAATTTCAACCCTCATGTCTTATCCACAGGCATCGGGACGGTGTCGCCCCATAGACAAGTTATGGGCCACATCTGAGTTGGGCCAGGAGCCAGGGTGTTCTCAGACAATCTTGTTGATCCGATGACCTAGATAGATCTCTCCTCCTATTGTTCTTAGACTCGGTTCGAGGGGTGGCATGATGCCTCAGCGAGCTAATTTCTTTCAGGAGGAGACATTGGTCTAGAAGGCGAGTTTGGAATGGCGCGGATCCTAGCCACTAGAGGGAGAAAGAAAGTGAGTAGAGGCCCGAGGGTGGTTAACGCTCATCGAAACTAATCTTGTGCTCATCGATGACCTCTTGAATTCAAATAGGTATATCTCTAGCGACATGTATCCACACCTACAAGCTCGACATGGGGTGCTCATGTCATCGTGACCTTGTGCCCTAAAATCACAACGACACCAACCAGCTAGATCCATAGGCATCACCAAGCCTCCCAATGGCGATCTGAGAGCACATACCTAGTCTAGTAAAACATCAGCCTATAGTGTGTACGAGGGGTGTGCCATATATGGGAAGGCCATGCGCATGAATAGTCGTGTTGGAAGCTTTTCCTAGCTTCCTGTGGCTGCTACGTGTGGAATGGACATCCCAATTTTTTCCATACTAGTTCAATAAAATTTAAAAGAGAATGTATAGATGGAAGTTGCCATGAATCTTTACATAAAGCAAGATCTAATATGTAATCAAATTTGATAATTTCTGTACATCAAAATGAAAATAGAAGTTATGACATTTCTTTTGGACCCACTTAGTCGATGGAACCCGCTTATTCATTAATCATAGAGCATGCTTAGGGTCAAGGGCACTGAAATTTTTGTTAACTCGTGTAGAAATTGTAGAACAACGTAGAACATGTATCAATTTACACAAGCATCTCATGTATTCTCGAGATATCTTAATATACTTAAAAGCAAATTCAGTTGCAGAGCTTAAAGGGGTCAAAATCAGCTTATTCTGCTTTGTTTCAGTAATACATACATGTTAATTGTTGAAGTGACATGAAACGTGACCTTTTCTCGCAAGGCGTGACCATTTCTCACCATGTTAGTCTTCTCCTTTTTAATTCTTTTTTCTGCCCTCCTTCCCTTATTTTTTAGTGAAATCAGTGAGGATGATGCGACATATTCGCGTAGTCCCACATAGGAGCGTCTCTACCCTCGACGTATCATCTCTCTCTCACCCCTATCGTCCCACGCGCTCACCTCCTCCTTATCTTCCTCACCACCGGCAAAGCATGGAGGCGGACGGTTGCATGAGGTCGGGGACGATGTTAAATCGGTACTAGGCAAGTTCAGGGAGGGAAGCAGAGGCGGCCGATGCTGGATGCGGGATCTGTATGGGAGGTGGTGGCCTCGTGAGTGGAGGGGAGGAGGTGAGAGGGAGAGCTCGGGAGCGGAGGGGCCTTCTCCTTTTCAATTCATTTTTTTTGCCATCTGTCCTGAATTTTTCTAGTCAAAGAAGTGAGGATGATGAAACATCTTCACGTAGTCCCGCATAGGAGCATCTCTACCCACGCTGCCCTCTCTCTCTCACCCCCACCGTCCCACGCGCTCACCTCTTCCTTATCATCCTCACCACGACAAAGCGTGGCGGCGAACGAGTGCGTGAGGTCGGGGGCGATGTTAAATCGGTACTGGGCAGGTTCGAGGCGGGGAAGCAGTGGCGGCCGACGCTGGATGCGGGAGCTGGATGGGAGGCGATGGTGTCGTGAGTGGAGGAGGCGGAGGGAGCGGGTGTGAGAGGGAGAGATCGGGAGCGGAGGGGTGGCGCACATTGCTGACAGGAGATGAAATAGGGGCTGGGATGGGCAGGATCTCGGGTGGAGGGAACGGGATCGAGATGGAGGTGAGGGTGGGGGTGGGGGTGGGACGGGAGGGACCAACTCGTAATATTTCGGTCAAGATCTGAAACTACACGGTTGAGATAACTCGGAGTGAAGCTCATATGGCTAGAAACGCGCGCGCACAGGCAGATGGTCTCAAATGACTTACTTTTGGTCAGGGTTAAGCTATAGTATAATACCTCCGATGCATACGATGGGTATACTATCTTTTGGATATGGGCGTGGACGGGATCCTCCGAGTTTGGGGAGAGAAGTCGTACAGGAGAAGCTATAAATTATACTCACTGTAACTACTACCAAAATTTTGGCAAAATTGCCATGCCTCCATTTGTCTTGCAGCCAACAGAGTTGGTAAACGTCGGAGGTTCTTAATTGAGTTGGCTTCGCAGTATCACAGTGCGTCAATTCTAACGCCATGCACCGATGACGCTGGTGGGCCTCGGCCGGCTGGCATGTCGATCGACGCCACCAATCTAGTAGTAACAGAAAACACAGGGACGCCGGCTACAAGGCACGTTCGCCTTCTTTAAAACACGCGGTGATTGCTTACCTTACTAGCCATAGCCAGCCACAGCCCACAGCTAGCCTCGGATCCGAGCAGCCTGCGGGATGGCCAACCAAATCCAAGCAGCAGGCGACGAAGCGAAGGCTGATGAGGCGCCGCACTTCGTGTTCGTCCCGCTCATGGCCCAGGGGCACATCATCCCCGCCGTGGACACCGCGCTGCTGCTCGCCACCCACGGCGCGCTCTGCACCATCGTCGCCACGCCGTCCACCGCGGCGCGGGTGCGCCCCACCATCGACTCTGCCCGGCGGTCCGGCCTTCAGGTCAGCCTCGTGGACTTCCCGCTCGACTACGCCGCGGTCGGCCTGCCCGACGGGGTGCCGGGCGGGGCGGACAACATGGACAACGTCCCCCCGGAGTACATGCTGGCCTACTACTCCGCCATCGCGCTCCTCAGCGGGCCGATCGAGACCTACCTCCGCGCGCACGCGCCGCGGCCACCGACGTGCGTCGTGTCTGACTTCTGCCACCCGTGGACCACGAAGCTCGCCTCCAGCCTCGGTGTCCCGCGTCTCAGCTTCTTCAGCATGTGCGCCTTCTGCGTCCTCTGCCAGCACAACGTCGAGAGGTTCAACGCCTTCGCCGGCGTGCTAGACCCCAACGAGCCGGTCGTGGTGCCGGGGCTGGAGAAGAGGTTCGAGGTCACCATGGCGCAGGCACCCGGCTTCTTCCGGGGCTGGCCCGGGTGGGAGAAGTTCGCGGACGACGTGGAGCGGGCGCGGGTCGAGGCCGACGGCGTCGTCATGAACACCTTCGAGGAGATGGAGCCAGAGTACGTGGCTGGCTACGCTGCCGCCAGAGGGATGAAGGTATGGACCGTGGGACCGGTGTCTCTCTACCACCAGCACGCCAGGACGCTGGCTGCACGAGGGGACACCGCGTCCATCGACGCCGACGATTGCGTCCGGTGGCTCGACGGCAAGGAGCCCGGCTCCGTGGTGTACGTCAGCTTCGGGAGCATCGTGCATGCTGACCCGAAACAGATTATGGAGCTCGGCCTCGGGCTGGAGGCGTCAGGCTACCCGTTCGTGTGGGTGGTCAAGGGTGCCGAGCGCCACGACGAGGCGGCGTTCGCGTTCCTTCGCGGGCTCGAGGAACGCGTCGCGGGGCGCGGCCTGCTCGTGTGGGGCTGGGCGCCGCAGGCGCTGATCCTGTCGCACCGCGCGGCGGGCGCGTTCGTGACACACTGCGGCTGGAACTCGACGCTAGAGGCGGTCGCGGCGGGGCTGCCGGTGGTGACGTGGCCGCACTTCACGGACCAGTTCCTGAACGAGAAGCTGGCGGTGGAGGTGCTGGGGATCGGCGTCAGCGTCGGGGTGAAGGAGCCAGTGCTGTACCAGGTGGACAAGAAGGAGATCGTGGTGGGGAGGAATACGGTTGAGGCCGCTGTGAGGAGCGCCATGGACGGTGGGGAAGATGGCCAGGAGAGGCGGCGCCGGGCGCGCGAGCTCGCGGTGAAAGCGAGGGCGGCCATGAGCCAAGGGGGGTCATCCCACACCAACATCCGTGATCTGGTAAAGTGTTTCGAGGTGGGCGCGACACAAGAACAAGATGCGGCCGAGTGACACATCACACATGTGCTTCCGGGCCGAGAGACAATCGCCTCTTTGACCATGTGAGATGGTGTTTCCGTCTTTGTCTCCATCTCTGCACTGGCTTGCTGGCTGCTTGGACGGAACCGGTGGAGGTGTCATGGACCATGTGACCATCTGCCAACTACACAGTTGAATCGATTTAAATGAAAATGTTGCAGAAGACTATGCGTTGCTACAGGAAAACAAAAGTATGTTAAAAGTTGTTGTCACATTGTAACAAACCACAACATCTTGTTCATATGCATCTGTTCTACCTCGTATACCTGACAACCCACGCTGCGTTTATTATTTAGACTATCACAATGTCTGCGCGTGCTACGAAAGGACAACCTTGTTGGTAAGCTTGGCCAACGCCGCTTCATGAGCAATACACTCTTGATCCGCCGTGGTGGACTTCCCAAACTGCAACTACTCCATCGTATTGTATGCGCATATCGGTTTTGCAGATCAGAAGACGTGAGATGATGTGTGCAACATACTGCATACGTGTGTATGGTAGAGAGCACCTCTATTTTTAATCTCAAAAGAAGAAAAATAACTATATATGAGGATTCATTGGCGAGAAAGGTGGAGTGATGGCCGATCGCTCCATTTTTTCTTTTGGACTTACCGCATACAAAGTCCAGGCCGATGTTCCAAATTACGAAAAAGTATTATATTTACCGGTGGCTTGTTAGAAACATGTGTATTGGTGGGAGGATAAATCTGTCCAAAAAGTGTTGGACTACAAAAAAACAATCCATCCTTTATTATTTAGTATATATAGATAGATAAATGCCCGTGTGTTGCTACGGTCTAATAAAATTTGTTTCTTACCGCTAATGTAAATATACACACGGAAATTGTCGTTGAGATAGCCACATAATATTTTAAAAACAAATATTGTCTTTATGAAAATTTGTATAATATATGTACTTTTTAATCGTGACAACACTCACAATTCAAATAGGCCGCCTAAACATCCCAGGCACTGGCCAAGCTTAAGTCATTTGCAACACGACCATACAAATTTGCGCGAACACCTAGGAAAAAACCAAAATAATCTCACTTCTAGACACACATTACGCACCAGATAGATGAATATATGATTTACTGCAACCGTTGGTGAGGGCCAAGCAGCTCAGTCCCACTCCCTCTTTGCTGCACACCACCCACATTCTTCCATTTAGTACCTGAGTGTCAATCAACGGTAAGACGCTCGATTGGATGGCAGTCGCATGCCAATCTCTGCAAGAACGAAAGTAGCTTAGGTCGTACGATGGGTGTGACCCTACGGTTTACACTGTACAGAGGCCACACCCCGGTTCTGCTGCCACGGCAGACCAAACACAGCACCTCCGGCTGGGCAGCCAAAGATGCCATCGTCGATGATTGGGTCCAGGAGGAGCGCGACGGAGGCAAGTGCTCTGAAGATCCACAGCAGGCCGAGCACCGACGCAGGGGAGAGGATCAATGCCTACCTGGCCACGCTTAGGAGGATGATCCCTGATACCATGCAGGTATGCGTCTCTTCAGTTGGACAAAGCATTTAGCATTTCAACACTGTAGTGAAGCATTAACCCAAAAAATACCAGCTGGATAGAAGTACTATGGGTAAATAAACTTTACATTAAGAGGTTAGAAATGATAATCCCGATTTTGCTTTCTGTTGATGCTTCACCTTTAGACACACGAATTGTTCATAATTCTTCAAACTCTTCACCCCCCTACAGTTCTCTGACAAGACAGAAAAGGAAAAAAAATTAATACGTAACAATATGGATAAGGCTATACCTCGTTAGCCAGAGTGGTGGACCACGTGAGGCACCTGAAGAGGAGAGCAAGCCAGGCAACACAGCTAACACCGGCGATCTCACCGGAGATCGATGTAGTGTCTGTCGAATGCTACGCCGTCTCCTACTTTGAGGACAGTGGCATGTACATCATGGCGGTCGAGCGGTGTTGGAAATGGATGGACCGAGCAGAGCAGTCGGGGCCACCACTTGACCCTGCTGAAGCGATAGGGGAGGGCGCAGGAGAGTAGAGGCGGTCAACTGCGGGAGAGGCGAACTGCGATGGCGGCCGACCCGCGAGACGTCTACAAGATTCCACGCCGGTGGACCAGGGGAAATCAAGCAGTGAACTCTAAAGCTAGGAGCAGACGTACGGATCGGTAGCGAAGATCTTGAATTCTTGATCCCCTTTCTGATCCAGGAACCTCCCCAGGCCATAGACGCTTCCTATTCTTTCCATGGCCGTGTGGATGCGGCAACCTCCTGTTCTTGCCATGGCCGCAGGGACGCGGCTGCCGGGGAGATTGCGGGGCGCCGCAGGAGATGCGTGGATGTGGGGATTTTGGGACGTGCGGGGCGGCGCAAGAGATGCGTGGATGTGGGGATTTCGGGATGCAGCCGGAAAAACAGAAAAACGCATGTCTTTTTTTTTCCTGAAGCGGTACTTAACAGATGGCAGTGGTGGGTAATATGGATATCAGTGGGAGGGCAAAATGGTCAAACAAAAAACTGGTTGACAGAAGTTTTGGGTCTTTTATTATTACGAGGAAACAGACCGTGTATTGTTACGGGAGGGGAAAATCTAAGTCGGAGAGGAATATGAGTTCTTGTTGCTACCGTGTGTAGCAGAATATTAGCTAAGCGATTGATAAAGCGCAATAGTTGCTAGGAACATTGCTAAAGGAAAAGACCAATATCACAGTTATAATTGTTGAGTAGTTTTTTTATCAACATATAATAATCTGCTTATTTTTTTATGAGGAACAAGCTTTTTTTGTTCCCGCCACGCATGTGTTGCCCAAGTGGAAGATACACATCTAGCTCACTGTGCCAATGCTAGATATGTATCTTGTGAGTCATGCATATGCCAACCAAGTCTAGAAGACTCCACGGAGTGCATGCACGCAAGGATGCACTTCGTCCTCGACGCTATACTCTTTGCTCAATGAATCCTTCAGCTCCTCCTTTAATAATGAGGCACCATGAGATAATCAGGTAACATATGTTCGGTGCATATGCTAATCAACAGAGTGACACCAGCCTGGGATCTTCCAGGCCACACATGCGTTGAGTCCGGTTGCTTGGGGTCATGGGCGGGCCACTTTTCTTCACGTCAGAAATCGTGTGATCTGTGATATATAGCTTTCATCCGATAGTGCTGGTAATGGCCGTCACCGGCGCATCCTTGACTTGATTGAAGTCGCGGGAAGAGGATCTTGTTTTCTAAGTCGCACGCCGCTAGAAAATTGCTGGTGCAAAATTCTGAGACTGCATCCCCGCTCTTCTAGCGTGCCCGACAGCTAGTTGTAGCTACGCTCGCCCGTGGAGGACCTGCCACCTCAACAGCAGATAGCGAGTTCGCTACAGCACTCCATGGCGCTCGGCCAGCGAGGACGTTGCCACTCATAGCCATGCTCCTCCCCATCGATCAGGTCTCCTACATCCGAGCGTTGCCGACGATGTGCTGCACGCTTCGAGTTTTTCTCCAAACTAAAGTACTAACGCTGAGTTGCACGCTAGATCGAATCCAAGCGCTGCCGACGGTGTGCTGCACGCTTCGAGTTTTTCTCCAAACTGAAGTACTAACGCCGAGTTGTACGCTAGATCGACAATTTTCTTCCGAGCAATAAATATTGCCGTGGTCGATCGATCTAGAAGAGCGACTTGATCGAATCGGTCGCCTAGGATTTTTCGTGTCGATGGCTGCAAGTTATCGGGAGGTCGCGGTGTGGTCGCTTTTATATTGCTTTTCTTCCGTACGTGTCCGGTATGGATACCAACTTGATCGAGTCACAGACTCTTTTTGTTAAGGAGAAGAGTCCCAGGTGTGTATATGTTAGTTGAGGATGAGGATATCTCCATCTACATTTAAAAAAAAGATATCTCCATCTACCTACTTCTATCCAGACTCCTCGACCAATGATTCAAGGACGTAGGATCCGTGCGTCCATATCGAAAATCAAACACCTTTTTTCTTAGCGGTCGTGTTGGGTAATATGTATTTTTGAGGGAGGGCAAACCTGTCCATAAAAGTGTTGGACCGAAAAAAACAATCCGTCTTTTATTATTAGGTATAGACTAGGATAGGACTAGGAAACATGCCCGTGCGTTGCACCGGGAGAAGAAAAAATCAATTTTGGATAAAACGGCGCGACGATAATATAAATTATAGTAAAAAAAATTGAAAATATTTTTTAATGATGTGTACTAAATCTGGAACCCTTAAAATACTTATCCCTCTTTCTATATATATGCATGTGTGTGGCTATAGAAAGTAGAAAACAAGTTTCAAAACAGTCATCACATTAACTAATAAATATGTGTCAAACATATTTAGAAAAATCTTATAAATACTAAGTAACTTCCACCCCTGTATCAGAAATAGAAATAGTAGGATTGGTGCCATACCTTATTTTAGGTACTTCCTAGAATTGCCTACTTGTATACTTCAGTAAGCACATCAGTCTTGTCTAACTTTCTTTTGGAAGGAAACATACATTGCAGAATAAACCTCAGAACACTCATGCAGGCCGAGATACTTGGAACCCAATGGACCAACGACTTGCTCTCGCTTCATAAACAAAAGTGAGACAAGCAACTTGGGGCAGATCCTCCACGACGGTATGTTTAGCAGCTTCCGCTCGTGGGGCGGTGGGAGTTCAATTCCACCTGCTGCATCTCTGCGTTGCTATAATTTTGTTGACATCAAGATTGCCGGTTTGGTTTTGTTTAGACCATCCTGGTCAATGAAAATTGTACTTCGTGTGAGAGAATTGAAACAGACAATCTTACATCGTCATATTGTTAATAGCTCATGAATGAGTTAGCGAAATGCACCTTGAGAAATAACCGTGTCTGATATCTAGCAGCTCGATCTTCATCGGGCTAGGCCACCAACACATCGATATCTTTTCCTTTTGCGAATGAACACATCGATGTCTTCAATGGTTGCAAAGGTCGCATCCTGTACTTTGGCGATTAAGGTTTGCACAAAATCTCCTTGGCTCTCTAGTTCGGCTTGGACCTGCAAAGACGACTACATCTGTTCTGTGTAATAAGTATGTTGTTTTTCTCTATATATACTTGCTTATTGTTATGATATTATATGTACTCCCTCTGTCTTAAAATAGATGTCTGAAAATTTTGAAATTTAATGTATCTATATACTAAATATTGTCTACATACATTCAAATTTAGAAAAATTTGTGACATTTATTTTGAGACAGGAAAGTATAATATTATTATTTCCGCCGCATATAATAAATAATACTGTACTAAGTTATATAGACATAACATATCTACCGAATAATTAATGACAATCTTAATAAGCATAATATGTATAATATAATGAGATTAAGGTTAATTCTTCAAAAGCTATGCTTATTAGTTTGCAAAATCAATCGCCGATGACCCCTGTACCATGTGTGGAGGCATCCGGCGACACAGTCGATCCATAGCGGCAAAGAAACTCAGGGGTACCGGATTGGTGAAAGAGTAGAGTGCGTTGCTTCAAGAGCCGCCGTCCAACGCTATGATGGTCGAAACTTGTACGAGATAGGCGACCAGATCGGACCTCAGGCTGTGCAGATGTACGACGACATAGCACCATGGGCGCTTGGACAGCAACTGTATAAAGGATCATGGCACCATCTGCGTCTCTGCCGCATATGAATCAAGGTTGTAAAACAGACGGTTTTCTATGGACGCCATGATCTGATCTTGCTTTCCTTCTGAATTTAGGGATGGCCTTCTTTTACCTCAATCATGATGCCTATGGTGGATGTGATTGAAAACAAGGTTCAGCCACACGCGAGGACAGTCTAGAATGCCTGCCGCTGGTCCTGAACCCAACCAACATCTTCCGCGAGCGCCGATCTCACCCCCAGGGCCCGACGTCGCCACACGCCAACGAGGACGACGACCAGAGGCAGAGCACGTCCCAGCTCCTGCTCGCCATGGTGTCTCGCCATGAGGACGATGGAGTAGCCGTTGCCATCTCCGTCGTCATGGTGCGCACCAGGTCTGCTAGATGGGAAAGACAACCTCGCGTGTTCGTCTATCCATCCGATCCTTGAACCCCGCCACTGAATCGCTATTATTTGGTTTCTTACACGATTTTTCCTTTCGTAGTATCCTTTAGGAATACGAATCGATAGCCACCGAGAGGGCACGGGAGGAAAACGTACGAAGTATCAGACTTCGCTGGACAGACGTACGCAGACCGGCGGACGCGATGCGACATAGGAAACGCCTGGAGGAACGGACCAAAGCGCAAATTGACGGACCGGGAGAGAAACCTTAGCCCCTTTATTAGCGTTGCAACGGGAAAATAATTAACTTTTGGACGAAAACATCATCATGGCCTAATTTTGTCCAAAATTGATCAAACCAGTGTTTTTCTTGCCTTAATTAGCTCTTTCGTTTATTTATCACTTTTTATTCGATCTACTATTTTCTACTACATAACTGAAAAAAGTAGTACTATGAAATATTGGACAATCTTCCCTCGGTTAATATCAACAACAATTTAAATTGATCAAACCAATGTTTTCCTTGCCTAAATTAGCCCTTTTGTTTTATTTATCACTTTTTGATTTGATCTAAAAATTTCTACACCAATTAGAGCGTCAAACGCGCCCAGCAGACTGGGCTTGGCTCCCTTCTAGAGCTGTCATCTCACACCACAAATGTTAATTAGGCACCAGTAATCCTACACTTACGGATTGAATAGTACGGGCTGCTCCTACAGACTAACGTAGAGACGTGTAGTTCGTGGTGATTTTTACCCCTCCTTAAATTATGGAGCGCTCGCTTGTTTTTTTCCAAACTGCTGCTTGTAACTACCTCGGACCCTACGCTCTAAGTTCAAGCCTGGATGAATCAAAAGTGGTTAAGGAATTTACAGCGGGGGCCCAGGGCCACCCACGTGTAGGCCCGTCGGCCGCCCTAACCACTTCCAAGAACATCGGGACAAGAGCGAGCGACATAGGCAACAGGCGAAAAGATCAAATACATACACAAGTGAGTATGTATGCAAGCTACCTTACAATAGTTCTCAGAGCCATACCATCTAAAAGAAATAGAAATACGGCAAGATCCAAATATCCTAGATAGAGATAATAGTGTAGGATAGCTCCTCATACATCAAACAACAGAGTATCAAGCGGAAGCGGGATCAAGATCCGAGTACGAATAAGAAGCAAATCGGCATAAGATGCCACATAAATAAGCACATCCCGCTCACAGATCTAACGGATCTCCATCCTCGGAATCTCTACACCGAGTGATCGTTGCCAACATTATCTGTTTCCTCCACCCAGTATCCATCTTGCGAGTATACCTGTTCATCTGAATCAAACAATTTATCGTGTGAGACCCTAGGGGTACTCATCAAGTCTTTATGCCTCTAAAGGGGACATATACCTGGGGTGACGCAATTGCAGCAAAAGATAATAACTAACAAGCCTATAGATACTCGCTAACCATCCGCCTAACCAATGATAGGCGGATGTTCGTTATTAGAAACAACAGTTATAACAGTATAAAGTAACAGATCCATCCTCCTTCTCGCTTACCAACGAGAAATCGGACGAACAACCCATCCGTTGACAGTTTTATTAACCATTCCAAGAGTATTGCACTAATTACTAGTCAGATATTTAGTCAAATTAAAAGCGGTACTTTAGTTATGCTTGTCTATGATCGAGAAATTGTGCTCCAAGTCGTCCATAACCGCGGACACGGCTTTCAGAAAGATTTACCCTGCAGGGATGCACAAATAGCAACACACACTCGATCAACCTCGGAAAAACCAACTCAAAACCCAACGAGGCATTCACGGCAAAGTGATCACAGGATTCATAAAATATTTCAGGGGGTCACCCCATTAAGCTACCCGCAACGAAGTTGGCCGACTCCGAGACAGACCCAAGGTTTGCGTCAATGGTTGTAAACGACTGGGAACCCAAAAATGTGACTGGGCTTGTCGATACCACGAAAACACTCCGCATCCAAAACAGTACAGGTGCTCCATGCACAATCTTAATAAAACAGTAACATGGCATAAGTACAGGATAGTAAATAAAACCCCAAACTAGTTTGTGGCCCCAAGAAATAGAAATGAATCAACCTCTGGCTCAGGGGGGTCCATAAGGCCTCCCGGATGTGGATAGTGCGAATAGTCAAGGAACAGGAATCAAGTACTCAGGGTCCTACGGGACACAAGTGGACATAAAAAAACCAAATGACAGATATTGCCTATCGGTGCATCTTTCGTTAGTTATCCCATTACTACTCAGGTTAAGTTGTTTAGGTACCTCGTTATCCATCAGACACTCACATACCCTACACATGTTGTTCTACGACTCGCATGGCTCAAACAACTCCTATAGTAATGGCTCATGGGATGGAGAAACAAGCTCGGTGGGGTTTAAAAGTAAAGGCTATGCAGTACTTGAGATTCAATTTAATGCATTCGCGACTCCATGATGCAAGAATAAGATAGAAGCAATAGGTACTATATTTATGCAAGCATGTGGTAGTGCTTGCCTGGCAGCTCAGTTGAAGCGAGAGATGGATCTGGGTAGTACTCCTAGGATTCCTGATAATTCCCCTGCTTGGTGTCTATCCGAGAAGAACCAAACAAACAAGACCAACATAAATATAATGCGCAAACATATAAATAAAATGCGACAAGCAAACAAGCATGCCATGATGAACGATGCACAAATTACATGGCATAACATAGCATGGCATGGGTGAGGGGTGGGGTACAAGAATAAAACATTTTATTAAGTTTTTAGTCATGTTTGCTCCCATATAACTTTCTGTTCACTTAATATTTATATGATGCATGCTTTAATTCATAACATGGAATGCATAAACAGAACGGGCTCTGTCGTGCTGATCGATTTAGGCATCTTATTTGTCAAATTTGGAGTTATAGAATTAAAGTTATTAATTAATTGAGAAAAAGGCATTTATTGCAAATTAAACAATTTCGAAAATTTAAATTAGTCAAACATTATTTTGGATGGCATATTTTAAACCTTCACATTTTTCTGATTCAAAAACATATATTATTTATATTATTTGGATTTACCAAAATGGAGTTGACATTTAAGCATGGTTTAAGCTTTTCTTAATATCCTAAAAATGTTTATTATTTCCCAACATGGCCCAAATCAAAAAGAGGTCATATTCATGTTCATAATTTTAAAACAATCAAATTTGGTGTTTTGAGTCTTTCCCAAAATAATACAGAACATAACTTAAAAAGTGGGCAAAGTTTTCATGTTTGAAAGAAAATGCATAGTTTTGTTTAAAACATTCTGTTTTTGACTGACTGCCAAGATAGATCTGTTGGGATTTTGAAGTTTTTGATAAGAGCATAGTTGTAGAGGGGGATGAGCTCTACAACCTTGGTGTTGACGAGATTTTCAAAAATGTAAAGGAAGTATGAGTTCTGGAGTGTTTTTGGAGGCCATCTGCTAACAGGGAAAAACTAGACTGAAGAGCTGTTAGTTTTCTCTGTTTTTGGATTGATCCTGGACACAAATCTGAGACGAATTAGGGTTTTCCTTAGAAGAGGAATTTGTAGAGAAAGGCAAGATCTACATCTTTCATGTTTACGGCATCCACAGATTCGGAGGGGAACATGATGTTCCAACAAGGTTTTGACAGCAAGAAAAAAAGTTGGAAAACGCTTCTCTGAATTTTTCAAAAAAACGATTCAGTTTCACAGGAATTTCGGCGAACTTCGGAAGATCACTGGGAGCGGCTCAGAGCTCGAATTACAGATCGGTTTTCACCGGGATGATGCTGGTTGTACCCTCTACATCTTCTTACAAGGGCTCACCGCCAGAGGAGTAGCAGATCGGCGGGAAAAACGCGAGGAACAGAGGCTGCAGGAATTGGCTATGCTGCTGTTACTGCTGCCTGACAGATGCGCGCGGCTGCGGCGACGCGGTACGCGGCGACTGGCGCGGTCCGGCATGCGCGCGCGACAGGGTTGTGATCGGCGAGCGAGGCGACGTCGAGTGGCAAGAGGGGTGGCGACCGGAGGAGTACGGAGATCGCTGGAACTAGAGGGAATCGAGTGCCTGCGTGTTGTTGTTGTTGTGCGTGTGTGTTGTGACTTGTTAGCGCGGTGTGCACGCGGCGCGGCGACGACGGAACTGAGAGGAGACCAAAGGCAGGGAAAAAGTTGTTGCTCACCTTGGGCATGTGGCTAGCCCAGCTAGCTCGGCCGGTGGCAGAGGCGAGTGGAAGGAGACAACGGTGAGCACGCAACGGCGTGGCGGGCACTAAGGCATCCACGGCTTCGTCTCCTGGCACGGCTCCTGCTTGCGAAAGGGTGCTCCAGCAGCTTCTTCGCCTCTACAGGCACAGCTGCGCAGGAAGGTTGGCCGGTGCTCATCGGGGACAGGGGTAGACGAAGGCGACGGCCTGGCGTTCGCGAGGTGTGGGCATGGCGTGAAGAGAAAGAAGGGGAAAGAGGTCGATCTGGGTCGAGATGTAGCTGGAGAGGGGTGGTTGAGGCTAGCTGGTTTATCCTCTGATGTTGCTTGCTTTAAAGCCAGCCATAAAATGTGGGCGAGGGAGGACATGAGCTAGACGTGGTCTCAGTCACGTGCTTGGCACTAGGAAGAAG
Organism: Avena eriantha; assembly: GCA_910589775.1. NCBI lineage: Eukaryota > Viridiplantae > Streptophyta > Magnoliopsida > Poales > Poaceae > Avena > Avena eriantha. The sequence continues at coordinate 527,513,858 of OU342743.1, forward strand.
AGGAACAGGACACTCAGTTGGCCCTGGCCAAGTTGGTCTGGTTTGAACGATGAATGAGGTCCGGTGCACCATGTAGAGCTTGCTTGGCATGGTTCGGTTAAATAGATTAGTTTAGGGTTTAGACTAGAGGCTTGCTAGCTAGGAGGTTTGGAGCAGAAGGTTCCATAATTTGAAATAATTCAAAACAAACATGCAAAAGATCATAAGGAAGAAACAAAGGTGAGAGATGCTCTATATTACACGTACATGCATTAATAGGCATGGAAGAAGAGGAAGAGAAAGAGAGAGAGATGGTGGTCAAAAAGGGTTTGGTTTGAATTTGATAACTCATTGTTTGAATTTCAACAAACATACTTCCCTCCAAAACCAAAAAGAAACCAATATGAAGAAAAGGAGAGGGACTTGTATGGGCCATGCATAGAAATTAAGGCCACCATAATATTTGTAAAAACAACTATAATGTAATGTGGCCCTATAATACTTACATGCATTCAAGTATTTGAGTTATGACCCTACCAAGATGGCAATCTCAATATTACATGGAAAGTATGAAGAATAGGCATATTTGAATAAAATTGACTTGCTAGTGTGTGTATTCCACTAAACATTTGTTTGGTTCCATTTAGATTTAAACATGCCCATGCATTTGATACAAACCACATGAAGATAGAAGCCTCCCCACGGGTACACCCACATTGTTTACATTGTGAAAAAAATAATGAACATAAATGGGGCATGTGGTGTAGAAGTGGATCCATTTTTATAAATGTGAGCTAGATAAAAATCAAAGAAGATGCAAAAGCCCACAAGTAGTTTGGATGGTGGAATTATAAGGTGGCGTCAAGGTTAAGGTGGTGGAGTAGAGAAAAGATATGCCCCCAAATCAACTTGGGCATCAAGCGATATATCAAGAACCAACTACAATTTATCAAGAGGCAAATATAATTAATAAGGCAATGCATATGAGAGAAGAACCAAATGAAAAGGGGTTTTATATGATGCTCAAATGCAATGTGGCATGATGACATGAGCATGATATTATTATGATGCAACACTTATATGTAGGAAGGTAGCATTATATAGACTAGGCTATTAGCATTGCAATTGTTAGACAATTGGGATGCTACAACTCTCCCCCACTTAACAAGAATCTCGCCCCGAGATTCCTAGGAAAAAGAAAAAGACACGACGAGAGGCAGGTGTTCGGAACAAAGGTGACCCTCACATTCCCAAGTCGATGAACAATGGAATGGTGCGACCACTACACCTTTCAAAACTTGCTAGACTTGTTGCGAGTCTTGCGTTTTCTTGAGAAACAACGGGTTAGAAGAGTTGAAGGATTGTCGTGAGACAAGAAGGATAGGATGAACTTAGGTCCGGTTTTTCGAGAAACATGATAAATGAATAGAAACCCTTGTTGAAGGAATTAGAAGGAACGATGTATCATGTAGAAGAAAAGACACATTGTTAGGATTAGAGATCAATAGATGGAAGCGAAGATGAATCTTTGTCTTGCCGAAAGAAAAGAGCTACTTTGGAGGGGATATCAACCACTATGAAAAATAGCATTGTATCTTCTCTCGGATTTGAGAAATGAAGTTCGGAAACAATATTGCCTTCAAACAATAGAGTTCCTTGATATCAACAGAAATATTAAGTTAGACATTGTCAGATTGGATTCTTGTTGCGCCGGTAAGAACCAAAGGATCACGCAATTGAGGTGTGCATATATAACTTCAAGATAAAGAGGGAATGCTAGCTTATGGTAGAATCCTTAGAAGAAGTGGAATGTGGAATAGATTTGAAATTAATGGCATCAACCATAATTGACTTTACCAAAGAAAAAGAATTGATGAAACAAAGAGAGAGATAGTTTCCTTTCATCTTGTTTGGGGATGTCGAGGACCGGTAGAATGATGAGGATAGAAAAGAGTTTGCGTTTGTTCCCACCAGATAATTGAAGATTTTGCTCCATCTAGAATAGACAGACCACCAACAAGAGATTATTGGTTACTTTCTTCGAGAGAGCACTCCGGAAAAACAAGGACGGAAGTAAAAGTATCGAGGAATAAAGGCCACTTCTAACTTCCGTGGAATGAGTGAATTGCATTAATCCGCCAATCCAATGTACCAAATGATAAGAGTAATGGTATGGTAGCTACTCCATCCCGCACTCAAAGCATTACTCCGCACATGAATAGGAAAACCATGCAACCCAACTACCAAAATACACTAAAGATCTTGACAAGGTTAACTCATGGAACTCCATTAGAACACAAGGATAGATGCAAACGATTTGCCGGATTCAAGATAGATAAAGATGATGATGTTGTCGTCATGTTGGAAGTACCAAGCCAACGGAAAGATATGAAGGAAGATTATGGAGAACAACTATAAGATTCAACAGATAAAGAAAAAGATAGCACCAACTTGGATAGAAGGATTACAAAAGATCTGAAAATTCTTCGCGGCCTTCGGTGGATTGAGGATAGAAGATGGAACGAGAGGGTTTTCAACAGATTACTTGATGAGACAGAGGTGAAAAGAACTCCATGTTCTTCTTGAAATGATTGAGAGAGGTTTAGCAGTCTTGAGGAAATCTTCGGCGAAACGATGATGATAACTTTCCAACAAGGAAAGCTTCGGTTTTGATTGAAGGTGGAGGATGGAATTAACAATGGACTTGCTGATTCCAGAATTGCAGCGATGTATTTAGCAGAAGGACGTCGTCGAGATAGGTGACTTCAAGAAGCCAGAATTCACACTGTGAGAACTTTGCACACAAGCGGTGTTCACAAAGCTTGAGAGGATGATAAGAATATTTTCTTCATGTTCTTCCATTGATATAGAATAGGCGAGCATATCGTCAAGATATACCACCATGGATTAACAAGATATTCCAAGAATATCGGTTCAAAAGATGGGAGAAACGAACAAATGCTCGAAACACTTCCTGAGCTCAACGCTCTTTGAAAGATCAATATTAAGAGCACGGGTTCGTGTTGAAGAAGCTGCACTGGGAGAATAGATTATCTGGTCCTTCGGAAGAGAACAAGAAATGCCACCTTGTTCACATTGTCGATCGGATCACCGGTTACAAGATAAAGAGATCTTGGATAAATAAACGATGATAGCTCATACCTTAAGCAAAGCTATCCGAAATGAAAAGATGTGATTCTCCTGTATCAAAGAGAATCTTGCAGATATGGAGTTCAAAAAGATGTGAAGCATGATAAACAGATGATAGACCACCGTAGTGCCTTGAGAAAACTTCGGATTGACAAAGATACTTGCATATGATAAAGATATGATCACGGTATAACTCAAAATCACAGGAGATAACCGCCATCATTTGGAGGATTGGATCGATAGCATTGTCCATATTCCACTCATGATAAGTGTCATATAGCTATGCCGAGAACCGAAATACAATCACAAGCATCGGATCGACACACGCCATGTATTTAGCCCAGAAGATTTTTGAAATTGAAGTAAAACTCCAGGATCAAGCTTCGGTGACAAAAGGATGGGTTAGCATGAACATGCCGATAAAAGTAAGATAGATAATGTTTCACACACGACTGAAGAGGAGTGTGGAAACACATATGTATCAAAGAAAAAAATTCCGCATTTTTCGGCATTAAAATACCAATAGATGCGCAAAACCACTTATCAGATAGAGATTAGCAACTCCACATTCTGTGAAAACATGCTGGAAGGAAGAACACCCTTAACAATATGGCACCGGTTAACAAAGAGTCGGATAGATCGCGTCGGTTTACACAAAGCCTGTCGGTATACACAAAGCCTGTCGGTATGGAATGTACCAACAGTTGATAACCAAAAGGCACATTGTGATAACAAGGTTGGACGCAACAGATAGATAAGGAATTACACACTCACACACAATTTCTATGGTACTAGGAAAACCCAGAACACGTGAATCCTAGTTTGAATTTTTAGAAGAGGATTGAAAACGTTACACTTCCTTACCAGAAAAGGGTGGGTGGGTGGGTAAGAAGAAAAGTGGAAGCAGTCCTACTCTCACGTTTTTCCCCCTAGTATACATAGCTACCAAAATATTTGCTCGACTGACAACGACCATTTTGGCTGAGACCCTGAAGGGCGGGATGGCTCTGATACCAATTGTAACTACCTCGGACCCTATGCTCTAAGTTCAAGCCTGGATGAACCAAATGTGGTTAAGGAATTTACAGCGGGGGCCCAGGGCCACCCACGTGTAGGCCCGTCGGCCGCCCTAACCACTTCCAAGAACATCGGGACAAGAGCGAGCGGCGTAGGCAACAGGCGAAGGGATCAAATACATACACAAGTGAGTATGTATGCAAGCTACCTTACAACAGTTCTCAGAGTCATACCATATAAAAGAAATAGAAATATTGCAACGCCATACGGCAAGATCCAAATATCCTAGATAGAGATAATAGTGTAGGATAGCTCCTCATACATCAAACAACAGAGTATCAAGCGGAAGCGGGATCAAGATCCGAGTACGGATAAGAAGCAAATCGGCATAAGATGCCACATAAATAAGCACATCCCGCTCACAGATCTCACGGATCTCCATCCTCGGAATCTCTACACCGAGTGATCGTTGCCAACATCATCTGTTTCCTCCACCCAGTATCCATCTTGCGAGTATACCTGTTCATCTGAATCAAACAATTTATCGTGTGAGACCCTAGGGGTACTCAGCAAGTCTTTATGCCTCTAAAGGGGACATATACCTGGGGTGACGCAATTGCAGCAAAAGATAATAACTAACAAGCCTATAGATACTCGCTAACCATCCGCCTAACCAATGATAGGCGGATGTTCGTTATTAGAAACAACAGTTATAACAGTATAAAGTAACAGATCCATCCTCCTTCTCGCTTACCAACGAGAAATCGGACGAACAACCCATCCGTTGGTAGTTTTATTAACCATTCCATGAGTATTAAACTAATTACTAGTCAGATATTTAGTCAAATTAAAAGCGGTACTTTAGTTATGCTTGTCTATGATCGAGAAACTATGCTCCAAGTCGTCCATAACCGCGGACACGGCTTTTAGAAAGATTTACCCTACAGGGGTGCACAAATAGCAACACACACTCGATCAACCTCGGAAAAACCAACTCAAAACCCAACGAGGCATTCACGACAAAGCGATCACATGATTCATAAAATATTTCAGGGGGGCACCCCATTAAGCTACCCGCAACAAAGTTGGCGGACGCCGAGACAGACCCAAGGTTTGCGTCAATGGCTGTAAACGACTGGGAACCTGAAAATGTGACTGGGCTTGTCGATACCGCGAAAACACTCCGCATCCAAAACAGTGCAGGTGCTCCACGCACAATCTTAATAAAACAGTAACATGGCATAAGTACAGGATAGTAAATAAAACCCCAAACTAGTTTGTGGCCCCAAGAAATAGAAATGAATCAAGCTCTGGCTTAGGGGGGTCCATAAGGCCTCCCGGATATGGATAGTGCGAATAGTTAAGGAACAAGAATCAAGTACTCAGGGTCCTACGGGACACAAGTAGACATAAAAAAACCAAATGACAGATATTGCCCACCGGTGCCTCTTTCGTTATTTATCCCATTACTACTCAGGTTAAGTTGTTTAGGTACGTCGTTATCCATCAGACACTCACATACCCTATACATGTTGTTCTATGACTCGCATGGCTCAAACAACTCCTGTAGTAATGGCTCATGGGATGGAGGAACAAGCTCGGTGGGGTTTAAAAGTAAAGGCTATGCAGTACCTAATTTGGAGTTATAGAATTAAAGTTATTAATTAATTGAGAAAAAGGCATTTATTGCAAATTAAACAATTTCGAAAATTTAAATTAGTAAAACATTATTTTGGATGGCATATTTGAAACCCTCACATTTTTCTGATTCAAAAACATATATTATTTGTATTATTTGGATTTACCAAAATGGAGTTGAGATTTAAGCATGGTTTAAGCTTTTCATAATATCCTGAAAATGTTTATTATTTCCCAACATGGCCCAAATCAAAAAGAGGTCGTATTCATGTTCAGAATTTTAGAACAATCAAATTTGGTGTTTTGAGTCTTTCCCAAAATAATACGGAACATAACTTAAAAGTGGGCAAAGTTTTCATGTTTGAAAGAAAATGCATAGTTTTGTTTAAAACATTCTGTTTTTGACTGACTACCAAGATAGATCTGTTGGGATGAGCTCTACAACCTTGGTATTGACAAGATTTTCAAAAATGTGAAGGAAGTATGAGTTCTGGAGTGTTTTTGGAGGCCATCTGCTAACAGGGAAAAACTAGACTGAAGAGCTGTTAGTTTTCTCTATTTTTGGATTGATCCTGGAGAAAAATCTAAGACGAATTAGGGTTTTCCGTAGAAGAGGAATTTGTAGAGAAAGGCAAGATCTACATCTTTCATGGTTACGGCATCCACAGATTCGGAGGGGAACATGATGTTCCAGCAATGTTTTGACAGCAAGAAAAAAAGTTGGAAAACGCTTCTCTGAATTTTTCAAAAAAACGATTCAGTTTTACAGGGATTTCGGCGAACTTCGGAGGATCACTGGGAGCGGCTCAGAGCTCGAATTACATATCGGTTTTCACCGGGATGATGCTGGTTGTACCCTCTACATCTTCTTACAAGGGCTCAACGCCGGAGGAGTAGCAGATCGGCGGGAAAAACGCGAGGAACAGAGGCTGCAGGAAGTGGCTATGCTGCTGTTACTGCTGCCTGACAGATATGCGCGGCTGCGGCGACGTGGTACGCGGCGACTGGCGCAGTCTGGCGTGCGCGCGCGACAGGGTTGCGATCGGCGAGCGAGGCGACGGCGAGCGGCAAGAGGGGTGGCGATCGGAGGAGTACGGAGATCGCTGGAACTAGAGGGAATCGAGTGCCTGCGTGTTGTTGTTGCTGTGCGTGTGTGTTGTGACTTGTGAGCGCGGTGTGCACGCGGCGCGGCGACGATGGAACTGAGAGGAGACCAAAGGCAGGGAAAAAGATGTTGCTCACCTTGGGCCTGTGGCTAGCCCAGCTAGGTCGGCCGGTGGCGGAGGCGAGTGGAAGGAGACAACGGTGAGCACGGAATGGCGTGGCGGGGTCCAAGGCATCCAAGGCTTCGTCTCCTGGCACGGCTCCTGCTTGCGAAAGGGTGCTCCAGCAGCTTCTTCGCCTCTGCAGGCACAGCTGCGCAGGAAGGTCGGCGGGTGCTCATCGGGGACAGAGGTTAGACGAAGGCGACGGCCTGGCGTTCGCGAGGTGTGGGCATGGCGTGAAGAGAAAGAAGGGGAAAGAGGTCCATCTAGATCGATATGTAGCTGGAGAGGTGTAACACCCTCAAATCGGCCCTATGCAAGTTTTAACCCTTTCCGCCAAACCCGCATAGAAACAATTCAAGGACGCCTACCAGGCACTTTCGTGCGGGTGGAAATGAAGTAATACCATTACACAACAGTCCTCGATGGGACCCACAGAACAAATATGTGTACAACAGCGACTCAACAAGTCAAGAATACAGATATACAATACAAAGATCCAAATCACCTTGAAAACGATAGAGCGTCCGACTACGGACAAGAGGCAAATGAGGCTAAGAGCCCTGAAGAATAACCAATGGCGTCCATAACCCTGCCCAGGCCAAGCCGGAAGGGTAACCCCGCTAACGACGTCGATCTCAAACCTGCTAAAACAAAATGGGGTGCCGACAAAGGGCAAAGGAAAAAGAGGAGCGTCAGTACTGAGGCCAGTACACGGCGAGGCTAGAATTCGGCGGTCATCGCCTACACAGGTATGGTGGGCTGAAGCGGCAGCGCAGCGGCACTAAACAACCTATAGAGACTTGATACAACTGGAAGTTATTAGAGAGGGGTAAGAAAGACCTATTCTGATCCTACCTGATACTAACACCAAACATACCCATCCTGGTATTTCCCCCTCGAGGCCAAACGAGGAAGTCGGACCAAGGAACTCACACAGTTGGCAGCTTTACTCATTCCATTATAGTTGAAGCACTTACTAGTCAGATATATAGCTTGAGTCATCCTGAGAGCATAAGTAGTGCGCAGTTTTAGTTAACATTCCGTTGTAGTTGGAACAGTTACTAGCCAGATATCATTGTCCCAAGGAATCCCAAAACCCAGAAGTTGTTGGCACTTTTATCACATTCCATTCGAGTTGCAATACTTACTAGGCAAGTATAGTAAAACAACCCAGGTCCACCAGCTGTTGGCATTTTTAATATCCATTCTATTATAGTGAAGCTGATTACTAGTCAGATATATTAAGTCAAATTTATAGCACTACTTTGGTTACGCTTGTCTATGATCGAGATACTGTGCTCCATGTCGTCCATAACCACTGACACGGCTTTCAGAAAGTTTTACCCTGCAGGGGTGCACAAATAGCAACACACACTCGATCAACCTCAGAAAAACCAACTCAAAACCCAACGAGGCATTCATGACAAAGCGATCACAGGATTCATAAAATATTTCACGGGGCCACCCCACTAAGCTACCCGCAACGAAGTTGGCCGGCTCCGGTACGGATCCAGGGTTTGCGTCAATGGCTGTAAACGACTGGGAACCCAAAAGTGTGACCGGGCTTGTCGATACCGCGAAAACACTCCGTAATCCTAAACAGTACAGGTGCTCCACGCACAATCTTAAATAAAGCAGTAAACATGGCATAAGTACAGGATAGTAAAAAAAACCCCAAACTACTTTGTGGCCCCAAGAAATAGAAATGAATCAAGCTCTGGCTCAGGGGGGTCCATAAGGCCTCCCGGATGTGGATAGTGGGAAAAATCAAGGAACAGGTATCAAGTACTCGGGGTCCTACGGGACACAAGTGAGCGTGGAAGAACCAGATAACATCTATTGCCCACCGATGCCTCTGCATTAGTTATATCTAGCATTTTAAATAGTTGTATTTAAAGTCATGATCAACTCCACCTATAAGCATCTCCACCATAAACATCTGCCAGCATTCCAACAACTATGGTACTTGACATCTCGAGATCGCACCTGAGCAAGCAACTACGACTCGCAAGGCCAGCTATCTACCAAACACATGTAATAGGAGGTGTCCAAGGCAATATAGAGGCTGCACGGGATCTAACTGGTGCACGGAAACTAAAGCATCGCGACACGGATAGCAATAGATCAACAAGGGGAAATAAAGACTATAAATGCAAAATAGGTAGAAGGGGGAAGAGATGCTCGCCTGGGAAACACTGCCGACAGATCATATCCGGAGAACGTGTCGATACTCGCATCAACTCATCGGCCTAATCCGCGAAGAAGCAAACACTAGCAGAAACACCGGATATAATATTTAATACTACGGCAGAAGATCCGGCATGATTATGATATGATGCAGATGCGGTGCAATTAGGCAGTATTAAGCGGAACCGGGGTCCCGACATTTAATTAAACGGTTCTAGTTATTTAGAAACCCCCGCAATTTAATGTTGAGTTAGCAAGGCAAAACATGGCATCGGTTCGCTACACAAATTTAAATGAAGTCTGGAATAAGACTAGGATATCCCGCATAAACACTCTATATTTAATTAGGAGGTGAATCGGCATAATGCCCCCAACCCACATGATATGCATGCGAGATGAACAATTAATATGCGACAGTTGATAATGTCATATTATAAAAATAGGGGCTTAGGGGCACACATCGGCTTCGGAAGATCTTGGGTTTCGGGGGTTCGGGGTTCGGTCTCAGGGTTCGATGAGGAACGGATTCGCGACGGAGAACTTGTCGTGCCGCGAAGGAGAACTTGGCGCTTGGTGTCCGTGTAGGCGAACTTGTCGGTTCTGCGGTTTCGATTGTCGGTGTTGGACTCGGGTCTCGGCGCCGGGAGATCTTGGTGTTCCGTGCGGCCGATCTTGCCATTCCAGGATGGAGAACTCGGTTTGTCGCGGTGACATCGTCGGTGGCGATCTTGGGGTGGTGCTTCGGGTACGAATTAGAATTGAGGTGTCGCTCCAACTTGGGGAGGAAGTTCTTAGGTACGGTTGTCAACCATCTTCCTTCAGGCGGATACGAGCTGCTCGCATCAGACACACGCCGGAAAACAGGGCGCACTACTGGAGGAGGCCATGCACCGAGGACACGCTGCCGAAAAGCACAAGGCAGTGTCGGGCTCCCTGTCAACAGGAGAACACGGTTGCACAGAGCTGGCGCAAAGAAATAAAAAAACGAACACGAGCAGGGGCGGTCAACATCGACCTGGCCTTGGAGCAGCAGAAAAAAACACATGGACAGGCGGCGGCGCACCGGGGCGACGGTTCCCTGCGGGGAAGGGGAGAGGCGATGATGCTGGGCTCGAGGGCGCAGCAGCCGACGATGAGGTCGAGGGCAAGCTCATGAGGCGAGGGGGTCCGAGGAGACGGGGCCCGAGGCTTGTGGAGGAGAGGACGGAGACGCGCGGGGCGCGGCGACGAGGTGAGGCCCCGGGGTAGTCTCGGGAGGCGTCGACTGGAGGGGAGAGGAAGGGCGGCGGCAGGAGGCCGACGGATGCGAAGAGAGCGCGGGGAGGTGACCGGCCAACGGAGAGAAGGGGGTGGCGCGATGAGGACAGCGCAGCAACGATAGCGGCGCTTGGGGACGGGGACGCGGCCAGGAGAGAGGTCGACGACGAGAGGGACGAGGCGACGACGACGCGGCGGCTGCAGGCTCGACGAGGTGACCTGGGGGCGATGCAGACGGTGGATAGGGGCAGCGTCAGGCCGAGGCGCCGCAGAGAGGAGCTGGCGGCGGCGAGAAACAAGGAGAGGGACAGAGAGAGACGCGAGGTGGGGGTTGGTGGGGATGGGGGCGACGCGTGAGCGGACTCGGGAGGAGGAGGTGGGCCCAGGGAGCAAGTGGAGGGAACGTGCGGGATGGTGGGGCCGGACGCGGGCGGAGATCCCGAGGCGGTCGAGCGTGGGGCTTGCTGCGGTCGGAGAGGCCCAGCGGGGCGATCACGATGCAAGGTGGGGCCAGGTTGGGTGGCGTGTGGTGCGGTGTGGGGTTTTGCTTGCGGGACGCGCCTAGGAGCATGCTGCGCGCGCGTTACACGGGACGGGCATGCGGTAGCGTGCGTAGCGGGCTGGAGCGGGCGATGGTCGCACCGACGCGGGGTGTCGGTCAGACGGTGGGTCGGGTGTGGCTGGGTAGGTAGATATGGTTAGGGTTAGGTCTGGGTCTGGCTTAGGGTTAGGTCTAGGTTAGGTTTTTATACGGGCCGGGTAGTAGGTGGCCTGGCCTAACGGCTGGGCTGCCTCCACGAATAAAAATATTTGTTTTATTTTTATTTTATAACACCTTTCGCAAATAGTTTTTAGACAAAACAAAATATCCGGAAGAGGCCGGGTTTTAATTTGAAATAAAGACGGGGCGTTTAGAAAACAAAACCAGACCTTTCGAAAATAGTTTTCAAACAAACCATGCATGATGATGATGATGCTCAAATGCATGTGGCATGATGACATGAGCATGCGGTCATGATGATGCGATGCACAAAAACACAGCGATTTTCTAGTAGTTGTTTTTGCGGGATGCCACAATTCGACACCACTAACAATGGATCTCGCCCTCGAGATCCGCCTCATGGTACCGGAAGGAAGCCGATAACCTGAATCTTCTCGCTTCATGTAGATCCTCGCGACACCACTAACAAGATTGTTGCTCCATCTTGAAATCGGCGACACCACCAACAAGGGGTCGTGGTCCATGATCGTCGAGAACACTCCGGAAAACAAAGGACAAAGGTAAAGGTATCCACAAATAAAGCCACCTCTAACTTTGATAGAAAAAGAACCGATGCATTCTCATCCACTTCAATGTACACGAGCAAATAGAGTGAGTAGTCGGCATGGGGGCCAATCCATCACGCACCCAAACTATTACTCTGCACAATCAGTAGAAAAGCGTGCAACCATTCTTGGAATCAGACTAAAGATCTCGACAAGCGAGGTTTGGAAACAAAGGAGTGATGCAGACTCTGCATCAGATCTGGCGTAGATGATGTCGTCGCGTCGGAAAACACCGGAAGGCACAAACAAGGAACAAAGAATGGTACCACAGATAAAGGATCACTCAAATAGCATGAAGACCGGATGTAGAAACACCGTTGCCAAAGGAGGAAGCAAAACCCTGAAGGTACGACAGAAACCCAACCACGAGAATCCTGCACTGGAAGAAGGTAAGAGAGCAGATCCAAAACACGCAGAGGTAAGAGGAGAACAGCAGAGGGGTAAGGAGTAAAAGCAGACCTAATCAGATCTATCCAACCGATTTTTGCAAAATAGTTTTGGACACTCTACTTCGTCCATTAGCTAGGTTATCCTACAGGCTGGACTTGTAGAGTATCACAACTGTTGAGCTCTGATACCACTCTGTAACACCCTCAAATCGGCCCTACGTAAGTTTTAACCCTTTCCGCCAAACCCTCATAGAAACGATTCAAGGACACCCACCAGGAACTTTCGTGCGGGTGGAAACGAAGTAATACCATTACACAACAGTCCTCGATGGGACCCACAGAACAAATATGTGTACAACAGCGACTCAACAAGTCAAGAATACAGATATACAATACAAAGATCCAAATCACCTTGAAAACGATAGAGCGTCCGACTACGGACAAGAGGCAAATGGGGCTAAGAGCCCTGAAGAATAACCAATGGCGTCCATAACCCTGCCCAGGCCAAGCCGGAAGGGTAACCCCGCTAACGACGTCGATCTCAAACCTGCTAAAACAAAAGGGGTGCCGACAAAGGGAAAATGAAAAGAGGAGCGTCAGTATTGAGGCCAGTACACGGCGAGGCTAGAATTCGGCGGTCCTCGCCTACACAGGTATGGTGGGCTGAAGCGGCAGCACAGTGGCACTAAACAACCTATAGAGACTCGATACAACTGGCGGTTATTAGAGAGGGGTAAGAAATACCTAGTCCAATCCTACCTGATACTAACACCAAACATACCCATCCTGGTATTTCCCCCTCGAGACCAAACAAGGAAGTCGGACCAAGGAACTCACAAAGTTGGCAGTTTTACTCATTCCATTATAGTTGAAGCACTTACTAGTCAGATATATAGCTTGAGTCATCCTGAGAGCATAAGTAGTGGGCAGTTTTAGTTAACATTATGTTGTAGTTGGAACAGTTACTAGCCAGATATCATTGTCCTGAGGAATCCCAAACCCCAGCAGTTGTTGGCACTTTTATCACATTCCATTGGAGTTGCAATACTCACTAGGCAGGTATAGCAAAACAACCCAGGTCCACCAGCTGTTGGCATTTTTAATATCCATTCTGTTATAGTGAAGCTGATTACTAGTCAGATATATTAAGTCAAATTTATAGCACTATTTTAGTTATGCTTGTCTATGATCGAGATACTGTGCTCCAAGTCGTCCATAACCGCGGACACGGCTTTCAGAAAGTTTTACCCTGCAGGGGTGCACAAATAGCAACACACACTCGATCAACCTCGGAAAAACCAACTCAAAACCCAACGAGGCATTGACGACAAAGCGATCACAGGATTCATAAAATATTTCAGGGGGCCACCCCACTAAGCTACCCGCAACGAAGTTGGTCGGCTCCGGAATGGACCTAGGGTTTGCGTCAATGGCTGTAAACGACTGGGAACCCGAAAGTGTGTCTGGGCTTGTCGATACCGTGAAAACACTCCGCAATCCTAAACAGTCAGGTGCTCCACGCACAATCTTAAATAAAGCAGTAAACATGGCATAAGTACAGGATAGTAAAAAAAAACCCAAACTACTTTGTGGCCCCAAGAAATAGAAATGAATCAAGCTCTGGCTCAGGGGGGTCCATAAGGCCTCCCGGATGTGGATAGTGGGAAAAATCAAGGAACAGGTATCAAGTACTCGGGGTCCTACGGGACACAAGTGAGCGTGGAAGAACCAGATAACATCTATTGCCCACCGATGCCTCTGCATTAGTTATATCTAGCATTTTAATAGTTGTATTTAAAGTCATGATCAACTCCACCTATAAGCATCTCCACCATAAACATCTGCCAGCATTCCAACAACTATGGTACTTGACATCTCGAGATCGCACCTGAGCAAGCAACTACGACTCGCAAGGCCAGCTATCTACCAAACACATGTAATAGGAGATGTCTAAGGCAATATAGAGGCTGCACGGGATCTAACTGGTGCAGGGAAACTAAAGCATCGCGACACGGATAGCAATAGATCAACAGGAGGAAAATAAAGACTATAAATGCAAAATAGGTAGAAGGGGGAAGAGATGCTCGCCTGGGAAACACTGTCGACAGATCATATCCGGAGAACTTGTCGATACTCGCATCAACTCATCGGCCTAATCCGCGAAGAAGCAAACACTAGCAGAAACACCGGATATAATATTTAATACTACGGCAGAAGATCCGGCATGATTATGATATGATGCAGATGCGGTGCAATTAGGCAGTATTAAGCGGAACCGGGGTCCCGACATTTAATTAAACGGTTCTAGTTATTTAGAAACCCCCGCAATTTGATGTTGAGTTAGCAAGGAAAAACATGGCATCGGTTCGCTACACAAATTTAAATGGAGTCTGGAATAAGACTAGGATATCCCGCATAAACACTCTATATTTAATTAGGAGGTGAATCGGCATAATGCCCCCAACCCACATGATATGCATGCGAGATGAACAATTAATATGCGACAGTTGATAATGTCATATTATAAAAATAGGGGCTTAGGGGCACACATCGGCTTCGGAAGATCTTGGGTTTCGGGGGTTCGGGGTTCGGTCTCAGGGTTCGATGAGGAACGGATTCGCGACGGAGAACTTGTCGTGCCGCGAAGGAGAACTTGGCGCTTGGTGTCCGTGTAGGCGAACTTGTCGGTTCTGCGGTTTCGATTGTCGGTGTTAGACTCGGGTCTCGGCGCCGGGAGATCTTGGTGTTCCGTGCGGCCGATCTTGCCATTCCAGGATGGAGAACTCGGTTTGTCGCGGTGACATCGTCGGTGGCGATCTTGGGGTGGTGCTTCGGGTACGAATTAGAATTGAGGTGTCGCTCCAACTTGGGGAGGAAGTTCTTAGGTACGGTTGTCAACCATCTTCCTTCAGGCGGATACGAGCTGCTCGCATCAGACACACGCCGGAAAACAGGGCGCACTACTGGAGGAGGCCATGCACTGAGGACACGCTGCCGAAAAGCACAAGGCAGTGTCGGGCTCCCTGTCAACAGGAGAACACGGTTGCACAGAGCTGGCGCAAAGAAATAAAAAAACGAACATGAGCAGGGGCGGTCAACATCGACCTGGCCTTGGAGCAGCAGAAAAAAACACATGGACAGGCGGCGGCGCACCGGGGCGACGGTTCCCTGCGGGGAAGGGGAGAGGCGATGATGCTGGGCTCGAGGGCGCAGCAGCCGACGACGAGGTCGAGGGCAAGCTCATGAGGCGAGGGGGTCCGAGGAGACGGGGCCCGAGGCTTGTGGAGGAGAGGACGGAGACGCGCGGGGTGCGGCGACGAGGTGAGGCCCCGGGGTAGTCTCGGGAGGCGTCGACTGGAGGGGAGAGGAAGGGCGGCGGCAGGAGGCCGACGGATGCGAAGAGAGCGCGGGGAGGTGACCGGCCAACGGAGAGAAGGGGGTGGCGCGATGAGGACAGCGCAGCAACGATAGCGGCGCTTGGGGACGGGGACGCGGCCAGGAGAGAGGTCGACGACGAGAGGGACGAGGCGACGACGACGCGGCGGCTGCAGGCTCGACGAGGTGACCTGGGGGCGATGCAGACGGTGGATAGGGGCAGCGTCAGGCCGAGGCGCCGCAGAGAGGAGCTGGCGGCAGCGAGAAACGAGGAGAGGGAGAGAGAGACGCGAGGCGGGGGTTGGTGGGGATGGGGGCGATGCGTGAGCGGTCTCGGGAGGAGGAGGTGGGCCCAGGGAGCAAGTGGAGGGAACGTGCGGGATGGTGGGGCCGGACGCGGGCGGAGATCCCGAGGCAGTCGAGCGTGGGGCTTGCTGCGGTCGGAGAGGCCCAGCGGGGCAATCAGGATGCAAGGTGGGTCGGGTTGGGTGGCGTGTGGTGCGGTGTGGGGTTTTGCTTGCGGGACGCGTCTGGGAGCATGCGGCTCGCGCGTTACATGGGACGGGCATGTGGTAGCGTGCGCAGCGGGCGATGGTCGCGCCGACGCGGGGTGTCGGTCAGACGGTGGGTCGGGTGCGGCTGGGTAGGTAGATAGGGTTAGGGTTAGGTCTGGGTCTGGCTTAGGGTTAGGTCTAGGTTAGGTTTTTATACGGGCCGGGTAGTAGGTGGCCTGGCCTAACGGCTGGGCTGCCTCCACGAATAAAAATATTTGTTTTATTTTTATTTTATAACACCTTTCGCAAACAGTTTTTAGACAAAACAAAATATCCGGAAGAGGCCGGGTTTTAATTTGAAATAAAGATGGGGCGTTTAGAAAATAAAACTAGACCTTTCGAAAATAGTTTTCAAACAAACCATGCATGATGATGACGATGCTCAAATGCAATGTGGCATGATGACATAAGCATGCGGTCATGATGATGCGATGCACAAAAACACAGCGATTTTTTAGTAGTGGTTTTTGCGGGATGCCACAAGAGGGGTGGTTGAGGCTAGCTGGTTTATCCTCTGCTATTGCTTGCTTTAAGGCCAGCCATAAAAAGGTGGGCGAGGGAGGACACGAGCTAGACGTGGTCTCGGTCACGTGCTTGGCACTAGGAAGAAGAGGAACATGGGACTCAGTTGGCTGTCCACTCCCGGCCAAGTTGGTCTGGTTTGAACGATGAATGAGGTCCGGTGCACCATGTAGAGCTTGCTTGGCATGGTTCGGTTAAATATATTAGTTTAGGGTTTAGACTAGAGGCTTGCTAGCTAGGAGGTTTGGAGCAGAAGGTTCCATAATTTGAAATAATTCAAAACAAACATGCAAAAGATCATAAGGAAGAAACAAAGGCGAGAGATGCTCTATATTGCACGTACATGCATTAATAGGCATGGAAGAAGAGGAAGAGAAAGAGAGAGAGGGTGGTCAAAAAGGGTTTGGTTTGAATTTGATAACTCGTTGTTTGAATTTCAACAAACAAACTTCCCTCCAAAACCAAAAAGAAACCAATATGAAAAAAAGGAGAGGGACTTGTATGGGCCATGCATAGAAATTAAGGCCACCATAATATTTGTAAAGCACAGAAATCATATGTACGACGGCATAGCACCATGGGCTTTGGATGCTTCCAAAACCCTACAGTTGATGATTTATTTCTCAATTCTTGGATGCTTCCTTCTGTACCTATGTACTTTGGCTGGGATAGTAAGATAGTTGTCTGAATATGAATAGTACAACTCTACTCTTTTTTTTCAGTATGTGAGCTCATGCAACGAATTGCTTGCAGGAAATCCACTGTCCTTGTTGTACCGTGATAATTTTGGGTAAGATTAGCACGTCCTAATGAACCATGTGATTGTTAAATTCATATCTTAACCAAAGCTAGCATATCATTCCTAGAAATAGGACAACAGTTGCTATTTTGTATTTTCTAAAGTATAAACTGTTAAGTAAACATTTTCTAGCGGGAAGGCGGCTTAATTTGGCCCTCTAGAAGCTGGAGGTGAACCTGTACTTCTTTATGGTCAGGTTTGCGTCGCTTTCTTTGGTCGCGCCTGCTTCCCTCCCCTCGGCGCCGGCCCAGCGCTGCACCTCTCTCCCTCCTCGGATATTGCCTCAACACCGCCCCTCCCATGACTCTCTTTCCCCATGGCGACCACACCCCTGTTTTAGAAGAACGAAGGTTTTCACCCAAATTTCAAACTCCTAGATGTCGCACTATACAACTATCCTCGCAAAATTATAGAAAAATCTCACTACTTACTTTCTAATTTCCTTATACACGTCATGTGTATCCAAAAGTATTAAATAATCATAGAGAAAATTAATCAAATCTTGTTAAATTGAACACACAAGTCAGAATGTTTTCAGTATTTAAGCACAAGCCCGTGATGTTTGTTCTCTGGGTGCAGCTACAGCCTTTTGCTCCTCTTTTTGTCCAAGGACTTCAATTTTTAAATCACTCCACGCAAATTCAGCATTACAAAGCTTCATACACAAAATATGCACACATCAGTTCGTCATGCTCCAAACAGGTTTGACATGCCATATATAAGGTACCTTGACTTTAGAACTGGGCTGGCTCTACATCCAATTCGGAATTCTCTCAAATCATACACACTATAACAATGGTGTTACCCGTTTGCCACTCTGCTTTATTCAACCTACTCATCCAAAGATCAACCACAAACATGGACTGAACTAACAACAAGAGGATACTTTCATTCATTCAGAAAAGAGAGACATGGGAGAGAGCGAGAGACAATTCTTCAGTGGCAGATCACAGCAAAGCAGCTGCTACGACACATCCATATCTCTGTCAATCTTACTCCTATACCTCTCAAGTCTGAACAGCAACTATAATGAAGCAACGGCAGCACCACGCCCCTATCTCCCATTGCACCAGATCTGCGTGCTCCCGCATGGCCGCGCCTCAATCTGTGTGTACCCCCATCAGCTCCTCCTCAACGCTATCCCCCCCCCCCCCCCACTGCCCTCTGTCCTGCGACAACCTCGCTCCTCCCTCAACGCTGCCCCCTCCCATGACCAGGAGCGTAGAACACGAGCACTGATAGTTGAAGTGGCTGACGCAGTCAGCACGGTCGGTGGAGGGTGGCCGCACAAGGAAGAAAGCACGGGCAACGGAGGGGGTGGGAAGAGATGCAACAACGGAGGGGAAAGGGGAGGAGGACATGGGGACCAGGATGAACTCCAATCGGCCTTGTCGAGAGAGGTTGAGGACGACGGGGAAT
The DNA here is from genome assembly GCA_910589775.1 of Avena eriantha. Classification (NCBI taxonomy): domain Eukaryota; kingdom Viridiplantae; phylum Streptophyta; class Magnoliopsida; order Poales; family Poaceae; genus Avena; species Avena eriantha. The sequence continues at coordinate 527,532,738 of OU342743.1, forward strand.
AGCCTGGGCCGCTAGGCGGCGAGGCGCTCGGGCAGAAGACAACGAAATCCCCTCCGCGCTGGTTCTCCTTCCCCAGTCTACGACGTAACTCTTCACCAGCCCTTGCCCCATGGTCCCCGTGTGCGCCAGCAACACCTCCGCGGAGAAGAAGGTCCCTCATAGACGTAGATCTAGCCCCCGAGCTGGGCGGCGATGAGAGAGGCCACAAATAGGGAGATCCAGGGGAGTCCTCTAGGTGGTGTCGTGGTGGTCACACATCGAGATGGAGGGGCGTCGGTTGTGCAGGTGGCCGATTGGACGGCTCATGGGAGTCTTGTCCGATTTTCGTTGGAATCCAGGCATGCGCGCGGGGAAGCCCATGGACATGGTCGGCAAGAGTGCCCCGGGAAGGAGGGGAGGCTGGCGGCGCCTCGAGCAGGGAGACTCGGAGGAGGCGCGTACCAGCGGAGAAAGGATCGATTCGGCACTATTCAAAACGTTTTTTCCACTTGAGGGTGGCATCGGTGGGTAATTTTGTATTTAGTGGAAGGGAAAAATTGGAAAAAAAATACTGGTTGACAGAAGCGTTCCGTTCTTTATTATTATACTAGGAAACATACCCGTGCGTTGCACCGGGAGACAAAAAACTAAATCGTGAGGATTACATATGAACCACAATTAACACACATCAAATTTGACTACATCTTTGCAAAAAGAGAAGATGATATAACTACGTCTGGAAAGTTAAAACCACACTTTTGTTTGCCCCTGGGGAAAAGATGGAGGCAACCCGATGGTCGTGGTTTTCTACGGAGTCGTGGTCGGAGGTTGCAGGCGAGTTTTATGTTATTTGTGTTTCATTTTGAACTTTCTAGATTTTTTTTGTCGGGTTGAGACCGTACCAACAAAAGTTGGAGAGGTAGGGGTGAACAAATGGATTTTGTCCAAGATTACAACATTTCTTTTAAATTTTATTCTAATTAACAATAAACTTAGGAATTATTTCTTCCAGTTAATAGAAAACATAGACTTACAATTACCAAATTGCATCTACCAACGAAGAAAGTGAAGCACAAAATATCGGAAACCATGTTCACCGTGAGCAATCCGTAAAAGCAAGATGAAATGCTTCCATAGCTTTATGTAATTTCGTCTGATTGTGCACAGCGATGTTATATTTTTAAAATTTGTATCTAATATTTATGTATAACTTGCATATTTTAAGAATGGTTAAAAATTATTTTGTTAAGAAACTGTATTCTATTTTTTATACTACTATCAAAAATGGTATTTTTAGATACATTTAGAAAAATATTCTACCATTGTAATTTAAATGAATTCCTCTAGTTATGCAACATTGAGATAGTTTGTACCATCTCCAGTTGGGACTAAATTGAACACGTTCTTGGGGCCTAATTGTTGCAATGTTATCCAGATTTTTTTATATAAAGATCTTTGCTTTGCTGATCGAAGATAGCCTCCTCCTCTGCCTCTTTGTAGACTCTTCACTTCGGGCTCGTTTCTACATCTCGCTTTTCTCAAAAGCAAGCAAAAAAAAATTCCTCATTTCTTCTCTACTACCGGTGAGTTGACTTTACCCAATCCATTACTTTGCCCATGCATCTCAAATTCTTGCCGGCCTGGAGCCGCGGATATGGTGGTACTCACGGTCAAAGCCACATATCGTTTTGACTGATTTTGAAAGGTGAATTGCAGTGGCTGGAAGGCCAGTTCGTACTGTACCTACCCATCGACCAAGCGCCCCAGCGCCTGGAGGCTCGTGCCGCCAGAGAAGACGGAGACGACATCACGGACGGTACAGAAAACAACAGCCATGAGTTGCCTCTCCGCATGAGTGCTAATTCCATCTGCGAGTGTGGACTCCCGCGCCGCACGCCAAAGCAGCGAGGTTGGCCTGCAGCAGATGGGCCACTGCATCCATGGAGACATCCTTTCTAGCCGTTGGTCTCAGACCCCGGATCGGGGCAGATGGTTGCCTTGGGGTATTGGAGCCGGGGAAGGGGATTCGAGGTCGGAGCGAAGATGGTCGGGAAAGGAGATTCAAGGTCAGGACGGAGATGAACTGCCCCCCTGAGCGACGACGGGGTAATCCATGTCTGTGAGCAGGATGTTTAGTTGACTTACAGATAGTACAAGCCTTTCTTATTTACCGGTGTCATTGGTTGTAATATATAATTTAGTGGGAAGGTAAAACGGTCTAAAAAGGTGTTGGACCGGGAGAAACAATCCATCCTTTATTATTAGGTATAGATATATGTATGTATAGATTAGGTATAGACTTACACCATCGTTTAATTCTTTTTAATCAGATAGTTAAAGGCCCGTGTGCTGCAATGGGAGCAACATATTCAAAGGTTCAACCACCAATTTAATACTCCCTCGGTCCAGAAATAACTGAATTGAATTTGTCTAAATTTAAATAAAATGCGCTAGAATCCAAGTCAGTTATTTCTAGATGGAGGAAGTATATAAATTTATGGAATCTATTAGGCACATATGGTTGTTATGATAGTTTAGATAGAGTTGGGATCTGTTTACGTACAATCCTAACTTGACTTATACTCCAAGATAATTCCATGTATGCCTATATATACTCGCTCATGAGACTCAATAATATATCCATCATATTCCGCCAAACCCATGAGAATCCTTGCATCATGCGACAGTACCAATTATCTCCACTCACTATTGATAGCGTTTATCTTTTTTCAATAATGCTATGGTCACATTTATGATTTTGTCGATCATTGTATAGTTCACCATTGTGTAATTAGAAAAAAAGTAGAAAAATATGTGAACTTTAAAGTTATCAACCTAAACAAATAATATTAAGGCTTCATATGTTTTTTACGATTAATATGATCCTTCATAGTTCTTAGATAAAATCCTTGATAGCTCATAAGCTAAGCAAATATAGAGTATTTATAAACATTTGAGAAACCGATGTACCATATGTCTAGTCTCTGTAGCATTCAAAAACGAACCGAGACCAATTCTTTAGTGTTACTTGTGCCCGTATCATATGTTTTTTAAACCGAGACACTTTATTACTTAACATTTTACATGGTAGTTTGAACTGGAGAGAGATGGAGAGCAGAGATCAGGATGCAGTGGACACACTCTAGACCGGTGAGAGTTTTACAAACACCTGAATATTACTCCCTCCATCTAAAAATATAAGACATTTTAGCTTTGTAAAACGAATATATCTAGACGATTTTACATTCCTTTCACAAAGTTAAAATATCTTATATTTTTGAATGGAGGGAGTACATATGAGTTGATAAGCCTAAGAGCTAATTTGGCTTGATGGTGCGCTTTGAAGCTTTGGGCTACCTCGTACTACATTTTTGGACCAATATGGTGTCTTCAGAACTTCTCATTTTCACCAAACAACGCTGCTACTCTGAAAATATCTTTTATAGCAATATATAATCTGGAAAATAGCCTCAAAATGCAAGGATGAAAGCACTAATATGACAATGCATCATCTAGAAGATTTCACAAATATTACCTAGAATATGTTAAGCAATAGAGAAATTTTGAAATCTACTTGCGCATTCTCATGACTGCTACATGTGACTTTCCAAATGTATCTTATTGAACATCATCCCTTCTTTTTTGGAACCCTAGAAAAACCTGAATAAAATGCATAAAATAAGTAACAACATGAACTTATCAAAATCTAAAAAGTGAAACATGAATACCAGATTGCATAAATCAAAGTCTATGTCCAAACTCTAAACTTGTATTGCTTTTAAAATTTCTGGAGATTGTTATCTTCGCCCTTAGATTTGCTTAGAACGACAGTCAGATAGAATTTGAAACACAAAGATCTCACAAGCAATCTAATCAAATGTCACAAGCAAACAACTGGAGAACACATAATGCTATTTAGTATATCTATTTTCTGCACAAGTTCCATTTTTACCATGCTACCAGAAGCTACCAAATACCAAAGCATTTCTATAGTGGTCAAACATATTTATTTTGAAAATGAAAGTGGGCCGGTTCCAATGATTACCTTAAAATCTCGATGAAGATGGCAACGAACCATCTACTGTCTAAGACCACACATATTATCAGCAATACAATACAGAAGCAAGTGTAGTGATCAAATACTAAGAAGCACTACTAAAGTCCTGCATCCCATCAGATTAGTCAACAACAGACTGTGATAAAATAAACTACTATCAAAGTGAGCGAACTTTAAGAATTGCATGGAATTTTTTATGTCAATCCGCTCATCAAACTTCTTGTAGCATCTTTCTGTAGGCCTCTCCTTGCTCTCCACTTCCATTCTCTTCATCCACCGTTGCTCTAAGATTAATCATTTACACTTCAGGACATCAATAAGGCATTGATATGACTTCACTTTATCATCACAACAACTTCAACAAAAATCAGTTCAGTAATTAATTTACTGAAAATTAATGTGACAGAGCAAGAAAATACGTCCAAGAAATAGGAATGTAATTGATATAAATGCAACATCTCTACTACTTAAAAAGGAAGAATTTCCTCTGTTTCCTCCGGTCATTGATTTCGTCAACACTTTTCTAAATAAGACCATTTTACCCTCCCACCAAATTACTACATAAGAAAAAAGGAGTGTTCCGTTTCCTGGGAACGCTCGATACCTTCGTCCGTAGCAAAATCCATCGGAAGGCAGGTTGAGAAAAAGTCCAATGGAAACCGTCCCTAAAATACCGCACCATCCACGCGATCGTTGCGCCTCTAGCAAAAAAATCACGCACGATCGCCTTGTCGCAGGTCCACGGGAGCTCGCCCGCTGCAGTCGCCTCGCCGCCAGATCGCCACGACCATCGTGCGCCATCCAGCTGCGTCGTCCGGCCGACGATCCTCCCGGCCCATCTGGCCAATTCACGCGTCCCGCAACGCTGCCGGCCACCACGATCTACTGTAGGTATACTATGCAATGCAGTCATAGGGCCATGATCCAACGATTTGCAGGTGTAGGTCATCGTCCTGCAGCACCGCCCAGCCACCTTGATCTACTGCAGCTTGCAGGTACACGCCAGATTATATAATATTGTCATAGGACCATGATCAACCATTTTCAGGTACAGGTCATCTTCAGAAATTCCTTTCAGATCGTTGCAGGAATTATGCCTATGTGCCTTGGTAATATTCTTGATTCCTTTTTTAGATCGTTGCATGAATTCTTTCCCTGAGCTATCTTGATGGTGGTCTGAAATTGTGTTGGCCTCACATGAATAATCATTTATGCAAGTAGTAACCCGAGACAATTGTTTGAAAATATAATATTACAGATGAGCATGTGCTTCGCAACGAGATCAGATGATGCCATCAAATAGTTTTATTTTCGTAGACTAAGACCCACAACATACTTAGTGATATGTGCAAGTTACCATCTGAAATTATTTCTTGGCGTGACTGATAAAAAACAACACCACTAATGTCCATGCAGTAACAAACGAAACTAATGCAAGTTGTATTTTTCTGTTTGGGTGAAACTGATCCCAACCTTAGGTTTTCTATTTCGTAGGAGAAATCCATCATCAAGATCAAGATCAAGGGGATCGCGAACTCGGTCGAATAGGCAGGTGACCTTTGCCAAGCGCCAAGTCGGTTCGCTGAAGAAGGCCCGCGAGATCTGCGTGATCCTCGACGCTCAGGTTGGCGTCATTATTTTCTTTAGCACGGGCAAGCTCTACAACTTCTGCACTCTCTTTATGTTTCCAGGACTCTGTTTTCTTTGGAGCCGATCGCAAAGATGCAATATGTAGCTTGCTTCTAGGCTGCCAAGGATCAGTACCAGATCAACTCCAGAAAAATACTTCGGGATAAGAAGCACAATGTTCTTGTCTGATCTACTCTGGTAAATTCTTTTAGCACCAATAATCGAATAAAAATATTTAGAATTTGCAAACCCTGGAAATATATTCTAAGGAACAGTGCAGAGATCGACATGGTGAAGAAGGAGAACTACAACATGCATATCGAGCTCAAGAAAGTGCTCGGGAGGACCTACAGATGTCACGGTTCACTTAGACAATCACGAATTTCATCAGCCTCAGTGGGAAGAAGCATTACTCATATGTGTTTGTTATCGGTGGGTACAATCGGTGAGCCCTTGGCCCTCTTCACTTATTACTCTAGCTGTAGCTAATAATGTTTTCAGAATATTTTATCTTGGTAACAACTATGGCTTTGATCTAGGTGTGTTCTTATTTCCCCCAAGGGAATAACGTGGAGCACTTATCAATGTACTTGGATATTGCCACTCGGCCCATACGGTTGGAGCTGATCTTCTCAATTTAGCTTGGCGTGCAAGGTTCCACGATGGGACGATGTTCGACAATAGCTACAAGCAAGGCATGCCATAGACGATGTGCATGGTGTAGGCAAGGTGCAGAGTTTTTTTAAGCATATTTTGATTGCTGATCTAGGCTTAAACCATGTTTCCGTTTGCATATCCTCCGAGGGCTTAAGCAAGGGTATTGTCAGTGGTGGTGTCATTTTTACTATATACCAAGTGATCTTAATCTCTTTGTTTTGCTCGACAGTGTGAAGTGTTTGCTGCCATACTGATTGCAGGTGGGAAGCCCAAGTTGATAATACCTCTGTTTTTTTCATACGAACCTGAACCGCTGCTTCTTAGGTCATAAAATGACAAACTATTTTGAAAATTTAGGAAATTAGAGATGTGAGTATTTAAAGCCGTGCCTATGATGAACTGCACATGAATTCTTACTTACACAAACTATATTTCGGTCTTTTCTTTCCTAAGAAACTCAACCATGTATATTCATACTAGCAACTATTTCTCAGGTAAATTTTGATCGTGCACGTATTTTAACAGGAGACTGCCATAATCGTAGGAATTCTACGATCTTATATGACATCCTTCTCCTTGGCCTTCACAAGTGTGAGAGTGGCAATAAACATACCAGCCTTGAACATAGTTCCAATAGAAGGTGGTGTCATTTTCTTCGCGCACATAGGGATGAAACCTTTTCTATTTTATGCTCGCTACATCTGCTGCAGTTCTTGCTCTGGCAGTATTTTGATCTACAAGTAGAGGAAGATAATGATGCATTTAAGATTCATTCAAGGATATGACCGTCAAGAGGAAGAAAGTTGTGATCAGCGTGAACAAATAAATCTCGTGGAGCGATAATGGACACCAATGCAGCGATAGAAGCGTGCAAAACTGGGTACATCTGTCATATAGCTGGTCAATTAGTCAGCAAAAATAAATATTACATGGTTTAAAATATATTATTAAGGTTAAAACCGGTATTCATAATATTGTTGCAAAACCAAAAAAATGGGTACATTTGTCCTATAGCAAACCTGACTTTGCCGAAGATTTCTCCTGGGAGACCTCGTAGCAAAAAGAACTTGCCACTGCAGCAAATCGGACTTTGCTAGAGACCACGCCAAAGACCTCGTCGGAGATCTCATCGCAAAACATTTATACTATTGTAGAAAACAATAGAACTTTTGTACCAAAAATCTAATGTAGCATGTAGCACCACCGCCACCCGCACGTAGCAAACCTAACACCCACTTGTAGCACCGCCGGTGGCCGCATGTAGCAAAACCCAATGCTGCTTGTAGCACTGCCGCCGACCACACGTAACAAACCTCGATGCCATACATAGTAGTGCTGGTGGCCTTCGGTAGCACCGCTAGCGGCCGCATGTAGCAATATCCATGAGGAGAGGGTCGTCGTTGTCGACAACGACGATCTTGGTGACCGCGCACACGGCTGATGCTCTCATATAGCAATACAGTCTGATAGAGCTTTGTAGGGAGGCGCGACGAGGTGGAGGAGCAGCAGCGGGCACCTTGAGGTGGCGGTCAATGGTGGGTGTCCTCCATCTTCGGCGGCAGCAGAGCGCTGGTGCAGGGTGGAGATGCAGGACGAGCGGCGTGAGCTGCAGGGGTCCTGACAGCGTAGTGACATAGTGGCGAGCGACATGGTGTCATGACAGCGCGGCACAGAGGTGGAACGGATAGAGATGCCATTCGTTGTCCAGGCAAGTGCAGGGTAGCCCAGAGCAGGGTGGTGTTGGAAGCACGAACACGAACATGACTAGATGTGCTCGGGGTATGTGGGGAATGGATCCCACATGGTTGGACCTACGCGTGGCTGCTTCACCGTGAACTATCCAGACGACGTGTCCCCTAGACAAAGCTAATCTTTTACCTTGTTATAAACACTACCCTTCATTCTGACATGAATGGAAGACTCATTTTGTAGATACCTTTTATCCGGGTTTTTTTTATGTTAAAAAATTATAAGTATTTTATGTAGATATGTGTGGCCAATCTTTTCGCCGAGATCATGTTCTTTTCGTTTCACGGTGCAAGAATGTCAAGCGTGCGATTAATCTGTCTATGTATTATATAGTTATTTCTCGGTGCTTCATATTCCATGTTTCGTTACATTTATTAGAATAAATAAATTTAGACACCAATTTAGGATTAATAAAGTTTTTATTGTTCCGTTGCACTTACATAATGGAAGTTTCACTAATTATCTTACAAAAAGACTAACACTATCAAAAATCGCTAGATTATGCGCTATAAAATAAGGCACATGATAGGGTGAAAAGGGTAAAGTACGAAAACACACATGTTGCTCCTTGAAGGGTTAGTGAGAGGGATAAAATTACTAATGTATATAATGGGATATTCGAAATAAAATTACCTTTCGGCGTGTCTTGTTTTTCCGTGGCAACGCACGGGCAACTAACTAGTACTACAATCAAAACTCACGAAATGAAAAAATTCAAACAAACAGACCCATGATCTGCCTACAATAGTTATTAATTTCCCTTCATATTGTTTAGCCAACTCAATTTGCTGCTTCATGTGATTTCTTAAAGCAACCACACAATGTTTCTCAAGTACCTATGCATGAGAAGACCAAGGAGGTGAACACTTATGTTAATATGTCCTATAACATCGCGTGCCAAATTTGGTACGCAAGGTGCGGACATACTTATATATTATAACATATCTGAAATATGTGGAAGTGCCTTAGTAAAGCTAGGCAACCTTGTATTTGTTTATCACCTATTAAAATTTATAGAAATACGGCTTAAGTAATAACAAAGAAAATAAAATACAAAACTGGCCTTCTAAATCCTCATTGTGAGCTGTATTATCTTCTAGAAGCCACCTTATAATCACGGCAACTAACTCAGCCTAACAATTATTATAGATAATACCGCTACACATTGCAATGTAAAAATGGGGTGGTCAAAACTTAAATCTGTAGTACTATATATAGACATACCTAAGACAGGAGTACTGTTGTAAAGAGATGCAAACCAGTAGGAGCAGAGACCCAAACCAACTTGGATCTTCCGCTTGCCGAAGATAAAGCTCGGGACGGCGAGCGGCATTATGAGGCTGCTTCTTTTTCTTGAGACCATCAACGATGTTGCATTTTCCTAGTGTGGCACTTGAGAGGCACTTGACTTCTTCAAAATGTCTGACCAAACCCAAAGCGAGTTGGTCTCTCAAACTGCATGGCGTGGGCAGAGGCAACATAATAATGGCCATCTGACGTCCAACGCCATTGTATTGAGTCTTCGTTGTCCGGATACAGTAGCACATTGGCTAGCCGGTCATGGTGGATGATGAACTGACGGAGCGCTACCATTATCAGATTGCTTTTGAAGTGACGCAACCATTTTACATCATATAGAGCTTGGTAGACCGATAAGTTTCTCATGGTGCATTGGCTGAATAGGTCAGGTGCCAGATTGGCGATCGACGCACCAACCATCTAGGTGTCGTTCAAGAAACTTATATTATATGCATTGCCGAGCATGGACTTAATCGCGTCCTCCTCAGCGCTAAACTCTATGAGGACTCCACAAACCCGTTACCACAAATAGGCGTTCATATTCAACATGTTATTACAAGTGCATTTAAAAATCAGAAAGCCAAGGTATATAATAATAGCTAGGTAATGCACATAAGAACTTCCAAGAAAATATGTAATAATACATATGGAAGAAAACAATGAACATGTTGTCATGGTTTTCAAGACGTCTCTTAGGCGTCGCCTAGGAGACGCTTAGGCGTCAAGGCGACCCCCTCCACCTTGGAAAATCGACTGCGCCTAAAGCATCCGCCTAGGCGTCAGAGCGCCCCTAGACCGCTCTAGGACGCCTTAATGCCTTGAAAACCATGCATGTTGTAAACAACCTGAAAAATGATTGACAATTGGCAAGAACAAAATCCTAAATGGGAAATTTCAATGTTACAGATATTTAGACTCATCCTATTCAATGAAATGAAACATCGCAAAAAGGATACCAATTGTACTACAACCATGAAAGGCAAAACTTATGTCTAAGAACATAGAACGTATATAGGAGCAATAATACATGCTTAACGCATAAGATCATTTTTGTTTACGTAGTATACCTCAGTATGAAATAGCTAGGAAAGGACATTCTTACTTTATGACATACATGAAATTGAGTGGACGCGAACATCACCCTAGTATATGCAACAATACTTTCTTCATATCACGGTCCAAGATTTTAAAGACCATGCATGTATATATCTCCGTTGTACATGTAATTATCTGCATACTTAGCATAGGTTAATCGATGACCTCACAGAAGTCAAAGTGTTAGAAGATGATAATTTAGCAAGAGAAATGTAAATGAAAAATACAGGCAAGGTGGTATAAACCAACAAACATGATCTTCATGTTCCATGTACAGAACTTGAAAATATTTAGACATGATCTTTCTATTCCATGATCGATGTTCTTATGATCTAGATTTTTAATAGTTTAATCTCACACAGGATTTGCCGTGGAAACCATAGAGGTACGAAACAATTCAGAGGTCTATAAATGCCCATCAAAGAGTAATTTTCTCATCATAGAAGAGTTGCATCTGCTTTTATGAGATTAAAAGGCTTACCCCTTCTTTGCCATCATCCAGTTTAATTTACTTAAGTGCTGCTTCTTTCCCTAGTTATGATATCCATAACCTCTCACTGAGATTTAGAGGCTAAGGCAGGGCCGAGCCGGCAAAATCTAGGGCCCTGTGCGAAACTCCAAAATGGGCCCGTATTTTATTAAAAAATAAAACTAATAACTGATATAGATCAAGATTGCTTATGCACTTATTTAGATGGACTTTCCAAGAAGAACTACTCTCAAGGCCTGGCGTGGTAAAATTGTCTTAACCGTTTTAAGGGGAAACACAGAGTTGAAAAACTAGACATGACCGACCATAATAAACCTAAACTAGAGATTATTTTTGTTTTTAAGAGGCGACAGTACCATAGAAAATACAAACTAGATATTATGTTAGTTTTTTAAGAGGCAGCCATTGGAATAGCAAAATGCAAGAGAAAATAAAGAAAACAAGTTCGTTATACATTTTTCTTGAATGGATTTTTCAACAGAACAATTACACTCTCACATGTAGATTTTGAGAAAATAAAGAATAGAGTATGCCAAGATTATTTTTCATAGTGAACAATTAGCCATCCACAGACTGGTTTGCAATAATATTCCGTCTTTTATATAATACTCGGTGTCAAATCTGGGGTTTGAACTCTGGTGAACTGGAGGTACAACCACCCTCCTAGCGACCCAACAACATGTTGGTTTGCAACAGTTTGTGGATTCATAAGGTGATTTACTGTCCTCTTTGCGCCCGACAATCAACTTGGGAGGACGCCGCTAGCTGCTGGTCGGTTCAGGGAGATATGAAAATCGCGACAGCCGGAGTACCCAGCGCGCATGCACATTCAGTCATGAAACCGATGGATGAGCTGGTGTCTCTGTGATGCTCAGCCTACAACGAACGAACCGCGCTCAATTTTGGTCCCTAGTGTGCTCTGCTGTGCTGCTTGACTCTGAGCCGGAGTCGCGGCGGGCGGCCCTCCACCGATCACCGGTACCAGCAGGGGTCGCTGCAACAGTACAGATCGAGGTTCAGGGGCCATCCACGCACCACGCCGCATGAGATAGCAGTGGGTTTGGACCGAACCAAATCCCAACGGACCGTCAACTCAAATCCTGCTCCACTGAACTGAACCACTTGCGTGACTTGCACGACGAGCAGTACTAGTCAGCCTGAACCGATCCCATAAAACCCAGGGGGGCTGGCCTCCTTCTCTCCACCTTCTCCGACGGCGGGATCGTGCCACCGATCGCACCTACAGAGACCGTCGCTACCACCAGCGGGGAAGCGCCTCCGGCTCTTAGATCCGTGGCCCGCCTGCGGGTTCTCCTCCGGAGCCGCAGTCGGCGACCGTCGGGTGTCGGGGAGGGGAGATCACGTCGGCGACGATGAGCGCCTCCGACTCGCTCCCCGCAGCGGTATGGAGCCACACCACATCTCAATCCCTCTTTGCCCGTGTCTACCTTGCTCTTCGATCGCTCGGATATGACAGGAGTGGGACGTGGTGGTATTCCCTTGCTGTGACAGCTACTTGATTGCAGCTGTAATTAGTGTCGACATGATTTCGCTAATGCAGAAGGGAAGCTTCTTCACCGGGTTCACCAAGCTATGCAAGGGCCTTGCTGTCATCCTGTTCCTCGGCCACATTGCTGTCCAGATCTTCCCTTCAGCTGCCACGTATCTCGCCCTCATCCCTGCCAGGTGCCCACAGAATCCTACCCACCACATTAATTTCACTCTATTGGGTCTGTACCAAATGCTCTGTCCAATTTGAACGCCCAAGGCAATAGTTAGTGCTTAGGTAGTTGCAGTGATTTGATTGGCTCCTTGATGGCAAATTAGATGTTCATTTGGTGAGGTCAACTGTAGCAATTAAAATGTGTAACCACAGTTCCAATTTCATGAAACCAAAAAAATGGATGATCAGGCCGATTGTTTCCTAGTGATTAATCGAATCTGTATTTTCTTTACAGGACAATCCCATTTGGTTGGAACCTCATAACAGCTGGTTATATTGAGCAGACAGTTCCAGGGGTAGGTTTTGCTCTTCACATGTAATTCAGCATGTATTCTGATATGTTATTTTGTACCCATGTTTTGTTTACGTTTCCCTTACGTGTGCCCGCTCTGTCTAAATTTATCTCTATGGAACTAAATCTTTTAGAAGAAATAAGAAATGGAAATGTAAGAATATGCTAGTCAGAAGAAGATTTCGAGTAGAATATATGTTGAGCATGTTTTTACTTGTCAAAATTATAGTAATTCCCTTTCGTGTATCCGTGTTGTATAAATCTTATCTCTACAGAACTAAACCTTCAGAAAAAAAATGAGAAACGCAAATGTAAGATGGTAATAGAAGAAACTTTGGTGTAGAATTATCTGTTAGCTTAATTTGTAAAGTTCAATACATGTCCCAATCTCCCAGTTATCTTATCACAGCACTATGTCATCTCATGAATAATATTTACCCAACTGCAAACTTATCTGACAAGGATGACGCCATTCCAGATGATTGTGAGCATAGTTGGTCTTCTTTTATTTGGGAAGTTATTAGAGCCTCTATGGGGTGCCAAGGAGTTGTCCAAGTTCATTTTCATTGTCAACATCTCAACTTCATTCTGCGTCTTTGTAACTGCTGTTGTTTTGTACTACATAACACAGCAGGAGATCTACCTGTAAGTGTCTATAACAGCTCACCAGTAAAATACTTTCTGATTTTAGTTGATGTTCTTTTTGGGAAACAACAGTGGTGCATCCTGAAACTGTTTTGTAATATGCCATGTGTTCATGAGTGCATGGATAAAAGTATTGTTGGACACCTATCATGCAGTGCGGATTGGATCAGTAAATGTTTGACTCCTCTGCTCACCCATGCTTGAATTCTTAGAGAAGTGTTACCTAGCTGGTTGACTTGAAAGCTTGAATGATGGTTCTACCTACCCGTGTTCCTCATGATAGTATAATAACTGATACTCTATGCAAGAACTTGGGTAATCTACCTTGCTTGGGAGTAATGTTTTGTAGATATGCAGCAATATGACCTTTTAATACTGGATCTTCATGTTATTTCATTAATTATTTACTTGTCGTACTTGATTGTTCTTTACTAATGAATCTTCACACTGCATCTGTTTTTCTGCAGCTACACACCTCTTTCTGGATTCTATGGAGTTCTTTCAGGATTTCTGGTGGGCATCAAGCAAATTATACCTGATCAGGAGCTTAATATTTTTGTGCTCAAAATAAAGGCAAAGGTATTTGTCCACATATATATAATCAAAGAGAAAATCATCCAAAATGTATTCAGTTTTCATTCTGACGGGTTTCCTAACGCCTAATTTCTTCTTTACTCAGTGGATTCCGTCTCTTGTTGCATTTATCTCGGTTTCTGTAAGCCTCTTCCTGAAGGAATCAATGTCTTACCTTCCAATCACACTGTTTGGCATCTATACGAGTTGGATTTACCTGCGCTACTTCCAAAAGAGGCTGGAAGCAGGCCTAAAAGGGGACCCAAGTGATGAATTCTCATTCTCAAGCTTCTTCCCTGAACTTTTGAGGTACTAACTTTTCCCAAGTTATCTTGGAAACTGTATATTTTATGTACTCCCTCCGTCCCAAAATAAGTGACTTGAGTTTGTCTAGATTCGTATGTATCTAGACATGTTTTAAGCCTAGATACATGTGAATCTAGACAAATCTAAGTCACTTATTTTGGGACAGAGGGAGTATATTATATGACTTGTGAATCGATTGCACAATCTTTCCAAAACATTTTAGAATATCCCGTAGATTAAACATAGCATTGCATTTCACTATAGTTCAGATTTTTATTAACAGAAGTTTCTAAAATGTTCTAGAGAAAAATGGTGCTTTACCCTGCCACTCTGCCAGCTAAGGGAGACTCTTAGCTTCAGTAATTCACACAACCATCTAACAGAAATCAGTTCCTCAACAAAATATTCTAGGGCATATGCACAGAATTCTGAGGAATTTCTACATGGATTTTCTATAAATTCTACTCAGCATTTTTAACCAGCTATATGTACAGGGCAAGAAATTACCCCAAGAAACGCATCTGGCGATCTATATTTGGGTGTTTTTATGAGCTGACAAGATATTTAATGTGATTTCGTTTCTTACAAGAATTTCTGGAACCCAGAGCTTATATGTACCATATCTGTAAACATACTTGCTGATCTATTAAAACTTGCAGGCCAATTTCGGACCCAATAGCTTCCGTAGTGTATAAACTTGTTTGTGGACGATCTGAAGCTAAAGAGCAAGCATTGGATGGACTATTGCCCAGCTCAGAATCCATTATGGCAAACCGGAGGAGGTGCGAGTTTCCTTTTCTTGTGCAACAATTGATAATTGTGGTCATACACAATTGCATCCGTACAAACTTGGAAACTACTCAATAGTGAGCGCAGGTTTTATATATACTCTTACAGAGGGTATGAAAATTGACATGACCATAAAACCTGCAATGTTATCTTCCGCATGCAGCACCACAAAGTTATGAAGGACCCTAGTTATAAATGTTGCGCACTACTGTATGTTGCCTGCTATGTTCTTGCTGTTTTGTGTTTGTAAGTCACCATCATGGTTGCAATGCCTAATCATGTTCGACTAGGTGTTTGACTGTTATTGGTTCACTGCAGAGAAAGAGGTCAGAGGGCACTAGAGCAAAGGTTGGCAGAAAAGCTGGCCGCGGTCAAGAGCTCTGAGGGCACGCTCCTGCAGGAGGATGCAGCTGGTAAAGTCTGAGGCAGGCTGGCAAGGCTTTAGCCTGGAGATTCTTCTATGGGTTGGTTAAGTGTGTAGACAGCCCTAGCTTGCAAATTTTTCCCTACTGAATCATTAGTTATCCTGTAGACCGTAGTGTAGTGAAAAAGTTCAGCTAGCGTGATGCTATATGCTATATCTTCCCTGACTGAAGAAGCTACAGTTGTTTACTTGCTATACCCTTTTGGGGTGCTTCACAGAAGTTAATAGAATCAATTGTTGCAAAACAGCTAACAGTTCCATCGAATGTTCCATCCCTAAACCTGGGCTTCATCTTTATATTTCTTGTGCTCTCTGCCCTAACCTTTTACCTGTCAAGTTATTCCATGCAATGTGCCATCTGACCTGAACTGTGCCAAAAGTTGCTCTTTATTTATGTGCTGTTATGCTGTCCGACCTAAAAACGTCTTGACATAGTTTCTGGACCTGGTCATGGGTGTTGAGAGATTCATATTTATATGCACTATATGACCATGCAATATGCATGCGCTACCAAATTGCTGAAGAGAGAATAGCAAGTTTTCAAAAAAAGGACAAGTCACAGGATAGCAGTATGGACAAGTCACGGGATAGGGGTACAAATAAAGTGGTGTCTACAAAACTTCTACATACATAAACAAAAAAAATCACAAGTACAGTAAGCACAAAGTTCATACCAACAGAAATATCACATCAGTTTACTGCCAGGGAGAGGTCTAGATATTACAACGAGTATAGTTTTGCACGCGCCTACTTCTGTTCCTCCTCAAGCGCCTCCTGCGAGTTGGAGACAGGGGGGATATGTTCCTCCTCAAGCGCCTTCAGGATGTCTTTCTGCAAATTTGAGACCAATGTGTAAGAAAATAATATGCAAGGGATGGAGGGAGGAAGGAAGGAAGGTGGACAAATACCTCAAATGAAAATGGAGCAGTCGCGGTTGCATATCTGTTTAGGACTTTTCCATTCTTATCAACAAGAAACTTGGTAAAGTTCCACTTGATTCTTGAACCAAACAAACCAGGTTTACTAGCTTTCAGAAACTTGTAAAGCGGCGCAGCATCTGGACCATTTACACGCACCTGCAAAATTAAAATGAAGTATTGACCCTTATCCAAATAAACAACAGTCGTACAATTAATTATGTTTAGGTGATGGCTATTAACCTAATGTTTCCAAACTAATATTTTGCAGAGCAACTTAAAATTTTGCCTAGCTAGTGGAAGCACAAAACAATGCACATCCATGTTACTTTTTGTTTCTACCGCATGAACATGTATCCAAATTTGCTATATGTCTTAAACCATAAAGCATGAGCTTTCCTCTTTTTTTTTTTGTTAAGGCCCGACCTTTTCTCATCCACGCTATATGTTTTAACTACCAAGCAAACTTCATTAGTGCAAAAATATGAGAAGCTTCTTGACAATCAAGCAGGTAAGGCATGGTTCTTACCTTCTGAAAAACTGGATATTCAGCTTTGAATCTTGTGCAAGCGAAGTCTTTTATCTGCTGGTCACTGCCTGGCTCTTGTCGCAAGAACTGGTTGCAGGGGAATGCTAAGATCTCGAAGTCTGGCCATTTTTGAAGCAAGATTAGTTTTCAGCCTTTTTAAAAAGATCAATAAAGTATTCAACTGTTTAAGTTCAACAGATTGTCACATCCAAATCAAACCAAATTATCTTATTTACCATTGTAAGAGACAATTCGCCTGTTACCTATATGCAAAATAGTGGGCTACCCACGGTGATAATTGTGCATCCCCATCCAACCATGGAATCAGCCTATAGTGTATTTTTTACCCTACATCTAAACTAACACCCTTAACTGACTGAGTCCATTTTTCACCCACATGGTGTTGTCATCTTTTTCTCTCCAGCCTGGAGGCCTGGACAATCCGGCTGATTTCTTCAAGTAAAAAAAACCAATCCCGTGCGAGACAGCCGCACGCCGCCTAGATGCACCACATGTCGGCTGATTTTTTCCACCACACGGTGTTTCGTATCCACTCACCATCATGTATGCACATACACTCTCTCTCCATTTGTTTTTGCTTCTCTTCCTACCACACCCAAATTCAAAGCGGAGACACTGAGGCAGCTTGTTCGACTGAATGAAATCGGAGCTGAGCACCAACACTACTGCATCAGATTGTCCTCATGTGGCAGAAGCAAGCGGAGGTTCCTGTCCATGGGGCGGAGGCAGGGGAAGCGACTGCCGTTTTGTCCTCTCCAACTTGACCAGCAATGGGGTGGAGAGATGCAGAGCTGAGAGGAGTCTGGGAGTAGGAGACCGGTCACCAAGGCTAGGAGAAGCGGAGGCGCTCAACGGCAGCCAGGTTGAGCGTGGCGGAGCGCCGGTGAGCATGGTGGCGGTGACTGCGTGGCGGCGGGGCCCCAGTCCGGTAGCGCGATGGGAAAAGAAGCATCGGCGAGGAACTGTCGTCTAGCCTGGGCAGGGCACCACACCGCTGTCCCATAGCACCCCGTCAACAGCCCTTTGC
Source organism: Avena eriantha (assembly GCA_910589775.1). Taxonomy (NCBI): domain Eukaryota; kingdom Viridiplantae; phylum Streptophyta; class Magnoliopsida; order Poales; family Poaceae; genus Avena; species Avena eriantha. The sequence goes on from OU342743.1 coordinate 527,550,939, forward strand.
CCCCTTCCGCCGCGTGTTCCCCACCCACATGGAACCTCCACCGTGGCTCCACACCGGCAATCAAGCGTGTGGTTCCTTCGGTTCAAGGGCTTCCTTCCGGCGGATCTGGCCGGGAACCGGTGCAGGATTGTTGAGGAACGGGCACACCTCCCCGTCTGCCACAACGGGGAGAGTTCTTTTGCACTTTTTTTGTGGATAGAAAACGTGCATGGCTATTTTTTGTTGACAGAGTCTAACAGATGTTAACGGCAGCACTGATCAAGGAACCATATCGAACGGTTGTAAGTGTATGCATAGCTATCCCCGTAGGTAGAAAATCTGCGCTGTTACCTATATACTGAAGTTAGACAAAGTAATTTGATGATAGTGCATAAATCGGGCATTATAATTTTCACTGTAATGCAGAGTCCATTTATTTAGTTCTAGAATATTTATTCTTAATAACAATACCAACATTCTAGTTCTAGTATACATACTTAAACCTCACAACAAATGCTTGGCATGCTAAAATCATTTAAGAATGAAGCTAATGCAATGGCACCAATTTATCAAAGATCAAAAGTCAAGAAGGCCATTTGACAATGAGCAGTTCCATATAAATATGGTCGTTGACCAGACTATCTATCATGTGGCTGGTACCTAACTTGGGGCCAGTAAAAACTTCACTAATTGGTGGTCAGGCATGGTTTGGCAGAATGCGCATTGAGCAGTGGAAGGCTGAATCTTCTTTAACTTGGCTTAGAGAAGCAGTGGAGCGCCTGCATCTTCTAAGAGACCCAGCCGGTTATTCCCCTACTTGTTGATAGGATCAAGGCAGAGCTCGCTCATGGGTCTAGCAGGGACATAAGACCTCAAATTAATTTTACTGAGTTAATTTTGGATTTTTAATCCTCAAGAGGATTCTATCCTTCTTCTAGGTGTGTACTTATAACTCCTTTCTACTAATGCATCGAGATGCAAAGTGTTTGTGCTTTTTCAGGGGAAAACCCCTCAAGAAAACAAACCTCTAGGGTATATTAGGTGGAAGAAATCCAATAGTTCAACATACTGAAATGAATCCCCCCTTGAGATTTTTCAAACCCCTTGGCTTAGTTCCCAAGAAATGCCTACGAAATTAGAACTATCCTGATTTATCAAAATTTGCCATTAGAAAGTGTTCAGATAGATTCAGTTAAACTGCCAAACTATATTCTCCTCGGGGAAATTGGAACAGATGGATGTTTCAATTTGCAACATACCACTGGATGCAGAATATTTATGTGATTATCGGTACTCCACATAAAAAAGGCACATATCAGTACGAAGATGAATTTGTAAATATTTACTTGAGCCATGCACTTCCTATGCAGTTAGTGTGATGTTTGTGTGACACCAAGGCTAAATCTAAAATCACACTTGTCACAGATGGGAAACTAAAGAAGCCGGTTGTTCCTCCATAGCATCAACGAATTCCTACTCCACTTCTTCCAGAAAAATTGCATCCTATGATATCGACAAACATGGGTACTCATCTTCCTCTAGTTGCTTGGGCAATAATCTAGACGATAAACAAAATAAACCAAGAAGGGAAGCTGACCTTTCTCCCTGTACTTCTGATAAAGCTCCGTCAGCTGCGTGTAATTGGTCTCCGTGAACCCGCTGATGGCACCAGGAAAGAACAGTTTTCAGTACTCGACACGCCATCAAGAAGCAGCAGAAAATTCGTGTGAAACTGCCACGGAGACGAGAAGGATACCAACCATTTGGACGCGACGTTGACGACGAGGAGGACCTTCCCCTTGTACGTCTCCAGGCACACCTCCTTGCCGTTGCAATCCTGCTCCCAAAAATTCCCCCAAAATAAATTGGAGAAGAAGGAAAAAAAATCATGCGGGAAGGGAGGCGTTGCGATTCCCCGAGGGAGATCCTTCGTACCTTGACGGTGAATTCGTGTATCGAGGTCTCCGGCACGGATTCGGCCGCCCCCATCTCTTCTCCTCCCGGACGGCGGAAGTCCTCCTCAATCCTTCGTCGATTTTTATTGCGTTTATTTAGAGGGAGCGAGAGGAGAAAGAGGGGATTTTGCGTGTGTGTGTGTGTGTGTATGTTTGATGCGCGAACTATTATAGCGGCGGTGTGCCGGGATCATAAATTGATGCTGGCGGTGGGACCCGTGCAGCAGCTGCACAGGCTGTCCGCCTGTCTCCGTCGAAGTGTCCGACAAGTCAGGCAAGCAAATGTGAATTACCTTTTCGTCACGTGGGCCCTCAACAGCATTTATGGGACGGCAAAACAGAAAAAAAATTTGGATTTTGGGTAGGCTCCCGTTGAAACTCCTCGGGCCTTTTTATTTTTAGCTAAGTAAATATTTGGTGCACGTGGACACTAGTAATCTGCTTTCTAAAAAAAATAAAAAATTATATTTATAAGGTTCAAATATATTATATTTTTTGTGTAGCTCATAATATAATGAATTTCATGTGCGCTTTTGCATGCTTGTAGGACACAATATTGACTATGGCCAGAATCAACATCTCTACTCTCTATCTCTACTATCTAAAAAGAATATGAGGTTCCGTGTTCTGCCATAGAGCTTTTCACTCCCCTTCGTCAAGCATCCTTCCTATCGTACGACCCTAGCCGTTGTTCGTTTTTGCTCCTCCCGTCCCGAGCCTCCTCCGCCTCGCGCGCCGCCTCCCGCTGACTCCACCACGACCTTCTACATCTAGGTTTCCCTCCCCCACTGTCCGGAGCAGCATCACCTCTAGAGCCATCGGTAACATCTAGCGCCTCCCTATTCGATGCCGCAAGGCGTGGGGTCCTCCATGACATGGCCTTCCTAATCAAGATCTCCAACCCCAACTCGTGCACGACATCACGAGGGAGGTGGAGGCGATCAGGCTCCACAGCAAATGCGATGGCACAATCGACATCGCCATCAGATCCCCTCCTCCTGCTACTTCGATCCGCGCAGGAGCGCACTAGGGCAGATGTGAAGATGGGTCGTCGGAGGAAGGATTGTTGGCGGCTGAGTGGCTAGCGAGGCTGATCAGGGGTGGGGCATCCATGGAGCTGGGCAATACCATGGGCCGACGTCGACCCAGCTAACTCCATCTCACAGCCTAGATCACCATCGGCTCCCCTAGATGCCCACCTCCTCCTCGAGCGCTTTCTGGTTTCCTCCATGGACTACGGCGATGCCTGGGAAAAGAATCTCTATCAGAAGGCTAAGGTGATTTTTCTATCCATCTCGCTACCATTGCTGACCGTCAATCATACTTGTGAATGTAACACTACAGTGCATTGCTCAAATACGTGTGCTATGTTGTAGAAAAATTATTAGCTCGACTGTTGAAATTATGCTATGACTATTAGGTATGCTTCATTCGTTGTTGTTGTCAATGGAACTATGTAGCACTAATATGGAAAGACAAAAACAACAATACAGATACACTGTATGGATTGAGTAGCCAGCGTACTGACCATGTCCCTCGCTTGTGTATTAGCCGTATCAGACGGAGTATCATATGCAGACACGACGTAGTTTGAAGTATCGGTGCTTCGTGGTGATGGAACATATTGAAACTATTCAGCTTGGCTCCCCTTGTTAATGATCTAACATTTTCGATCATCAGCAAGCCATTCTTTTGTGGTCTTTCAATTATGTGTTCTTAGTGTGATATAAGCAAGGCTACAGATTTAAGAAATAGTAGCAAGTACACACATATACATGCATTGCTTGGACATAGATAGGCAAGCCAGATGGCTGATGTTAAATATGTTTATTTAGCTTTAAGACACGATATTGTTAAGCAATTTGTGTACAAATTAGTTATTGCTTTTTACTGAGGGGTTAACAAGAAATATACGCAAGGCAGTTTCTCATTTTTGTTTTCAGCAGCAAGAAGACATGATCAAGCAACAGAAGAAATGGAAGAAGAGACCAATTGGAGTTGAAAAGATAAAAGATTTACCTATGGTATGTTCTTTGCATGCTAGAAAATAGTTAATCTCTTGCATGTTCAAATGTATTAATCTTCTTTTGTTGAATGGGACCAGACAATCCAATAAAGGGAGGAAACAATATAATCTACTAAAACCACCAATGTAGATATAAGTCCTCGAAACAAATGATGGGGCACACTTAATGACATATAAACATTTTGAGAGCGTTCAAAAAGGGTTTTATGGTTATGGGTCCATTAAGAGTTGTATTGCTAATGGTATGCTTGATGTCATGTGTCATTGTGCTTGATTAGCTTTTTTAGCAACTTTAATTTTTATGCAATCCAACAATTTAGGTTCTATCATCAAAAAAATGTATGGGATTTATCATCAGAAGGATTGAAGTGTGGTGAGGGGTAAACAAGGTAATGATAGTTATATCAGGCTTTAGAAAGGAACATGCAGAAGTTCTATAATTTAAATGTCGGGTTGTTATGAAGTTTAATAATGTCCGACCATGCACCCATGCATTAACACAAGATCACTTGGCTTAATATTTTGATGTATTTCTAACCTGGAAAGCTCACTTGTTAGTTTCCTGAGTTCATGTCAATCTTCATTGTCACTTTCAAATAATTTGGCACTATAGATAAGTAAGTAAATTAGATTGTGTAACTCCATGGCTTTATACCTGTATGCATTTTGTTTTTATTGGTATTTGAATTTATAAAGTCAAAATGATCGGTGCATAACATACTCAGTTTTATGATCGGTGCTGAAAGTAAGGTATATTGCTAGAGTTTGCTATGTTCTTTAGTAGTTTCAAATGTGAAGTTTTATAAACTTAAGGAGTACCAATTCTAGCATCCTTTCATAGGAAAATAGTTACCCCAGCGCTTTCCATAGTGTCTGGTTCAACATACAAGCACGACACCTTCTTGTTTTTCACTCCATTTCGATCTGAGAGATGATTTCTTGGCACAATTTGGTTTCTTCAGCTGCCACATGAGTTGACCAAATGGAACGCCTATCTATAGGGAAAGTTTAGGGTTTTGTTCAGGATATGTTAATGTAGATATCTAAGAGGAATGTTAAGGTTTGCATGTTCATTTTGTAACTTCAGGTACAACTTTTCGTAATTGGCCTCTGTAACATCTCAAAACTTTAATCCAAGGTTATTAAGATCCAAATAATCAAATTTAGAGTTAACAAAAACTTCTCCACTTAAAATTATTAAAGCATTCATATGTGTGTGCGTTTAAATTAGGAGTTGATTTGAATTGCCATGATTAAGTGATGCATTGATTGTAAAATGATTCTTAGGTGAAATAAACATCATCTAGATCATTCCCAAACAAATCCCAAAGAAAAACAAATCAAAATGAATAAAAGAAGCAAATGGTCATTTGTGCCATTTTCATCAACATGCCTACTTTGGCTATTCCTAGGACTCATTTCTTAACAGAAACAAATGTGCACCTTTGCACCCCTTGCTAGTACATGTAGTGATGTACCAAGGCCCACTTTGTGATCTGCCAAAAACTTTCAAACACTAAATTTAAATTGCATTTGAAAATGGAATCTAGTGTAGGTATTAGGATCATCCCTATTCAAAAACCACTCAAATGACTTCCATTTTTAAAACCCAAGCACATCTAGAAGCTCAAGCATGTGATCAACCACTCCACCAAATTTCAGCCCAAAATTCAAATGTTTTTCTCTTGCGGCCATTGTGTCGAACACCTTGCAGAAAGAATCAAACTGACCTAACTTATATTGTTTTTGATCAAATCTTGTTGAGCAATTTGAATTGAATTGATCACTCTTGTCTCCCCTGAGCCCAACCAGACCAAAACCCACCCTAGTTCTAGCCCCTGGCGCCAGTGCAACGCCGCCCCGACGCCATGCTCGCCGGCCAACATAGCCAACGCAGCAGTAGATCGCCAGCCCCTCTCCGCCGCTCCAGGAAGCTAGGCGCCACCCTACCGCCGCCCACGGTCCACCCCACGGCCACTTCCAGCCACTGGACCACTCCCCAGCACCGCTGCCCATTCTCTCTACACGCAGTCAGAGCGCCCTCACCGCCAGCACGCCACAGACCGCCCCTCGACCCAATACCGTGCACGCCGCTCCGCCTCGACCCCAGCACCCCGCCATACACGGCCGTGCACCGCTGCGCAACCCATAGTCGTCGTGCGCCGTGTCGAGCACCGCTTCTGCCGCTCAGAGCGCCAGCCTAGCCCGACCAAACGCCACCGCCCCTAGCGTTGCCTTTACCACGTAGATGATCACCAGGAGGCAGGCCATCATCCGCCTACTCAACCCATGCCTCTAGCCGCCTGTATCAATGTCACCGATGTGCTCACCGCCGTGTCGTTCGGTCCCCTCGTCGACCTATAAAAGGAGGCAACCCCAACACAAACTTCTCACACCATCTCACTCCCCTCTTTCCACTGATCCTTCCACCCCATCCCCGGAGCAAGGCGAGCCGCCATTCACTGAAATTTAGCCGGAGCTTGCCGCATCAGAGGAGGAGAGGCGTCGTCGATTTCGTCCACCCCAGGAGCCACCGCGACCACCCCTAAGTCCGCCGTCGACAACATGTTCGATCGCCCCCATCGCCACGCTAGCTGGAGCCCTGGTATACCCCATTGCACCCCCACCGAGCCGCTAGGGTTAGCTCTCGCCGGCGACCAGTTCGCCGGGGACGACAATCCTCAGCTGTAGATCTTCCTTTTAATTGCACGGTCCACGTTGCCCTGTACCGCTTCGCGTTTGATGTGCCGCTGACCTGCGGGACCCCCCCTGTCAGTTATCATCCGCGCCGCGCAGCGCCACTGGGCTGGCCCATTTTTTTTCCCGCGCTAGCCCACGAATTCAAATATGGTTTTTTCTATTTAAGTTTGAACTCACTTCTGTCCCTTAGTTTAAAAATCAATTCAAGGAGATCTACTGAACCAAATTGAATGATTCAAATTTTGTTAGAAAGCTACTGAAAAGATCTATCCAAGATCGTTGGATTTAATTCATTTAGAGCTAGAGATCTCTCCTAGTAAAAATAACAAGACAAAAGCTTTTGCACATTCAAACATTTTTATAAAATCAACCATATTAGCTTTTGAGTTGATTCCAACTCTCAAAAATCACATTTAACCATACCTATCTGAATATATAATAATATTAAGGTTTACATGCAGTGACTTTGGACTAGTACCAAAATAATGCTATATAGGCATTTCTAGTCAATTTAAATCATTAAGTATTAAACTTAAACTTATTCAAATGTGATCCAACCTTTAAATCACATTACCATATGTTAGAATATGTGGTGATGACTTGTGTCCATACAATCCCATATTTTAATTGGAGAATATTAAATCTTAGTTAATTTCAATGAGTAGAAATTACTTTTCTTAAATAAAAATAATGAAGCTAGTTAATGAAACCTTGTGATGCTTGTGATGATAATAGATCATCAAATGTGTGCCTTAGAGTGCTAAGTAGACTAGTTAAGTATTGTTTGGTGATTGTGTACTCCGTATGTATTTATAGACGATAGTACCGACCAAGCTTTCGAGGAGGAGGAGTGCTATCAAGAGGAGGAAGAAAACTTCAACCACTGCACCAACCAAGGCAAGCTAACACTTGCAAGTATTAAATTAGCAAGCCATCATTAACAATGCAAGCTAACCCTTGCAATCTAGATAACCTAAGCAAAGGCCTTAGGCAGGCTTTGGTTATACCACTTTGACTAACACTTACTCCAAGTTTACTTTCAAGCTTTTACTTTCTTTACTTTACCAAAGTTCCTTACTTGTTGAAGGTAGCATAAAAAGTATAAAACTTGACCTATCTAGATAACCTTAGATGTCATTCTATGGCATGCGATGGAGATTAGCATCCCACCTTAGTGAACACTCTTAACTTAGTAGCTTAGAGCTAAATCAAAACTTGAGTCACTTTAGATGGGAACACTTGGTGAAAATGAATTGTGAAAACCTTGGAATGAGGAGTCATTCTATTGAAATGTTTTGACATGTGTTGAGAAACACAAATGGTTTACGATGATGAAAATATTAAGGCATGAGCCTTAGCCCTTTTACAAAAACTGATGGTTGGATTCGGATGCAATACCATTCCAATTTTACCGTACAACCACAATACCTGAATTGGGTAAGGCTTAGCCGGAAGTTTATATGCATTAGTATTAGTTCCCTCGCGGGAGAGGTTTGAGCTGAGGCTACCTCTCAATGTTGTCCACCTATGCAGTGCCCAAGATGACAGATAGTCATGGATGGAAGGCTATGCTCATAGGAGAGGTGCTTATACTAGGGTGTGTAAAGGAAAGGGTATGTTTGATTATCTGCATACTAAGTATGATGATTCTGGGTTATCCCTGACAGATGTATCGAATCTTGTGGTGAAAGTGTACCACCTCTGCAAAGTGTCAAACTATTCGAATAGCCGCGTCCGCGGTTATGGACAGTTGGAGTGGCCATACTATTTCGTTGTGAGATGTTTTGAAAATGACTTATGAGATGACTGATGAATCTTGACTTGACCACAATAAAGTTGTGATTGTGACACTAGCTTCCCAACTTAAGTGATTCTAGAACTTTATTTTATCTTTCTTTGTTTCTGAACTTAGCTTAGGTTTCAAACTTAACTTATTAGTTAACATTGCTTTAGCATTTCCCACTAGAACTATACTACTTGTTAGTGGTAGTTTGCGAGTACTTAAAGAGTACTCATGGCTTTTGTCCCTGGCTATTCCTATGGCCAGACTATGAAGGAGACTACCAAGATGATGGCCAGCAGGACGGCTATGATAACTAAGACTATCTCAGCATTGCCTGTGCCCCTGAAGATGGACCCCACCGCTACGCTTATTATTTATTCCGCTGCTTGTTGTATTAAGACTGGATCATGAGATCCTTATTTGTGTAAGACCTTATTATGGTTTTTAATGGATGATGTACTGTGATATCCAATCTGTTATGTCTCGCAAAAATGGTAATCCTGGGATTGCGATGTATGACATAACAGGCATCTAGGATTAAAAATCCGGGGGTTGAAAAGTTGGTATCAGAGCCATCCTGACCATAGGAGACCCTAGTTAGAATGGGCGTCCGAACAAAAACTTAATTTCAAAACCAAAGTGAGTATTTATGAAAAACTATTTCCTCTCTTACCCTTGGGAATTCTTTCTTTCTCAAAAATTACTTTTCCTCAAATTCTTACATTACTACATAAAATTTGGCACACTTGATCACTTCACTAACTTCCTCATCCTAAATTCTTGTAGATGGAGACTTAGTTCAGCAAGTTCTACCAGTTGGGAAACGGAGGCCAGCTGATCTTCAAGAGGGATCTAGATTCACTGTCGAAGTTATTGAGACACCCACATCCGGAGTTTCTTGGAGCTCAACTTCCTGGACCCCCAGGAGGAGATTTACAGTGGCTAGTCAACGCTGATCTTCGAGGAAGCATAGAAGCCCCAACGTGTGGGAGAATCCAGTTCTTAGTAAGGGTAAACAACTGGCTCGATGGATTAGCCAGGGCAATGCATGAAGCTCTCGCACGACTATGTGCCCTCAGTGTCAACCAAATCCAAGGAACCCGCTTTGCGCACTATGCAAGGCGTGACTTCATGGGAATGCCGATGGAGATGCCAAGCCACCCGGAGTTGAAGCGTCAAGTGGAGAACCTTGACTTCCTGCTATACAATCGCTAGAAGGAGTTGGACAATGCTAGGGAGTTTGCCAACCACAACCATGCCATTGCCGACCAGAAGGCCCAGAATTTCTCACTACTAGTCAAGAACCGTCAGTCTCTTCGCCTCCAGCGCGAAAAGAAGGATCGCACCATTGCTCGTCTTCGCAAGAAGGTGACCGACCTCGAGAAGACCGTCAAGGAGCAAGAAGCTCAGCTTGCAGCAAAGGAGGAAGAAGAGGAGGGTGAAGACATCTAGGGAGACATGGATTCTTACCTCAGCAATGATGATGACTTTATGGAGGAGGATGCCGTGGATTTCTACACTAACGATGAGGACTCCGACTTCATCGACGATGAGTAGATGCACTAGAGCACTGTCGTAGCATGAGATGTATCGGTCCCATTGTATCGTAGCTTGCAAAATGGTTCTTAAAACCATTTGTTTTCCTTGTTGTGGTGTGTGTGTGTGTGTTTGTATCGTGTGCTTGTTTGAATGAATGAAATGGAGTTAGTTGCAAAACCTGAGTCAAACTCAAAGTTTTAGCTTTGAAACCAAAACCTTGAACCTTAAAACTTTCCCTCTTACCCCTTTATCTACCTCAATCTTCAGATGACTCGTGGAAACCAAGGAGGGAGCATCTCTTCGCAAGACCCAATGATGCAGATCCTACAAAATCACATCGCAGACAGAGAAGCAAGTAGGGCAGAGCGCCAAGCTAATCTAGAAACACTACAACAGATCGCCCAGATGGCTCTCAACTACCAAGGGCATGGAAATCAGGATCATCAAGGATCCAAGCTGAAGAACTTCCAGAATACTAATCCCCCAATCTTTAGCACTTCAGAGAACCCATTAGATGCTGATGACTGGTTGTAGACAATGGAGAACAATTTGGAGGTAACTAGAGTTGATGACAACGAGAAAGTTCTCTTTGCCACCTACTACTTGGCAGGAGATGCAAGAGCCTGGTGGAACAGCATCCGCCTGATGAACCATGGTCAAGTGATGACATGGGAAGCCTTCAAGATCAAGTTCAGCCGCACCCACGTGCCGCAGGGTCTAGTCACCCGAATGAGGGATGAATTCAGAGAGTTGAAGCAGGGCAGAATGACTGTGGTGGAGTACCGTGATAGATTCCTGTCGCTTGCAAGGTACGCCCCTGATGAGATCAACACGGAGGCAAAGAAGAAGGAGAGATTCCTGAACGGACTGCATGACAAGATGCATACTGTACTCGTCAACATCCGCTTCGAGGATCTCGAAGAGCTAGTTGACTCTTCCATTCAGATGGAAGGGAAGATTAATCAGGCAAACGACAACCACAAACGTCGTATGATGCAGCAATCTGGATATAACAGTCACCAGAAGTACCGTCCCAACCCCTCACCAGGATATGCACCAAGGAACAACCGACCCCCAATGTCTCGCCCAAGCTACCCCAACCGTAGCGGAGGCAATGTGAAGTCCGGAGGAAACAACAACAACTCCGTCAACACCAACAATTTCAACCGTGCCCCCCCAAGAGCAACCACAACAACAACAACACTGCGCCCAGAACTAGAAGCAATGTTGTGCCTGTCGCAACATAAGACAAGTCCCAGATAACTTGTTTCGAGTGTGGAGTGAAGGGTCACTATTCCAATGAGTGTCCCAAGAAGACTGCCGCCACTGCCAATGTGAATGCCCCAGCTCAACAGCAGCGTCATGTTCAACTAGGGAGAAGATTTGCCCCAGGGAACCCTCACAACCGCAACGGCCGTCTCTTCCACATGAACGCCGAGGAAGCCCAAGAAGCGCCAGACGTAGTGCTGGGTATGTTTTCTGTCAACTCAGTTTTAGCAAGGGTATTGTTTGATTCGGGAGCATCGCATTCATTTGTCACCGAAGAATTTGCATGCACTAGTAAGATTCACCCAACCAACTTGAAGCATGTCATGATAGTCCAAATCCCCGGTTCAACTACAAAAGCTAGAAAAATTTGCAAAGCTGTGCCTATCAGAATACATGGGATAGATTTTTATGCCAACCTAATCGTACTCGGAACCAAAGGATTGGAAGTAGTACTAGGTATGGACTGGATGTCAAGGCATAAAGGACTGATAGACTGTGCTAAGAAAGCCATCACCCTGACCAGTAGCTCTGGAGTCACAGTAGAGCATATATCTGAAACCTTACCTCGTCAATTCAAGTGCAACAAGAGTCTAGCCTTACCCACCATAGACCAAGTCCGAGTAGTCTGTGAATATCCTGACGTATTCCCAGATGAATTGCCAGGTATGCCCCGGATAGGGATATTGAGTTCATTATCGAACTAATCCCCGGAACCGGACCCATAGCCCAGAGACCCTATAGCATGAACCCCTCAGAGTTAGTAGAGTTGAAGAAGCAGTTGGATGCTATGTTAGCAACATGCTTGATTCAACCAAGCGCATCGCCATGGAGATCACCAGTGTTATTCGTTGAGAAGAAAGATGGAGGCAACCGTCTATGCACAGATTACATAAAGCTGAATGATGTCACCATCAAAAACAAGTACCCTTTGCCAAAGATAGAGGATCTATTCGATCAGTTGACTGGTGCCCAGGTATTCTCAAAATTGATCTTAGGACTGGTTATCACCAACTTAAGATTCGTGCAATGGATATTCCGAAGACCGCCTTTACTACTCGTTATGGTTTATACGAGTATACGGTCATGTCTTTTGGATTAACCAACGCCCCTGCTTATTTCATGAATCTCATGAATAAGATCTTTATGAATTTCCTAGATAAGTTTGTCGTTGTGTTTATCGACGATATCCTTATCTACTCCAAGTCAGAACAAGAGCATGAGCAACATCTGAGAATCATTCTAGAAACCCTAAGAGAGCATTGGCTGTATGCCAAGTTCAGCAAATGTGAGTTTTGGCTGAAAGAAGTAGGATTCCTAGGACATATTGTGTCTGCCGGAGGAGTCTCTATTGATCCCGCCAAGATCAAAGATGTCGAAGAATGGGAAGCCCCAACCACTCAAACCCAAGTCCGTGCATTTCTCGGATTAGCGGGATATTACCGCAAGTTCGTAGAAGGATTTTCGAGCATCGCCAGACCCATGACCCAATTAAGAAGGACAAGAAGTTTGAATGGACCGACAAGTGTGAAGCCAGTTTCCAGGAACTGAAGAAGAGATTGATTTCAGCCCCAATATTGATCATGCCAGATATTAAGAAGCCGTTTGATGTGTATTGTGATGCATCCAAGATTGGTCTCAGATGTGTGTTGATGCAAGAAGGCAAAGTCATCGCGTATCTGTCTCGACAACTGAAGCAGCATGCGCAGAACTTTCCGACCCATGATCTTGAATTAGCAGCCGTAGTTTTGGCATTGAAGACATGGCGTCATTATCTTATGGGTAATCGTTGTGAGTTTTACTCAGATCACAAGAGCTTGAAGTATATTTTCACTCAGAATGAGCTAAATATGAGGCAAAGGAGATGGATAGAGTTAATCAAGGATTATGACCTTGACATTCACTATCGCCCCAGCAAAGCCAATGTGGTAGCGGATGCTCTTAGCAGATTGCCTTGCAGGCTAAACACCATGATCAAAGAGAAGCAACCAAGTTTGTATGAGGAGTTGGAGCAGTTCAGAATTGAGCTAGTTAGCAAAGGATTCTTAGCTAGCATTGAACTTCAACCCACGTTGATTAGCCAAATCAAGGAAGCCTAGAAGGGAAATGAAAGTATCGACAAAATCAAACATCGTATTGGTACAGGAAAGGTACCTAGATTCACTAAAGACGAAGAAGGAGTTATGTGGTACAAAGGACATATCTATGTGCTAGCAGATTTGGAGCTGAAGCAGGTTATCATGCAGGAAGCTCATGATACTCTTCATTCTATCCATCCCGGAGGAACGAAGATGTATCAAGATTTGAAGGAGCAATTTTTGTGGCACAAGATGAAGAGAGAAATTGGAAGCTACATCACCATGTGTGACATTTGTCAAAGAGTCAAAGCAGAGCATCAGAGACCTGCAGGACTATTGCAAGCATTGCAGATTCCAGAATGGAAATGGGATTATGTTGGAATGGACTTTATCACCGGTTTGCCTACTTCTAGTAGGGGAAATGACTCAATCTGGGTCATCATTGATAGACTGTCCAAGGTAGCTCACTTTATACCTGTCAAGACAACCTACCAGAGTTCAAAGCTAGCAGAGCTATATATTGCTAGAATTGTCAGTCTGCATGGAACCCCCAAGACCATAGTATCAGATCGAGGAACCTAGTTTACCTCGAGATTTTGCCAGAAAGTCCAGGAAGGATTAGGAACCAAGTTGAATTTCAGCACCTCTTATCACCCGCAAACTGATGGACAGACTGAGAGAGTCAACCAAATCCTAGAGGATATGCTGAGAGCTTGTGTGTTAGAGTATGGATCAAAATGGGAAGACTGCCTGCCTTTCGCAGAATTCTCATATAACAACAGTTATCAAGCTAGTTTGTAGATGGCACCATTTGAGTTCCTATACGGAAGAAAGTGTCGCACTCCTTTGAATTGGTCGCAAGTAGGAGAGAGTTAGATCTTTGGACCCGACATTCTCCGAGAAGCCGAAGAGAAGGTTCACAAAGTCCGTGAGCACCTCAAGACCGCCCAGTCCAGACAGAAGAGTTATGCTGACAAGAGAAGGAGAGACCTGACTTTCAATGTCGGAGATTTTGTATATCTCAAGGTTTCGCCATTGAAGGGAACCCAACGCTTTAGTCTAAAAGGAAAGTTAGCCCCCAGATATATCGGGCCCTTCAAGATTCTGAACTGTTGAGGAGAAGTATCGTATCAACTGGAACTACCTGAAGAGATGTCAGCCATCCACAATGTGTTCCATATCTCGTTACTTTGCAAATGCCTAGAAGTGCTGGAGAAGACTGAAGTTTTCAAGAACATCGATCATCGAGCCGTCGAGATCAACAATGACCTAACATATCGTGAATTGCCCATCCGTATCTTGGAGGAAGCCTACAGAACCACCAGGACCAGGAGTATCAAATTTCTCAAGATTCAATGGAGCAACCATACCGAAGAGGAAGCCACCTAGGAGCGCGAAGATTACATTAGGATAGAGTTCCCAGATCTCTTTAGTTCCTAGTTTTCTTCCGTAAATCTCGGGACGAGTTTTTGTTTAAGGGGGGAAGGTTTGTAACATCCCAAAACTTTAATCCAAGGTTATTAAGATCCAAATCATCAAATTTAGAGTTAACAAAAACTTTTCCATTTAAAATTATTAAAGCATTCATATGTGTGTGCATTTAAATTAGGAGTTGATTTGAATTGCCATGATTAAGTGATCCATTGATTGTAAAATGATTCTTAGGTGAAATAAACATCATCTAGATCATTCCCAAACAAATCCCAAAGAAAAACAAATCAAAATGAATAAAAGAAGCAAATGGTCATTTGTGCCATTTTCATCAACATGCCTACTTTGGCTATTCCTAGGACTCATTTCTTAACAGAAACAAATGTGGATCTTTGCACCCCTTGCTAGTACATGTAGATGTACCAAGGCCCACTTTGTGATCTGCCAAAAACTTTCAAACACTAAATTTAAATTGCATTTCAAAATGGAATCTAGTGTTGGTATCAAGATCATCCTTATTCAAAAACCACTCAAATGACTTCCATTTTCAAAACCCAAGCACATCTAGAAGCTCAAGAATATGATCAACCACTCCACCAAATTTCAGCCCAAAATTCAAATGTTTTTCTCTTGCGGCCATTTTGTCGAACACCTTGCAGACAGAATCAAACTGGCCTAACTTATACTGTTTTTGATCAAATCTTGTCGAGCAATTTGAATTGCATTGATCACTCTTGTCTCCCCTGAGCCCAACCAAACCAAAACCCACCCTAGTTCTAGCCCCTGGCGCCAGTGTAATGCCACCCCAACGCCATGCTCGCCGGCCAACATTGCCAACGCAGTAGCAGACCGCCAGCCCCTCTCCGCCGCTCCAGGAAGCTAGGCGCCACCCTACCGCCACCCACGGTCCACCCCATGGCCACTGCCAGCCACTGGACCACTCCCCAGCACCACCGCCCATTTTCTCTGCGCGCAGCCAGAGCGCCCTTACCGCCAGCACGCCACAGACCGCCCCTCGACCCAATACCGTGCACGCCGCTCTGCCTCGACCTCAGCACCCCGCCAGACACGGCCGTGCACCGCCGCGCGACCCACAGCCACCGTGTGCCGTGTCGAGCACCGCTTCTGCCGTGCAGAGCGCCAGCCTAGCCTGACCAAACGCCACCGCCCCTAGCGTTGCCTTTACCACGTAGATGACCGCCAGGAGGCAGGCCACTGTCTGCCTACTCAACCCATGCCTCTAGCCTCCTGTATTTGTAGGGGATCGGTGCGGAAAACAAAATTTTTCCTACGACAGAACCCTAGAAACTAGCCTAGGATCTATCTATGTAGTAATGCAGTAACGGCCGGAGTGCGTAGAGAGTACATACCCTTGCAGTCTGTACGCAGTTAACGTTCCGCGGGGACGTGGTTGATGTAGTCGTACTCGAAGCCGACCTCAAGGTCACGAAGCTCCTCGCAGGTCACCCCTTGCTCCTTCTTGATCTTCATCATCTTCATCGTGCAATAGCTCCGGCTCACGACATTCTAGCGCCCCAAGTGTTGCGCCTCGTGTCTTCGTACACATCCGGTGCACGATGAGACCTCTGGCTCCCCGATCCCGTCGGGAGTGCGGAAGTTGATATCCGACTAGGAATCCCTGTAGCGCAATGGCGTACTGCAGGTGTGCCTCGATCGCACAGCCCAAACTCTGGGGCCATGGTCACAAGGGCTAGAGAGAGAGGGAGGAGGCGAAAGTCAACCAAAGGACTTCTCAAGTTGTGTGTTTAATCCCACCCATGGGAACCCCTTTATATAGGGGGATGGGGTGTGCCCTCCCCTTTGGGTTTCCCATGTGGGACTATTCAAGGGAGAGGGGGGAGGCGCATGGGCCCTTAGGGCTACATGGGCCAGCCGGCCAGGGGTGGGCCCCACCCCGCGCACAGCCCTAGGCTGGCCGGGTGGGCCCCCTTGAGGCGCCTGGGCCTTGGCCCTTTGCCCCTTGGCCCTTCCCCTTTCCGGTTTTCCCTCATGGGCCTTTATTCCCTAGGAAGTTTAGCCCATTAGTAGAATAACCCTTCAAATTAGATTTTAATATTATATTTAATATTAATTACATTAATTAATATGTAAATACATATTACAAAATCTATCTTGACCCGAAACACCTTTCGGTTCCCTTTCGATTTCCTCCGAACGACTTCGGGTCTTTCCGCGGAACGATTCCGGCTTTCTCTATTTCTCTACTATGATTCCGTCTTACGAATGATCGCACTCATCGTACCCTTAAGTGTATCCTATCACGGCTCGGGAATGCTCTAGACATGATCTGCATCAATGATCAACAGAGGGACCAGGGATATCCATGTGACCCCTATGCATTCCTGATGACAATGTTGTTTGAACCGTCTATATGTAGCATCCTCTTCCTTTTGTTTCTCGATACAACTTGTTCGAGATCCGATAAATGGTATCTTATACCTTGTTCAATCTCGTTCACAACAAGTTCTGTTTTCTTGTTACCATGATATTACATCCCCGTGACCTAGTCACACGTTGCAACATTTATGGATGTAATCTCACCAAGCCGGCCGTATGTATCTTTACCCGTTATGTGGGTGAACAAATCCCACTCTTGACATATATTGCCTCTACAGTTCCTCCGAGTACCTGAACACACCTTTATAACCACTGTATTACCAAGTGGCGCTTGATGCTATCTAAGCACTCTCAGGAGACTGTGATTGATATCATCTCACGGTCTAAGGAGAAGGAGTCTAGGTATAGCTGTTGCAACAATGAACTATATGACTTGATCGTGTTGCAATCCTTCGAGGAATGTCCAATCACATCATTCTCCAATGATATGATCTCGTTGTCAGTCGACATAAATGCCCATGATCTTGAAACCTAGATCATCTTCGTGACCAACGAACTAGTATGAATAGAGGCTACTAGGGACTTGGTTGTTTAATACCACACCTGTACCAATGTTTCTACTTGGCACAGTTATAACACAATATGAAACTATTATAAACTAATTGAGATATGATAATAAAAACCTATTTCTTATTTGCCTATAGGGCATATCTCCTTCAGTCTCCAACTTGCACTAGAGTACAAATAACCTAGCTTGCATTTTACTCGTATAAACCATATACCATATGCGTTTACAGATCATGCATGCTCATGGGAAACGTCATGTCCATGTTCTGTTTTACCAGATCATTATGTCTTTTGCAAATCATTAATGTCTTCCTAATTTTGACATTCACACCATTATCTTATAATGGGTCGAAGTATTTGTTTAGCAACAAAGCGAGACTTTTGTTTCTAGTGTTTATGATGACGCTCGTTTTCACCGTTGTCATCTAAACTTCGAAACACACTTTGCTATCCTTTGTGTATATACTATAGTCATGGCAGCAGAATGAGGCCGGATTCCAGGAGCTTACAGTGACGTTAGATCAACCTCGAGGGCTTTCTCATGGGCACTGGGCCCTAGGACACATCATTCTACGTTAAAAGCGAACTAGCCCCGCCATAACATTATACAGCACATCAGATGTAGCCTTTATATTTCTATATCTATGTAGTCCTAGTGCATGAAATGCATCTATGCCACTTATATTGCTTCTTGCCATTTAAGTACAAACTTAATTCTAGTTCAGTGATCAACTCAGGAATCACTTAAAGACATGTTCTTACAGTTAAGAGCTAGTCCTTCCAACCAGAACCTTGGGTCACATTATGTCGAGTATACAACATGGTTATATGGAAGAACCTATGACTGAGGCATAGGAGATGCAACACATCTCTTTCTTTCAACCATAGTTGCATTACTCAATGCTTCATATAGTAAGAACTTCTTTCTTACCTTGTTCTATTCTGAGCTACTTCAGAATCTTGCTTAGGATATTCTAAACATCTTTCAGAATCAAGTCCAGGAAGCATTCAACATTCAATGTTTATTAAACTTACCAATCTATCTCGATAGATCTTAATGTTTAATAACTTCAACTTCATCCTTATTTATCTAACTTAAATGTTATTAACATCAATCACATCATTCATATATGTTGACCACATATCCCAGAATGATTTCACGCTCCCACTCAAATATGACATTCATGTTTGAGATCCAGGGATTTCACTTTGCTCCCACTCAAATATGACATTCATGTTTGAGATCTAGGGATTTCACTTAGCTCCCACTCAAAATATGTGAGTTACATATTAGCCAAGCTGATTTGCTCCCACTCAAATCTTGGTCCTCTCGGTAATCTTGGACATTCCAAAATTCTTTGATCATCATCAATTTGACAATTCCAATTACGAGATTTCAATATCCATATATTTCTAGTGTAAATCCAAAAGACTTAAGAATCACTACTATTGTAGTCAACTCCTTGAATTTGTCCAAACTTGTGACAAATCGAGCTTTTTGTCATTCATTAAGTTTCATTTCCTTCTTATGACTTTGCAGTCATTCAGAAATATCAAGTAAACTTCTTTACTTTAATAAGATCAAGTAACATGTTACTTTGCAATCTTAAATGTAACTCAATATAGGATTTTATGACTCCTAGTCATTTCTCGCACTCAGGTCCATCACGCTTCTTTGTAATTAGTAGGTATGTCTTATTCAAAACATGACAAGTGAATCAATAATATAATTCCACAAACTTGTAGAATATACAGTTGAATCCTACTTTCTTTAGTAAAAGTATTCGCTTGAAACTTTATGATCATTATCATTGGTTTCTCCTCTATTTGTAGAGTTTGGTTTCACGAAACAAATTCCGCTGCGCCACTCAACAATTCAGAGGTAAGGTCAAATACCTTGTTTCGATCTTTTACTTTCTTCCACCTGTATCTTCATCAAGACACATCAATTTAGGACAACATCAAGTTTGCCCATTGTGGAAGATGCATTCATAGCTTCCTAAGAATGCTCTACAAAGACTTGTTTATTCGCCACGACTTCGACTTGTCGAAATCTCCAGAAACTCGAACGTGCCATAACACTTATGGTGTTGTTTCCACGAATCTTTAGATGTTCCTTTGTATTTCAAATGAGTGTTTGCTTATTTTGATCTCTAACTCTAAATGACAACTATAACCCCAGTAAGAGATAATATGATATCATATGTATCTAATACAAAATGTTTATGATGTTTAGACATTTCAACAAAGTTTGAATTCATCCAATTATCATAATTTGTGAAACATCTTTCACAAGTTCCTTTTATGCTAAACTTAACTTGAATACTTTAGTCATGTCGATCAAATCGAAGAGACTTGTTAAATCAGTTAATTCAATATCCTATTTAGTCATGAACTCATTTGAACAATTCAAATCATTTCAAACTTCATGTTTCATTAAGTAAATACGCTTATTTACTTAAGTCCACAATAAATGATTTCCATTACTTGTTGAAAATATGATACATCATTATGTATAAGTTTCAACATTTCTTCGCATATCACCGTTTTACCAGAGTTTTAGTCATTCTGCCCAAGAGGCATGGTTTTGCAAAGTCTCTAGATTAAGCATCTAGGACCCCAATCTTTCATAAAGAACCTGCTATAACCAAAATGACTTAAATTGTAGTGTCTTTTCATTATTAAGCTTTGGATATCTTTTAGCATTCTAATCCTTTATAAATGTTTAAACTATTATTATTTACATAGTGATGAGAATAACTTATTTGTAATCGTAATGTGACCATAAGGTATTGTTCATAAGAATAGTACAAACTGGTTTGTAACTTATTCATATGAATAATCGTCTTGACTGAAGCAAGACACACAAACAGGGATTACAAATTTATATTCAAGTCTACTAATCCAAATGATGAACTTTGAGGGAAGAAGTGATGTCGGCCATCAACTGTTTTGCTTGCCGTCATCAAGTCACTTTGCCTCAAATCCAGCAATTCTCAAGCAGATCATCCTGTTTTCACAAAAATGGAACAAGTATCAAATACTTTGCAAACTGCAACGATTTTTGCAAGAACCACATTTATAATTTTGTATATCTAACATATACCTTTTTCATCCATGACCTCCATTTGCAATCAAGCCCTTCCAAGAGTTATTAACTCTAATGCAAGATCGCTGAGTGTTTTTGCAAACATTCCGGAGTCATCGAATTATCTCCTAATGGTTATTGTATCAAGAAGAGAAGATCACCTTTTACGAGGATATCCCTTAGGCGTGGGTATTAATCTATGAAGTTGGACCCTTTTGCTAAGTTCAAAATTAAGAAATATATTCCCATGGTCGCAAAGGACCTCAATGGGATAGGCTAAGATCTACTAAGATATTTACAAACACACATCTAGACTAAGTTTATAATAAGAGATCAATTTATAATTGGTCTCCACTAAAACGGTCATCCCCTGGACGATTTTAGTGATCGCATGATCCCTATCCTCTGCACCTCCCCCGATCATCACGGCCATCAGTGCATTATCAAAGGTAGACATTCAATAATGCCAATCACATCATCCATGTGACTCAAGCTCGATCTTTCGATCTCTTGTGTTCCGAGGCCACGCTTCTCTAGCGTGCTAGGATTGCCAAATCTAACTTGTGTGTATTCGCTGTGCAACATGGCTTATACCCATTGTATGCGAACGTAGATATGTTTGACACCCAGGCCTGTAATCCTGGATCGCCTCATACTGAAGAACTTTCTTGGTGGTGCACACATAAGGGGAACACGGAACATTGGAATTAAATAGGGATTATCTTATTTGCTACCTTTGAGTATCTAAATACTAGCACACAATAAGATGTAAAAAACTGGTATCAATATCATATGTATAATGTGATACGATATGGTCTTTTTTGCGCCTTGATCTCCATCGAGCGCTCCGACATGATCTCCATCGTGCCCTTGGTTTGACGCCAAGTCCACGACGCCTCCACCAGGTTGTCCATCGGAACGATGACTATTACTATACTACTTAGCAACAGAAAAGTAAACTACTTTACCTTCGTAACGACCAATGTCATATCATAATCACATGCCCCCTGCAAAATAAAGTTAGACGCCTCTACTTTATCTATTGCAAGTTTTACATGGTTGTTAGGGCTTTCGCACTAGAACCGTTTCTAAACTACGAATTTCCAACCACAACATGGATCCGACAGTTGTCTCTATTACACCCCTTCCGAGGCCCTTCGTTGTAAATGCTATATCAACTATTGAATGAGAGACAGACACCCGTTAGCCACTTATACGATACAAGATGTATGTTGAGCGTGGAACCAGTCTCGTGTACGAATACGCGTAAGGTCGGTCGGGGCCGCTTCATCAAACAATACCGTGATATAAACAAGTACACGTTAGAGGGTAACAACTAGGGGATCAATGCTCACACAATACTTGTGCGTACTAGCCGTACAACACTCCTACGCATAGATCGGCTCTGATACCACTGTAGGGGATCGGTGCGGAAAACAAAAAATTTCCTACGACAGAACCCCAGAAACTAGCCTAGGATCTATCTATGCAGTAATGCGGTAATGGCCGGAGTGCGTAGAGAGTACATACCCTTGTAGTCTGTACGCGGTTAACGTTCCGCGGGGAACGTGGTTGATGTAGTCGTACTCGAAGCCGACCTCAAGGTCGCGAAGCTCCTCGCAGGTCACCCCTTACTCCTTCTTGATCTTCATCATCTTCATCGTGCAACAGCTCCGGCTCACGACATTCTAGCGCCCCAAGTGTTGCGCCTCGTGTCTTCGTACACATCCGGTGCATGATGAGACCTCCGGCTCCCCGATCCCGCCGGGAGTGCGGAAGTTGATATCCGGCTAGGAATCCCTGCAGCGCAACGGCGTACTGCAGGTGTGCCTCGATCGCACAGCCCAAACTTTGGGGCCATGGTCACAAGGGCTAGAGAGAGAGGGAGGAGGCGAAAGTCAACCAAAGGACTTCTCAAGTTGTGTGTTTAATCCCACCCATGGGCACCCCTTTATATAGGGGGAGGGGGTGTGGCCTCCCCTTTGGGTTTCCCATGTGGGACTATTCAAGGGAGAGGGGGGAGGCGCATGGGCCCTTAGGGCTACATGGGCCAGCCGGCCAGGGGTGGGCCCCACCCCGCGCACAGCCCTAGGCTGGCCGGGTGGGCCCCCTTGAGGCGCCTGGGCCTTGGCCCTTCCCCTTTCCGGTTTTCCCTCATGGGCCTTTATTCCCTAGGAAGTTTGGCCCATTAGTAGAATAACCCTTCAAATTAGATTTTAATATTATATTTAATGTTAATTACATTAATTAATATGTAAATACATATTAAAAAATCTATCTTGACCCGAAACACCTTTCGGTTCCCTTTCGATTTCCTCCGAATGACTTCGGATCTTTCCGCAGAACGATTCCGGCTTTCTCTCTTTCTCTACTATGATTTTGTCTTACAAATGATCGCTCTCATCATACCCTTAAGTGTATCCTCTCACGGCTCGGGAATGCTCTAGACATGATCTATATCAATGATCAACAGAGGGACCAGGGATATCCATGTGACCCCTATGCATTCCTGATGACAATGTCGTTTGAACCGTCTATATGTAGCATCCTCTTCCTTTTGTTTCTCGATACAACTTGTTCGAGATCCGATAAATGGTATCTTATACCTTGTTCAATCTCGTTCACAACAAGTTCTGTTTTCTTGTTACCATGATATTACATCCCCGTGACCTAGTCACACGTTGCAACATTTATGGATGTAATCTCACCAAGCCGGCCGTATGTATCTTTACCCGTTATGTGGGAGAACAAATCCCACTCTTGACATATATTGCCTCTACAGTTTCTCCGAGTACCTGAACACACCTTTATAACCACTGTATTACCAAGTGGCGCTTGATGCTATCTAAGCACTCTCAGGAGACTGTGATTGATATCATCTCACGGTCTAAGGAGAAGGAGTCTAGGTATAGCTGTTGCAACAATGAACTATATGACTTGATCGTGTTGCAATCCTTCAAGGAATGTCCAATCACATCATTCTCCAATGATATGATCTCGTTGTCTGTCGACATAAATGCCCATGATCTTGAAACCTAGATCATCTCCGTGACCAACGAACTAGTATGAATAGAGGCTACTAGGGACTTGGTTGTTTAATACCACACCTGTACCAATGTTTCTACTTGGCACAGTTATAGCACAATATGAAACTTATAAACTAATTCATATATGATAATAAAAACCTATTTCTTATTTGCCTCTAGGGCATATCTCCTTCAGTATCAACGTCACCGACGAGCTCACCGCCATGCCGTTCGGTCCCCTCGTTGACCTATAAAAGGAGGCCACCCCAGCACAAACTTCTCACACCATCTCACTCCCCTCTCTCCCCTGATCCTTCCACCCCATCCCCGGAGCAAGGCGAGCTGCCGTTCACCGGAATTTAGCTGGAGCTTGCCGCAACAGAGGAGGAGAGGCGCCGTCGATTTCATCCACCCCAGGAGCCGCCGCGACCACCTCTGAGTCCGCCGTCGACAGCACGTTCGATCGGCCCCATCGCCACGCTAGCTGGAGCCCTGGTATGCCCCCATTGCACCCCCACCGAGCCGTTAGGGTTAGCTTTCGCCGGCGACCAGTTCGCCGGGGACGACGATCCTCAGCCGTAGATCTTTCTTTTAATCGCACGGTCCACGTTGCCCCGTACCGCTTCGCGTTTGATGTGCCGTTGACCTACGGGACCCTCCTGTCAGTTGTCATCTGCGCCGTGGAGCGCCACTGGGCCGGCCCATTTTCTTTCCCACGCTAGCCCACGAATTCAAATATGGTTTTTCTATTTAAGTTTGAACTCACTTCTGTCCATTAGTTTAAAAATAAATTCAAGGAGATTTACTGAACCAAATTGAATGATTCAAATTTTGTTAGAAATCTACTGAAAAGATCTATCCAAGCCCGTTGTATTTAATTCATTTAGAGCTAGAGATCTCTCCTAGTAAAAATAACAAGACATAAGCTTTTGCACATTCAAACAGTTTTATAAAATCAACCATATTAGCTTTTGAGTTGATTCCAACTCTCAAAAATCACATTTAACCATACCTATCTGAATATATAATAATACTAAGGTTTACATGCAGTGACTTTGGACTAGTACCAAAATAATGCTATATAGGCATTTCTAGTCACTTTAAATCATTAAGTATTAAACTTAAACTTATTCAAATGTGATCCAACCTTTAAATGACATTCCCATATGTTATAATATGTGGTGATGACATGTGTCCATATGATCCCATATTTTAATTGGAGTATATTAAATCTTAGTTAATTTCAATGAGTAGAAATTACTTTTTTTAAATAAAAAGAATGAAGCTAGTTAATAAAACCTTGTGATGCTTGTGATGATAATAGATCATCAAATGTGTGCCTTAGAGTGCTAAGTAGACTAGTTAAGTATTGTTTGGTGATTGTGTACTCCGTATGTATTTATAAACGATAGTACCGACCAAGTTTTCAAGGAGGAGGAGTGCTATCAAGAGGAGGAAGAAAACTTCAACCACTGCACCAACCAAGGCAAGCTAACACTTGCAAGTATTAACTTAGCAAGCCATCATTAACAATGCAAGCTAACCCTTGCAAGCTAGATAACCTAAGCAAAGGCCTTAGGCAGGCTTTGGTTATACCACTTTGACTAACACTTACTCCAAGTTTACTTTCAAGCTTTTACTTTCTTTACTTTACCAAAGTTCCTTACTTGTTGAAGGTAGCATAAAAAGTATAAAACTTGACCTATCTAGATAACCTTAGATGTCATTCTATGGCATGCGATGGAGATTAGCATCCCACCTTAGTGAACACTCTTAACTTAGTAGCTTAGAGCTAAATCAAAACTTGAGTCACTTTAGATGGGAACACTTGGTGAAAATGAATTGTGAAAACCTTGGAATGAGGAGTCATTCTATTGAAATGTTTTGACATGTGTGGAGAAACACAAATGGTTTATGATGATGAAAATATTAAGGCATGAGCCTTAGCCCTTTTACAAAAACTGATGGTTGGATTCGGATGCAATACCATTCCAATTTTACCGTACAACCACAATACCTGAATTGGGTAAGGCTTAGCCGGAAGTTTATATGCATTAGTATTAGTTCCCTCGCGGGAGAGGTTTGAGCTGAGGCTACCTCTCAATGTTGTCCACCTATGCAGTGCCCAAGATGACAGATAGTCATGGATGGAAGGCTATGCTCATAGGAGAGGTGCTTATACTAGGGTGTGTAAAGGAAAGGGTATGTTTGATTATCTGCATACTAAGTATGATGATTCTGGGTTATCCCTGACAGATGTATCGAATCTTGTGGTGAAAGTGTACCACCTCTGCAAAGTGTCAAACTATTCGAATAGCCGCGTCCGCGGTTATGGACAGTTGGAGTGGCCATACTATTTCGTTGTGAGATGTTTTGAAAATGACTTATGAGATGACTGATGAATCTTGACTTGACCACAACAGAGTTGTGACTATGACACTAGCTTCCCAATTTAAGTGATTCTATAACTTTATTTTATCTTTCTTTGTTTCAAACTTAACTTATTAGTTAACTTCGCTTTAACATTTCCCACTAGAACTATACTACTTGTTAGTGGTAGTTTGCGAGTACTTAAAGAGTACTCATGGCTTTTGTCCCTGGCTATTCCTATGGCCAGACTATGAAGAAGACTACCAAGATGATGAACAACAGGACGACTATGATAACTAGGACTATCTGCCTTCGTCAGCATTGCCTGTGCCCCTGAAGATGGACCCCACTGCTGCGCTTATTATTTAATCCGCTGCTTGTTGTATTAAGACTGGATCATGAGATCCTTATTTGTGTAAGACCTTATTATGGTTTATAATGGATGATGTACTGTGATATTCAATCTGTTATGTTTCGCAAAAATGGTAATCCTGGGATTGCGATGTATGACATAACAGACATCTAGGATTAAAAATCCGGGGTTGACAACCTCTATGCTAGAGTTTGTGTTACAACTGTCCAATTTGTTTTGGAAGTGTGCCATAGTCCTCTCAGTAATCTTGGTATTGTGATATGTGGAAGTACTATTAAAAGTCAGAAGTAGGGAAGCATCTCTGCTAAAGATATTGTTGTTTTGTTTCTATTCCCGATATGCCTCCTTTTCTATTTCCATAAAACTAACCGAAATTGGTATGTGGCTATTTAGAGGGTTATGCGAGAGGAAACAACTAGGCTTTCCTATCATACAACCCTGGCGAATACCTGGGAAAATAAGCTCTATCACGAGGCGAGGGTGATTTTTCTATCCATCTCGTTACCAATGCAGACTGTTAATCGTACTTGTGAATGTAACTCTATAGTGCATTGCTGAAATACGTGTGCTATGTTGTAGAAAAATCGTTAGCTCGGTTGTTGAAATAATGCTATGAGTACTAGTTATGCTTCATTCGTTGTCGTTGTCAATGGAACTATGTAGCACTGATATGGCAAGATGGAAACAGCGATACGAATACATTGTATCGATTGAGTATCAGGCGTACTGCCCACATCCCCCGAGGCATGTCAGCATTTTTTATTTTCTTTTTAAATCAGAAAAGCTATACTCCTAGGATACATGTATCATTTGCCTATAGGCGAATCAGATGGAGTATCGTATGGAGACATGACAGAGTTTGGAGTATGGTTGCTTCGTAGTGATGGAACATATTGAAACTATTCAGCTTGACTACCCTTGTTAATGATCTAACATTTTCGGTCATCAACAAGCCATTCTTTTGTGGTCTTTCAATTCTATGTTCTTAGTGTGATATAAGAAAGGCTACATATTTAAGAAATAGTAAGCAAGTAGGTAGATAGACATGCATTGCTTGGACATAGCTAGGCAAGCCAGATGGCTGATGTTAAATATGTTTATTTACCTTTAAGACACGATATTGTTAAGAAATTTGTGTACAAATTAGTTATTGCTTTTTAATGAGGTGTTAAAAAGAAATCTAGGCGAGGACATATAGCAAACCTGTACAGAGAAGAGACACGTGCTCAGGAGGTGGCCGCTAAACCCATCTAGGGTTTCTTCCCTCTGCCGGCGATGCCATCGGTCCGTCCCGTCTCCGGCAGCCTTAGGGCCTTGGAGACGTGGTGGACCACGGTCTCTCTCTGGCGGGAGGTCTCAGTGTTTTGTTTAGACCGTTTTAGTGTTTTCTTCAGGATGTTGAGGCGGCGGCTACGTCCTGAAGGCAGAATAATGTCCTTCCTGCCCTATCCTCGCCCTGGTGGTGCGTCTAGCATCGATAAAGGGCGCGTGGAGTCGTGTGTCCGACAGATTCATTGGGATATGATCGTTTTTCGTATTCGTTGGTGTGGTTTGAGGTCAATCTCTTCCGATCTACGATCATCACCTCCGGCGATGATTGCTGCTCTGGTGCGCTGGTCCTTTGGGATCTTAGCACGAGACTTCCCGTCCGTCTACTACAAGAAGCTCTACTACGACAAACTTTGCCCGACTCCGTGATGGAGAGGCGAGGACGGCGGCGCGCCTTCGGCTCATGCTAGCGTTCGTAGTCGTCACCAGGTGGTCCAGTGACCTACTTGTAATTTTTATTACTTTTAGGAGTCTTTATACTTCTGTTGATGATTATTAATAGAATTTTGCAAAAAGAAAATTCTACGCAGGGAAGTTTCTTATTTTTGTTTTCAGCAGCAAGAAGACATGATAACGTGTCTCTCACGCTCTCTTCATGTACGTCGCTTAGTTTGGTTGATTAACACGCTGACATCAGCGGCTGGGTGTTGACCAACACTTACGTGGTCTCACGGGTGCACATCTCACAGGAAACCTCCCAAATGTAATATACTATTTTTTCTGGTCCATATTATTATTATTGACTTTGTCTAGATACGATGTATCTAGTCTAAATATTTAACTAAAGTTAAGAACGTTAATATGGATCAGAAAGAGTATACCATTTAACTAGATATGATTTGGTAAACGTTTTTTGGCTCCCCATGGGATTGTATTCACTACTTTTCCTTCGTTTTGTAAATGGCTGGCTGGATGGTATCACTGAACCAAGTTCTAGATAACCAAAGGTGAAATATTTCTGCCTTGAAATTTGCACAACATGGATGTTTATATTGGTCAATCTATTTTAACTCAAAATCATACCGTTTGGATGACATGTACATCGTACAAATGTGTTATTTGATGATTTAAATCTATATAGATAATTAAATACGTGAATGATTTATTAATCTTGAAAAAGTCGACCTATGTATGAACAGGTCGAAACACTGCATTTATCGACAATTTCATAGGGCAATTAAAACTTCCATAAGTTTATGCATCGTGTTACACTGAATTTGTTTCATGTTTATTCTGACAATAGTTAATGGTATTAGTGTATATGTTACTTCTGCCATGCTTAATGTATAACACCCAGTGGTTGAACTCTTTCGTGACAGAGTAAGAAGGTTAAAAACTTATTCTTGATGATTATGTTGTTGCAAGTTTTAGATCAGGGAAACAAACCAGCTCCGAGAGAACTAGCATGACTGATGGGATTGACGATATACATTCCTCACCGCTTGAATATTCGCAATAGATCAATGTGACCAGTGCGTAAACTGCATTGGCAGACAAAACAAAGGTGGGTTTGACTTGATGATGCAATAGGAGATACGTGGATACATTAGAGTAGATGTGTGTATTAGATGTACTTAAAATTTTGTTTCCTTTTTTAGAGACTACTTTAGCACTACATCATGTAATTATCGTGCATTTTAGTTGTAGACCTTCATTGTGATTCTTCTTCAAATGGAATCACCATATTTTTCCGCATACTTTGCGATTTAACAAGATTTGTTTTCTTAGTATTCTTTCACATAATCTAACAATTTTTTCGTAGTGATTTTGTTGTTGATTCATATATCAAGTGGCAACCTTTTATTTTATTTTTTCTGTAAGTTTTTTCTAAATACATACAATGGAACATGTAAAGAGGATAAGATCATGGCTATAACCAATATATTTCAAGGGTTAGTGTGATGTCATTGCCAACTTCTAAATTTGGACCCGTTATAACACACATGCACTTTCCTAGTTTATTTTAAATAAAATTAAACTTGCAAATATGTTTATTGATTTTTTTAAATAAAGGGAGCACTTGAGCTTGAGAGTCAAAGACAATTTTTGGATCAAAATTAGAATGCTAACTTTTTAATGAAAGATCACCATGACTAGCTTCATTGATATCATGCTAGGTTGAGCGGTCTCTTGTTGAATAATTAGGCAATAATTTTATGATTAATTTTAGAATATTAAACATCACTACAACTGATATTATCACGTGAAACTCTAACATGATAGATTTTTTTATAGAAGGTATATATTAATATCGCGAATATATCAATTACATCCAGCCTCCGCACCAATTAAATGTCTAAAGATATCACGGATTCACATAGCCAAAAACACAAAAGGAAAAAAGATCCAACCATAGTGAACAATTCCTTATTGTTGTAGTGCAAACCACCGCCAAAGACAAGACATGGATGCCAGATTCTCCAAAAGTGACACCTCCAGAAAGGAAAAGTGCACAAGCGACATCATCCGATCAAAAATCTTAGTTTTTATCGTGAAGAAAGTGAGAAATTCCGTGGTCTCAAAACAATGCCTTCAACATGGATATTATCGGATATAACCAATTAATTAACATGAATAGTAGAAGTACATCTGCAATAACATCCATATCATAACAACAGATTGGACCACGGTATACATACTAATCAATTGCAGGTGAAGTGTTGTGATTGTAGTAGAGAGTCAATGACGAAGCCTAGCCGCAGTAGCCCTGGGTATACGAGCTGTGATGAATATTGCAAGTAGTAGAGCGAAGTACTTACAATAAACCTTATTTACTTTCTCTCGTACAAGATCATAAAGTGAGTGGTGTTGGCGACCTGCTCTCTCGTTCTCTACTGTACGATGACGCTTGGGATGGAGTTGACTACAGTGGTTGCGCAAAGCAGAGAGAAGTGTCAAAATCCTAGATTAGTTTCGGTGTATTTGTGCAGCGACAAATGTTTGAGACTTTATATAGAGCAGATCATAAAAACCCTAATAGGTAAGTCTACGTCGCGCATGTTTGATTCGGTTACATAAATCCCACATCTGGAAGCGACTCGAATTGACTAGATGAGAAACGTCTATTAAAACCATATTTTTTTCATTTTACACTTTGTGGTGCGCACACGTCGTGACGAGGAAAGCGGTGGAAGAGACTGAGCGTGTTTGTGTATCACTTCTCTTCTCACTCACTTACCAAGTGGTGAAATAATGCACCTTATAATGTGGTGCAACTTTTCCCTAACTTAATATGTGGGAATCAAACTTAGTTATCACTCCTCTTGTGATACACATCTAAGCTGCCACCAACATGGGCAGCCACATGATGAGGGGCAAATATGTATACTTTTAAGCATGTAGAATATGCACAAAATGACTCATCTCATGCTCCATCTAGTTATTATTATGCCTTACATGCATGATTACAAATTCTTATTCATTTTCATATGAGTATTGCACAACATTTAGTTTTTATTACTATAACATACCAAAACTTTTTAAATTTATGAATGTTAAAATAAAATATTGTTTATTAAGTAGTTGCTAAAATTTTCTTTCCCTTATTTGATATTTTCAAAAGAAAGGAAACTTTTCAGATTTTATGAAAATAAAGCAAATCTTATTCCTAAACAAAAGATTTTGGATCAAGTGGATAGGGAAAAATCAAATTTCAAAACTCATTAAAGATAGTTTGTTTTATGGAAAATAAAATCTTTTAAAAATGGTTTTGTTAAAAACCTAAAACTCCTTGCCAAATAGTTTCTTCTACAAAACCCTTCTTGAATAAAAAACTCTAATAAAAATATTTGGTTTATGATAATATTTTTAAAACATTCCTAGTTTAATATTTGATTCCCATATTTGGTTAAATGTTTTGTTTTGAGCCAAAATACAAAATCATATTTGGATTTTCAAGAATTTTCGATAAAGCCTTAATGGCAATGGTTTAACAAAAAGGGTGTTTTATAAAAATGTTATTTGGCAAATAAAATAATATTTTATATTTCTTTTAAATGAACATTGGTTTTACTAAAAAAACCTTTTATTAAAAATATTTTTGAAACCATTATGGTACCACACGTTTTCCCCTCAAATGAATTTTTAGAAAGCATCTATTTACAAAATAACATGTTTCAAAATTTAATATTTGATACGAAATAGTTTTCATACTATTTAAGGAACCCATTTTTGGTTTTATAAAATGTTCTTATTTGAATATAAATGTTTTTAGGCAAAGCATAAACCCTATACGGAATATACCCCTATAGTAGTTTTAATTCCCATTTTAAAATATTATTATTTAAAAAAATTTGTTTTGTATTTCAAAGGGTGCAAATAAGCGAAATATTAGTATTTATATTTTTAAGAAATTTTCTAAATGATTTATTGAAGAATGGAGCCATTTTGAGGCTAAAAAGAAATAAAATCAGAAAACAAAAAAATTAGAAAAAAATAAAAAAGCCAGCCAACTGGACAGCCCAGCCAGCCTAGCCGACCAGCCTGCCGACCTTTATCCCCCGTGGCCACCCTCTATTTGCCGCCTGCGCGGCATAGCCGGCCCACTTGGCCCGCCTACCTCTCCCTCACTGTCATCCCCAACCTCCCGTCCCCCATAAACCCCACGACCCGACCACTACCCCACCGTAGCGCCCCACTCCTCCTGTGCTCCCCCACTTTCCTGGAGCCGCCCTTATAAAGCCCCTAGACCCCTCTCCAATTCCCCTCTGCGACCACATGACAACATTGCTAGGCTGTACCACAATTCCTCGCAGAAGTTCACGGGTGTCACCGCCATATTTTGGTCAATTTCGACAACACCATGAGCCGAACCGCCCCCTTTTTGGCACCCTCGTTTGCCCCTATTCCTTGTGCATCTCCTCACCGTCTTCTCCCTCTCTCCCTGTAGCAAAGCTTTGTCATCATCGACTTCCGCGCTCGTCGGCGACCGATGCTCCCCCGGTCGCATGCCCCCACTATGTCAGGAAGGTACAAACACAATCGATGTTGATACGTTGCTAACGTATCTATTATTTTTGATGTTCCATGCTTGTTTTATATCTACTTTCTTATGTTTTGTCCATACTTTGGAGTATTTTTATACACTTTCTTAGACTAACCTATTAACAAGATGCCATAGTGCCAACTGCCTGTTTTCCGCTGTTTTTGGTTCCAGGAAAGTCAGAAAATGAATATTCTCGGAAATGGACGGGACAAAAGCCAAAGTGTAAGTTATTACTTTCTTCCACACAATACGTTTAATCCTTTGTTTTCAGCAAAACCGGTGAGATTGATAACCTCACTGTAAGTTGGGGGTAAAGTTCTGTGGTTGTGTTGTGCAGGATTCCAAGTTGGAAACAACACCTTGGAGGTGTTTCCTTGCTCCTACTGGTTCGATAACCTTGGTTTCATAACTGAGAGAAACTTACTGCTGTGCTCATCATACCTTCCTCTTGGGGTTCCCCCAACGAGCTCGACATCAACAACGAGCCAACAAGAATTTTTCTGGCGCCGTTGCCGGGGAGTCAAGGACATCTTCACAAGGGGGGTCCCTCATAACCAATCTCTTTACTTTGTTTTATTTGTTTTGCTTACTTTATTTTTGCTTAGTTTGCTTGTTTCTTTGTCAAAAACACAAAAAAATTAGTTGTACAAGTTTGCTTTCTTTATTAGAAACACAAAAAAATGACTACTCTTGAAAATACTAAGTTATGTGACTTCACTAGCACCAACAACAATGATTTCATGTGCACACCTATTGCTCCACCTATTCCTGAAGCTACTTTCTTTGAAATTAAACCTACTTTACTCAACCTTGTTATGAGAGAACAATTTTCTGGTATTGGTACTGAAGATGCTGCTTCTCATCTTAATAACTTTGTTGAACTTTGTGAGATGCAAAATCATAGGGATATAGATGGGGATATTATTAAGCTTAAATTGTTTCCTTTCTCTTTGAGAGGAAAAGCTAAAGAATGGTTGCAATCCCTAACTAGAAATAGTATTGATTCTTGGACTAAATGCAAAGATGCTTTCATTGGAAAATACTACCCTCCTGCTAAGATTATATCTATGAGAAGTGAAATAATGAAATTTAAACAATCTGATAATGAACATGTTGCTCAAGTTTGGGAAAAAATAAATCTTTGGTAAAGAATTGTCCCACTCATGGACTGACTGCTTGGATGATTATCCAAACCTTTTATGCAGGACTGAATTATTCTTCAAGAAACCTACTGGATTCTACTGCTGGAGGTACCTTTATCAACATTACTTTGGGTGCTGCAATGGAGCTTCTTGATAATATGATGGTTAACTATTTTGAATGGCATACTGATAGAGCTCAACAAGGTAAGAAGGTAAATTCTGTTGAAGAGACCTCTTCCTTGAGTGATAAAATTGATGTTATTATGTCTATGCTTGTTAATGGGAAAGCTCATATTGATCCAAATCATGTTCCCTTAGCCTCCTTGGTTGCTCAAGAAGAGCAAGTTGACGTCAACTTTATAAGAAATAATAATTTTAGCAACAATGCCCACAAGAATAATTTTGGTAATAATAACTATAGGCCATATCCTCCCAACAACGGTTATGCTTATGGAAATTCCTACAACAATAATATGAGTGCTCGCTGTGAACTTGAAGTTATGCTTAAAGATTTTATTAGTAAACAAACTGCTTTCAATAAAACTATTGAGGAAAAACTCTCTAATGCTGAAAGAAATATAGCATCATTGGCTGAAGCACAATTTTCTTTGAATAAAATGGCTGCTAAATCTGAAACTATTGAGAATCCCTTTGCTGCTACTAATGCCATACAAGTTAGAATTGATGAAAATGTTAGATTATTAGCTGAATTGCATGCTAAGTGGGAAAAAGAAGATGAAATTGCTAGAAATATTAGTGTTTCTACTATCACTACCACTAATGTTGAAGCTAGTAAACCCAATGGAACCTTTTGTAATAAAAATGTTGAAATTTGGAATATGGGAAACAATAGCTCCACTACTTTAGATGATAATTATGATTTTGATCTTGATGGTTGCAATATCTCTGAAGTAATTAAGTTCCTACAAAAGCTTGCTAAAAGTCCTAATGCTAGTGCTATGAATATGGACTTTACAAAACACATTACTAATGCTCTCATAAAAATTAAAGAAGAAAAGATGAAACATAAAGCTTCTATTCCTATGAAATTATAAGATGGTTGGGAACCCATCATTAATATGAAAGTGAATGATTTTGATTTCAAAGCTTTATGTGATCTTAATAGTAGTGTTTCTATTATGCCTAGAAGGATTTATGATATGGTTGATTTGCCACCATTGGAAGACTGTTATTTAAATGTCCCACTTGATGATAATGCTAAAAAGAAACTCATGGGGAGTATTAATAATGTTCTTATTATGGTTAACAATGCCTAGGTCCCCGTTGATTTCTATGTTTTGGATGTTGAATGTAATGCTTCTTGTCCTATTACTTTGGGAATACCTTTTCTTAGAACTGTTGGTGCCATTATTGATATGAAAGAAGACACCATTAAATATCAACTCCCACTCAAGAAAGGTATAGAAAACTTCCCTAAGCAAAGAGAGAAGATCACTTTTGCCTCTCCTATGAAAACAAAATTTGATCTTAATGCTTCTTCATTTGAGAACACTTGATTTTTTTCTTGCTTCTTATGCCTAACTTAAAGGCGTTAAAGAAAAGTACTTATTGGGAGATAACCCAAAAGTTTTAGATGAGTCTTGGAAGTTATTGCTTCAGTAATAACTGCTCCTTATCCTTTTTATTTGCTTTTTGTGCCAAGAGTAACCTCTAATGAGAGAGAAGTAATATTTGGGAAAGTTGTTGTCCTGAAACAGATTTTTTTGCTTCGCTGTAAACATTCGTGTAAAATCTATGTACGTCGTTTTGAGGCGTGAATTTTTGTGCTTCTGCCCCAAGTTGTTATATAACTTTCGTTAGTTCAACACTTTTCGATTTGAGCAATAGAAGGTCTTCGAAAAAATCGGTTTATATCTGCTGGTCTGTTTTGACAGATTTCTGCCATTATTTGCATTTGCTTCGTGTTGATTCTTTTTTGAGTTCTTTTTGGGGAATTGAGATTTTTGAGGGAAGTGCTACAGTAGCTTGTGTTTTAATGGAAGTTTTATGGGTGTTGAAACTGAACCCAAAGACTTATTATCTTGAGTGCACTAATGTTGCTAATAAAGATTGTGTGAAGTTTTGTATGAAGGAAAAAATTCAGGTGTAATGGAAGAATGATGTAATGAGATGAAGAATGGAATAAAGCTCAAGCTTGGGGATGCTACGCATGTCACCCCAAGAAATATTGAAGAATTACAAGCGTCAAAGCTTGGGGATGCCCAAGGCATCCCCTTCTTCATCAATAAAAATCCTAGGTTCTTCCAAACACTTCATTTTTATTGTTTCATGCACAGTTGTGTTGTTCTTGGAGCATCTTCGTTTTTTTTGCTTTTTGTTTGCTTGGTTTGCTTAGTTTGCTTGAATAAATTGGTTGGACCCCCTCTTTCATACATTAGTTTTCAAATAGTTTGGTTTGGTTTGGAAAAGAGTAGGAAAAGTTCATGCTTAAGTGATAAAAGGAGCTTGTTTTTGACTGTGGCCTATGCTTTGTCATGTCATGCTTGATATTGTTTTGGCTTTATGCTTAGTGATTTTTGTTGTAGCATGACATGTTATAAACAATTTAGATTTCTTAATGTGCCTTAAAAGAACCATGCGTTGTTTTAGCATATTAAAGCATAGTATTGTGGTATTCTCCTTTGATGCTTTATTTGGGTTGACTTGGCGCATGCTCACCACATGTTATGACTATCCCAAGTCACCATAGCCTTTATTATCCTTTACTTTTCGACTTGTAATATCACTTTATGCTTTAATTAATGATGTTTTATCGCTTTGCATGATTATGGCCATTATTGCTCTCTTAGTTGGTCACTGCAGTATTTTGCTAGCCTCCATAACCAAGTATGAGTTCCACTCATGCATCCAACTCCAAAATAAAACCAAGTTATTCCAAAGAGTCCACCATACCTACCTATTAGCATTTGCTATTCCAAGTATATTCATGTTTTTATCTACCTTCCGAATTAAACTTGTTATGAGAAAACTAGTGATTAAAGCTCTCACAAACTTGATGGCACACTTTAGTTTTCTTGCCCCTAATAAACTTGAACCATTGTGTCGTCTATGTTGTATATGCTTGCACTTATATGTTGGGGATTAGCAGAACCATGCTGTCATGGGGGATGCTTTCAACATTGCACTTGTACATTGTACCTAGATATCATGCTCTTTTGTCAATGGATGTCGTCGGTGTGAAATGAAAGGGGAGGTTGTAAGTCCATGGAGTTATGTATGTGTGTTAGAGAAACACTTGGGCCACTGGTCTAATCCATGCCTAATCATGGTGGAAACCTGCAGCGTAGCCATAATGATCAAACTATGAAGAATTCTTCTTATTAAAAAAGGAGATAGATATTGAGATTAAGAAAAAGAAAAAAAGAGATGAGAAAAGAGGAAAGAGAGAAAAAGCACCATTTTCCCATGGTAAATAAGAAGATTGCTGAGATGCTCGTTGTCTGCTTGCCTTGTCATTTTGATATGGGGATTCTTCCGTATCATCGGGCAAGGGGTATTGAAGGGAATATGCCCGAGAGGAAATAATAAAGTGGTTATTATCTTATTCCATGTTTATGATAAATGTTTATTTTGCATGCTATAATTTTATTGATCGGAAATGTCAATACATGTGCGTTTAATAAACAAAAAGGGTTCCTAGTTATGCCTCTCTTATAGACTAGCTTGTTGATTAACAAGATGATCAAGGTTTCCTGATCATAGACATTGGATGTTGTTAATAACAAGGTCACAACATTAGTTGAATGATGTGATGAACATTCGTCCGAAGTATAGCATTATGATCAAAGTCATTATGTTTATATTGCTATAACATCATACGAAGTAATCTTTACCCTTAGACCATGAGATCATGTTAATTGCTAACACCGGAAGAGTATCTTGATAACATCAAACGTCACACCGTAACAAGGTGACTATAAAGATGGGTTCAGTGCTACAAAGGCGTTATGTTGAGGATCATGGATCAAGAGTGGAATTTGTCAATCCCGATGATAGATAGATATACTCTGGGCCCTCTCGGTGATATCACATTGAAATAGCTTGCAAGCAAGTGATGTGATCACTAGAATGTTATATCACGGGAACGAGAAAAGAGTGCATGTCGGCAACAAGATCAAACTAGGTATGGAGATACCGATGATCGAATCTCGGACATGTAATATATCGCGAGACAAAGGTATTTAGTTACTAGCGTTAAAGGTTCTCACGATCACAGAAGTCATCGTTGAATGTGTAGGAGTCAGTATGGATCTCCAGGTCCCGCTGCTGATTATTGATCGGAGAGGGGTCTCGATCATGTCTGCATTATTCGTGAACCGTAGGGTGACACACTTAAGGGATACCGACACCATTTGGAGCAAATATGTTTCAGATAAAGATTTAAGAAAGCACTGGAATTATTTCAATACACACCGAAACTATTTTGGGTGAAATTGCTGAAATTGGTTCTGCATGTAATATTGAAATGTTGCAGGGGGTTTTATGTGAATTTTTGTTAATTAAAGTAATTAACAAAATTCTGAATAAAAATAATAAAAGAGTTTTATTAAATGAGAGAGCATTAAATTTGGAGAAATTTAATGCATTTAAAGTGGAGACTTTAAAAGGGAATGTGAAGAGGCATTTTAATGTGGAGGGGTTACCACCACATGAATGGAGGAGGTGAAGAGGCACCTCCTCCATGCGCTGGCCATGAAGGAGGGGCACCCCCTCCTCCTATAAAAGGCCACCCTCTCCTCACTTCTCACTCACACCTCCTTGTGAAGGATCTCTCTCCCCCTCTAGTATTATTCCCCCATGGTCTGGGATTAGCGAGATACATGTTCCCGGTGGCTTTATCTGGAAAGGTGTTGCTGCTTCTGCTGCTTTGCTGGAGCGAGGGACGGAGGTTGTCGGGGTACTGGATGTGTGTGCGATCACGGATGCACCGCTGCTTTGCGGTGCTGGACTTGGTGCTGCTGGAGCTGGATCTGATGGACGTGCTGGAGCTGGACCTGCTGGTCTTCCTCACGATCTTGAGATCGGCAAGTGTACGACTACATGAACCACGAGTTCCCACTCGTTAACAAAATTCGTTGTCTTCGAGGGTAAGTTCTCGCTGGATGTATGTCCACCCGTTGCTCTGTACCTAGTAGATAGATCTTGGCGTGTAGTTCTCATCGTAGGAAATTTTTTGTTTTCTATGCTGCGAACCCAACAGTGGTATCAGAGCCTGATCTATGCGTAGGTGCTTTGCACTTGTAGTACACATATGTTTATATGTGGGCGATGATGATCATGTTATTGCATCTTCTATGTATTTTGGATATTGGTGGCATAGTGGGATGAAGCGGCCCGGACCAACCTTACATGTCATCGTACATGAGACCGGTTCCACGACTGACATGCAACTTGTTCTGCATAAGTGGCTGGCGGGTGTCTGTCTCTCCTACTATAGTCAATATCTGATTTACAACGAGTTGCTAATAACTTAGTTATCCTCGTTGTGGTTCATGTTCGTAGGTGAGAACGGTTCTATCTCCGAAAGCCCTAAGCCACGTAAAACTTGCAATTGATAAATTAGAGGCATCTAGTTTAGATCATTGTTGGGCTAGTGTATTGATATGGTATTGTTGTAAGTAGATGTATGATAGATACTCTTACAACACACTCAACGTGTAAGTTCCATAGACCTTGGCCTTACACACAAAGGAATGATAGAGATCATACCACGATGCAAATGATAGAGATCGAATGCATGGACCATATCATCTCACTTTACACATTAGATGTTAGCATCTTATACCGCTAGGGTGTACTCGACTCTACGCTTTCATACAAACGGGTGTAAGACAGTTTTACACACGCGAGTACTAAGGTTCTTACTTGGCGAGCCTAGCATGTACAGACATGGCCTCGGAACACGGACCGAAAGGTTAAGCATGAGTCATATAGTTGATATGATACCCATATAGATGCTCGCCTATGAAGCTACATCAACTCACGTGATGATCGGACTTGGTGTATTGGATTTGCTTCATGTAATCACCAAAAAGGCATGAGGGATGTTGTTTTTGAGTGGGAGTTCATTTCTAATTTGGATTAGTCGAACTCAATTTGTCATAAACTAAATCGAAGTGAATTTGCATAATTTGTTGTAGTCATTGGCATCTGTTCACTACCTTATGCTTAGTTTTAATTGAGATAGTAGAACTATAGAATTTTGGATATTTACTTTACGAACTGGTATCGTATTGTTTTGAATGTCAATTTAAAGTTTAGAAGTCCTATTGCAAACTTTCAGCAAACTCTATTTACTCCATGAAGTTTAATAAGTAGTATTAAATCAAGAGTAAGAATTCCAATGTTAGTATCTAAAGTATCATGTTTGCCTCCATGACTATTGCTATTCAAAAGTTGTTTTAATATCAAGATTATATTGGAGCTGAAAATTGTTTTAGAAACCATCATGTGTGAAAGATATTGTGATATCTGAAACAATGTTTTTGGTTGCATTATGATAGAGTATAATTTAGCAAAATACATGTTCTCATATTATATGAGAATTTGTGAAGGTTGGAGACGCTATGCGTCCTAATCTACCAAAAAGGTTTTGGGAACTGATATTATACTCGTGATTCTTCCTTATAAGCTATAGTAGCTTGATCATGAAAGTTGTCATGATAAGGATGAATAGAAGATGTAAGTAAAATGTTTACTACACTAATAGATTACGAAAGAATGGATTTTTTAAAGAACACCAAACATTTGATAATGGTGATCCACTTCAAAGTGCAAGTCCAAAGGTATTAGTATTTGACTATATACGCTTTGTACTATGTGTCATGTGAATGACACCACAATTGATGTTGATAGATTCTTTTAAAAGGAAAAGGAATTGTTGAAAGAGAATCTATAAAATATTTGACAGAAAAGAAAAAGTTGGAAATGTCCAGCTTGGGTATATAGAAGATATACATGTTATGGTTGTATTCCTTGCTTGTTAAACAATGTGGCTCTTATGTATTGGATACCGAATTGGTTGGTATGAAGTGTCATACAGGACAACGCAATTCATGAAGTATAATGGTCTAAGTAACTAGTAAGAGAATGAGTGATGATGTTCATCGAAAACAAATAAAGTGTTATTGTGTTTTTCGTTGTCGTCAAACCTAGCCTTCAAGATTTGTTTTAATAATTGTTATTTTGTTCCGGTATTACGAGAACAATGGTTGTTCAAATAATTACCGTATTCCATAAAGGATGGATGAACTTTTACAAGTCTAGTGGGAGAAATCACATCCATAAACACTATTGCTAAAATGTCGCAAGACAAATGATTGAAAGATCACTTATGAAGTGACATCGCTGTTTAAATTATATTTGAAATAAAACATGAAGAAACTCCATGTTGATGGAATTTTGGAGTCTTTGATTTTGATCAATTGACGCATGTGAGACTTTCCTCGAGATAATTGAAACTCCGTTCATAGGCCAAAGAGGAACGGATGACTAGCTTATTGGAAATTGTGCATGCTGATGTGCATAGTCCATTATGTGTAGCCATATGCGATGGATCTTTTTTGCTTCATATGCTTTCTCCGAAAATTTGAGTGAATATATCTGTATATTTACTTAATAAGGAAGAAGTATGAAACATTTGAAAATTGTTCAAACTTTCAAGATGAAGTGGAAAATCATTGTAACAAGAAAATAAAGAGTTTATGATTCGATCATAAAGGAAGATATTTGAGTTACATGTTTAGCAAAAACACCTAAGACTAGAGGAATTGTTCCATGATTTGTGTTTCCCGATAAACCATAGGAGTATGGCATATTCGAGAGATGAAATCAAACCATGTTTGACATGGTAAGATCAGGGGTGTCATTTATAAAACTGCCATTATGTTTTAAGGATTGAAGCTTTAGAGACTACCTCTTTTACACTGAAAAGAGCACCATCGTGATCCGTTGAAATGACACCATATGAGTTATGGTTTGGGATAAAACCCGAATTGTTTTTTCTTAAATTTTGGTATGCTATGCATAAGTAAAATGTTTACAACCAAAGTCGGACAAGCACGTCTTTGTAGGTTATCCCTAAGAATTTGTTGGGAATTTATCCATAACACCGAGGACAAAAGAGTTTGTTACTTGGAATGCCAAGTTTCTTGAGAAGGAATTTTTCGCGAAAAGTTAAGTGGGAGGACAATAGAACTTTGATAAGGTTGTTGAACCTTAGCTATATGTGCTAAGTAGCGCAGCGCCGGAAAGTGTCTCGGTGGTGGCCACAATGCTCATGGCTCCCGTGATTACAAAAGGTGTGATCTCGGAGATTAGAGTTCCTATAGAACCGTGTGGGTCGGTAAGAATCAAATAGTAAGATTTGATAAGCAAGTCGTTATTGTTTTGACAATGATGAACCGACTACATGCAAAGAAGCGATGATGGGCCCTGACTCCATAAAATGACTACAAGTCATAGAATCCGTGATAGTATCCATACATGAGAAATCAAGTTTCTGAACTTGGAAGACCCTTCGGAAAGGCGTGAAGCCTATCAGTCGTGTTTGGATCTTTAAAGAAATAAGACATGGATGTTTAACATCTATAAAATAGTCGACATGTCGGAAGGAAGTTTACGACAATGTTCAAGGAGTTGACTATGACAAGATTTGATCTTTCATAGCGATATATAGTCTTGACGGATTAATGTAGCAACCACTACATATAATTTGGTATATGGTAGTTGAATAAACAAAACAATGTTCTTCTAATAGAACGGTTACCTAGGACGTGTACATGACATGGTCCGAAGGGCTTTGTTAATTCAATGGGTGCTAAAAGGACATGCAAACTTCAATAGTTGAAGTAAGCATAGCGGAGTTGGAATCTTCACCATGATGAAACTGTTAAAAGAGTTTAAATTCATCGGAGATGATGAAGATGCTTTCATTTGCAAGAAATTAAGTGGGAGCGCTGAGACATATTTCTAATACATTATGTAGAGGACATATTGTTGATTGCAAATGATGTATCTTGTATTGACACAAGTTAAGAATTTCATTAAAATAAGATTTTGATGAAAGACTTGGGCAAACCCGGAATATTTGGCATCAATATCTATATGGATAGATTAAGGCGCAAATATGGTTGTGCTAGACATACATATATGAGATATTGAAAGGGTTCGATATGGAAACAACAAGAAAGGTTCTTGCTGCATGGAAAGAATTGTATCAAGATTCAAGTGTTTCAACACTTGGTGAGTAAAATCACATGAAGATTTTGATCGATTATACCATGATATGTATATATCCAGAATGTCCTATGCTCTAAATGTTATGAGCATATACCAGAATGATTCATAAGATGATTATTGGACAATAGTAAAGATATTCTTATGAGCTTTGGAAGAACTAATAATATATCATGTATAAGTGACAAATAGTTAAAGGTATTTCATTGTAAAGTGTTACATTGATACTAATTTTGTCACAAGATACAAATTAAATTTATCTCAATTTAGACTATGGGTGGCACAATGTAATGGAAAGGATGTTCCATGATGGATTTGGATGAGTTCCAAAGTTGAGACATTGTGACAGATACTAAAACAAAAGGCTAAGTATATAACTGCTATAGTAGCAACAAAGGAGGGCATTTGTGTTAAGTAGTTTGTTAT
This sequence comes from Avena eriantha, assembly GCA_910589775.1. Taxonomy (NCBI): domain Eukaryota; kingdom Viridiplantae; phylum Streptophyta; class Magnoliopsida; order Poales; family Poaceae; genus Avena; species Avena eriantha. The sequence goes on from OU342743.1 coordinate 527,594,617, forward strand.
CAAACTAGGTGTGGTTCAAAGTGGGCTAATACTATGAAGATATATTGTGTGACAATAATATCAACATATTTTGAGCCGAACGAACTAAAGGTCTCACCAAAGGACCAAATTTATACAATGCCATCTCATTTGAGAATGAGTGATGCGTAGAGACGCAAAGACATGCAAATACACACGGACCTGAAACTGTCAGATCCGGAGATTATGTTAACCACTAGCAATAGCGTATATGCAACACCAGATAGCCATAGGTGTTCAATACGCAAAGTTTTTCAAACTAGATTATTGACTCTAGTGCAAGTGGGAGACTGAAGGGAATATGCCCAAGAGGCAATAATAAAGTGGTTATTATCTTATTCCATGTTTATGATAAATGTTTATTTTGCATGCTATAATTGTATTGATCGGAAACGTCAATACATGCGTGTTTAATAAACAAAAAGGGTTCCTAGTTATGCCTCTCTTATAGACTAGCTTGTTGATTAACAAGATGATCAAGGTTTCCTGATCATAGACATTGGATATAGTTAATAACAAGGTCACAACATTAGTTGAATGATGTGATGAACATTCATCCGAAGTATAGAATTACGATCAAAGTCATTATGTTTATATTGCTATAACATCATACGAAGTAATCTTTATCCTTAGACCATGAGATCATGTTAATTGCTAACACCGGAAGAGTATCTTGATAACATCAAACGTCACACCGTAACAGGGTGACTATAAAGATGGGTTCAGTGCTACGAAGGTGTTATGTTGAGGCTCATGGATCAAGAATGGAATTTATCAATCCCGATGACGGATAGATATACTCTGGGCCCTCTCGGTGATATCACATTGAAATAGCTTGCAACCAAGTGATGTGATCACTAGAATTATATATCACGGGAATGAGAAAAGAGTGCATGTCGGCAACGAGATCAAACTAGGTATGGAGATACCGATGATCGAATCTCGGACATGTAATATATCGCGAGACAAAGGGATTTAGTTACTAGCGTTAAAGGTTGTCACGATCACAGAAGTCATCGTTGAATGTGTAGGAGTCAGTATGGATCTCCAGGTCCTGCTGCTGATTATTGATCGGAGAGGGGTCTCGATCATGTCTGCATTATTCGCGAACCGTAGGGTGACACACTTAAGGGATACTGACACCATTTGGAGCAAATATGTTTCAGATAAAGATTTAAGAAAGCGCTGGTATTATTTCAATAGACACCGAAACTGTTTCGGGTGAAATTGCTGAAATTGGTTCTGCATGTAATATTGAAATGTTGTAGGGGGGTTTATGTGAATGTTTGTTAATTAAAGTAATTAACAAAATTCTGAATAAAAATAATAAAAGAGTTTTATTAAATGAGAGAGCATTGAATTTGGAGAAATTTAATGCATTTAAAGTGGAGACTTTAAAAGGGAATGTGAAGAGGCATTTTAATGTGGAGGGGTTACCACCACATGAATGGAGGAGGTGAAGAGGCACCTCCTCCATGCGCCGGCCATGAAGGAGGGGCACCCCCTCCTCCTATAAAAGGCCACCCTCTCCTCACTTCTCACTCACACCTCCTTATGAAGGATCGCTCTCACCCTCTAGTATTATTCCCCCATGGTCTCGGATTAGCAAGATAAATGTTCCCGGTGGCTTTATCTAGAAAGGAGTTGCTGCTTCCACTGCTTTGCTGGAGCGAGGGACGGAGGTTGTCAGGGTACTGGACGTGTGTGCGATCACGGATGCACCGCTGCTTTGCGGTGCTGGACTTGGTGCTGCTGGAGCTGGATCTGATGGACGTGCTAGAGCCGGACCTGCTGGACTTCCTCACGATCTTGAGATCGGCAAGTGTACGACTACATCAACCACGAGTTCCCACTCGTTAACAAAACTCGTTGTCGTTGAGGGTAAGTTCTCGTTGGATGTATGTCCACTCATTGCTTTGTACCTAGTAGATAGATCTTGGCGTGTAGTTCACATCATAGGAAATTTTTTGTTTTCTATGTTGCTGACCCAACAGGTACCCCGTTGGCGGTTCTCTATGATACACATGTACTTACTATGACAAGAACTTACCAGTAACTAAACTTGAGTAGCATGAGGAGCGACCCTCGTATTCACGGGACATGAGATTTCCAGCTTATACTTTGTCAAGCATATACTCCATAGTTTGTTCACTTTAACCTTATTCACTTCAATATGCTTATGATAGGGGCAATGAGAGCTGAAAGCTAATAAGTACCATAATTTTTGGAAGCTCTTTATGAAACTTGAATCCCTGCTTCCTTCTATGAATGCCTTTCTTTTACTTTTATGTTGAGTCTCTACCTTCTACATTTATGCACCTATTGAGAGAGCATAGTGGCCATTCTTAGTTTAATGTGCATTGTCCCAAGACTTGTTGATTGATGCATAACTTTGATATTGCTTGTTCTTAAACTATTTGTATCTAGTCACCCTTATAAACTTTGAAGGTGTCCTATGAATTTATGTTTTCTACTCTATGAGGGACAACCTGAATGCCACTATGCTATGTTTTCTTTATGTGAAACAAACAAACATCTTGCAAAGCATTGTTATTCATGAATCTTTTGTTTGTGCCTTTTCATGTTACAACATAGTTGCTATGTCTTATCGTTAGAACTATATCTTTCATGCTATGTTGAAGTACTATGATCCCAACTATCAATGTTTTACAAATACTTTGATCAAGTTTATGATGGTGCATGTCACCTCAAAAATTATTCTTTCTTTTTATCACTTACCTACTTGAGGACGAGCAGGAGTTAAGCTTGGGGATGTTGATACGTTGCTAACATATCTATAATTTTTGATGTTCCATGCTTGTTTTATATCTACTTTCTTATGTTTTGTCCACACTTTGGAGTATTTTTATACAGTTTCTTGGACTAACCTATTAACAAGATGCCACAGTGCTAGCTGCCTATTTTCTGCTGTTTTTGGTTCCAGGAAAGTCAGAAAATAAATATTCTCGGAATTGGACGGGACAAAAGCCAAAGTCGATATTTCACCGAGGGGGACACGGAGCCAGAATACGAGACGGAGAGGGGCCAGGGGCTGGCCACAACACCTGGCCGCGCTGCCAGGCCTAGCCTGCGCCAGGGGGTGGTGCGGCTGCCTAGGGCACCCCCTCGGCCTCCCCTTTAGCCTACAAGATGCCTCCGATACATAAACCCTAAGGACCCGATCAAAATTCCACGAAAGAGTCTATAGCCGCCATCATCTCCATCCCTAGATAGGGAGGGATCTGAAGCTCTTCCCGGCAACCTGCCGGAGGGGAGAATTCACCCTGGAGGCCTTCTTCATCACCATGCAAGCCTCCAGTGTGATGCGTGAGTAGTTCATCCCTGGACTACGGGTCCATGTAGTAGCTAGATGGTTGGTTCTCCTCCTTTGTGCTACCATGTTTAGATATTGTGAGCTCTGTTAATGATCAAGATCATCTATTTGTAATCATACATGTTGTGTTTGCGGGGATCCGATGGATATTGAGATGCTATTTCAGATTGATTATTGATTCTATCATGTCTTTGTTATTTGTTATCTTGCATGCTCTCCATTGTTAGTATATATCTTGGCCGAGTAGATGCTAGCAACTCCAAGAGGGAGTATTTATGCTTGATAGTGGTTTCATGTCTCTAGTAATCTGGGGAAGTGACAGAAATCTCTAAGGTACTAGATGTGCCCGGTTCTACTAGGGAGAAAACATCAATCCTTTGTTCATAGAACAATCGTATTGTTTACTTTACACGCAATGCTTAATGCAATTATCTGTTGCTTGCAACTTAATACTGGAGGGGGTCCGGATGATAACCCGAAGGTGGATTATTAGTCATAGATGCAGTTGGATTACGGTCTATGTATAATGTTGTAATGCCCAATCAAATCTCATAGGAGTCAAGATGATTAGTATATGCATGTATGCTTTCTCGATGTTTGTCAATTGCGCCGCTGTAATTTATTCACCCAACATGTCATCTATCTTAAGGAGAATCACCACTAGTGAACTATGGACCCCGGTCCTCTCTTTTACCATAAATCTACAACTGTTTACTTTCTGCAAGTTATTACTTTCTTCCACACAATACGTTTAATTCTTTGTTTTCAGCAAAACCGGTGAGATTGACAATCTCACTATAAGTTGGGGGCAAAGTTCTGTGGTTGTTGTGCAGGATTCCAAGTTGGAAACAACACCTTGGAGGTGTTTCTTTGCTCCTACTGGTTCGATTACCTTGGTTTCATAACCAAGGGAAACTTACTGCTGTGCTCATCATACCTTCCTCTTGGGGTTCCCCCAACGAGCTCGACATCAACCACGAGCCAGCAGCCGTCACCTTTGACAACCTCATGAAGCTCCACGTCTCCTTGCCTCCTCCGCGCTTGCCGGATACCACCACAACATCACCCCCATCCACATCCGACATGGGAACCACCATATTTCCCGAGTCTGGCGCCGCTCGAGCCCCTCCACACGGTGAGTTGTGCTCCCTTTCGATCCCTGCCGTCCGATCGCAATCGGACGACCGCAATACAAAAAGCGTCGAACCGGGGGCACTAGTTGGAGGCTACCGCATGGCACGCCCAGTCAGCATTCCCCGCCAGTGCCCTGTGGATGCCACGTCAGCACCATGTGGACGCCATGTTAGTGCCACATGTTCCTGTTCTGCCACTATGTAATCCCTGGAATTAAAAAAAATGGCAGAATTGATTGTTAGTTTGTAAAATTTGTAGAAACTTTTATACTGGTTAAAAAATTGTAAATAATATATGGTTGGATTCATAAACTGTGAAATACACATTTTTGAATTAAAATATGAATTTTGCTAAGAAATTATTTTAAATATATAAACACTAACATAGGGTATTTAAATCATAGTAATTATTCTATAAGTACAAAATTTACAAATAATACCTTTATGGAATCCTAGTGAATAGTACATCCGTAGCCATTGTTAGTTTTCAAATTTAACTTTCTAAATTGAACAATATTATAGATTTTCCATTTGGCCATTATAGGCATAACTTTATTTCTAAAAATGATTTTGAAGTGAATCTTTTTGCAAAATGTTCATAGTTTCGTCCTCTGACCAATAGGACCAGAGAGTAAAATTATTTTATAGGTTTACAACAATTTTATTAAGATATGAAGCCTTACCTTTTTCAAATGCTATTTTGACATTATTAAATTAAGGAAATGGGTTTGAGATGAAACCTTTTTGCAATATGTTTAGAAATGATTTATTTGTCCAATAGGGATAAATGAAACTATTTTACAAACATATGTACAACATAGTGGGTGCATATGACCTAGTGCTACTATAAGCACTATGTGGTAAAAAATAACCACATGAAAGTAAAAATTTGAAATCTAAGACTAATAAAGTATATTGTGAAACAAGTCTTGGTTTAATAAAACATTTGCAAACTAATCCAAACCTTCTAGCATACTTCACTTGCATTCTTTGTATTTCCTTGATTAGTGTTTCTTCTTGGTTTGTTTATTCATTGCAATGTTTGTGAACCGTGTAGATTTATCGGAGAGTAACCATTCCCCGGTGAAGAGAGTGAATCTGACAACTACAATAAGAGGCAAGTTCACTACATGAATATCCTACTACTTTATACTATGCACTTAGTGTTTTCTTAGTATGCATGTGTAGTCTTATATAGTATTATGCTATGCAATGCAACCCAAATAGGTTAGTTACATGTCTCCATGACAGTTAAGTAGAAGACAACGTAGGAGTTGAATGCTTAGCCCTGCTGTAGTTCCGTGAATGGTTTCACAACAAGTTTGTGATACTGAAAGTGTCGTTTTCAAAGGTTAAAAAAACTTAATTTAATGAACTACCAGGGTGTTTGGAATTGATATCTTATGGTGGGATGCCAATCAGGAGTCAACAATTTCAACGTCTCAATCCTGTCTTATGTGTGCATGTGGAAAGCTGATGACCCACAAGTATAGGGGGTGTATCGCAGTATTTTCGATAAGTAAGAGTGTCGAACCCATCGAGGAGCAGAAGGTGCTGGCTAGTGGTATGGATCAGGAATTCTCTGGAAATACTTAGCAAATGGATTTTTAGGGGTTTTTGATATAGCAAGTAAACAAAGTACGAGTAAATAAAAGACAGTAGGAATAAATGCAGCAAGTGGCCCAATCCTTTATGCAGCAAAGGACAAGCCGGATGTATTTCTTAAAATGACCAAACGTTCTCGAGGACACATGGGAAGATTGTCAAGTTCTTTTGCTTCATATAGTCGATTAATCTTCTTTAGCTTGCTAAGTGTTGTGTGGGTAAACCTGTGCTAATGTACCACCCCATCCAAGACTAATACATACTTGTGATTATACCCCTTGCAAACATCCGTAAGTACAAGAAAGTAATTAAGGTAGAAACCTAACCACTGCTTTAAACTCTAAGACCCTTACGTCCCTTGTGCAATGGTTTCCTAACGGGGGTTCAGGTTTCTATCACTCCGGCAACCCCTACGATTAGTAGCCAAATACACAATGCATTCCCCTAGGCCCATATAGGTGAAGTGTCATGGAGTCAATGTTCACATGACACCACTAGAAGAAGTACACCACAACTTAAATAACAATCTATTGAATCTTTCTCAACGCAACTCCACTACCAACAACAAGACTTCTCCCATGTCCTCAAGAACAAAACGAACTACTCACAAGACATCATATGGATCATGATCAGAGATGGAATAATGATGTATAACAATCTGAACATAAACAATAATTCAATGGTTCACTCAATAGCATCAACTACAGGGAGTAATCAACACCAGGAAAGTTTCCCCTATGAACTATAGCAAGATTCAACCAATTGTTACAGCAATATGGAGATGGTGATGAGGGTTCTGATGGTGATGATGATGGTGATGATGATGATGATGATCCCGATGGTGATGATGATGGTGGTGTTGATGGCGACAATCTCCCCTCTCCGGGAAGGAATTCCCCCGGCAGAAATCTGTCTGCCAAAGAGATCTTTCTCTCTTGGTGTTTTCCGCCCCGTAGAGGTGGCAAAATCTCTCTGTGGTCGCTCCTCGAGTCTTAGGGTTTCGGGAGGATGATATACGCCAGAGGGGAGAGGCTAGAGTGGGCCAGGGCGGCCACACCACCTCCAGGCGCGGCCTAGGCCGGCCTGCGCCATGGGGTGGTGTGGGCCCCCTATGGCCCACCTCCACTCCATCTTCTGGCATCCTTAGTCTTCTGGAAAAATAGGATTTTTCGTATATTTTCCCGAATTTTTTGATCTTCGCGAATTTTGCCTCCAAACAACACCTTTTCCATCAGAATCCTGACTGCAGCGGTCCATGCTCCAAAAGTCATCAACCATGCAAAAATAGATGAAATAACATAAGTATCACCTCTCAATATGAAATATATCAATGAATAATAGTGAATTAAGACATAGAATAGTGATGCAAAATGGACGTATCAACTCCCCCAAGCTTAGACTTCGCTTGTCCCCAATCAAAACTGAGCTCAATAAACATGGCCTCAGGTTTATGGAGTGAACAGTCGATAAAAGAATACGGACAAGTAGCATCACATTCATCAAATACATAGATCATAATAGAAGACAACTCACTATTATATAACTCAACTTGTAATAGGTAAAGGAAACACAATAAAGATACATAAAGTGAATCAAAATTGGTAATGGCAAACTTAGCTCTTGGTCGAAGAATAGTTCATAATTTGCTGGAGTTCACAAATAACTGGTTTTTCAATGAAAGCTTTCAAAGTAGTAAACATCAAGATAAGAGAAATGTACAAAACAAGGAACATAAGAGACATGATTGAATAAATCATCATATGAATGAATGAAACACATCAACTCAAAATACTTGCTGAGGTAGAAGGGAGTAGGTTTACTGACTCAACTACAAAGTAAAAGAAAGGGCCTTCAAAGAGGGAAGCAGGGATTGCAAGTCTCATAAAGAGCTCCCAAAAATTATGATACTTACTAGCTTTTAGATCTCATTGCCCCTATCATAGGCATCTTTAGGTGATTAAGGTTAAAGTGATCAAAAATGAGGATATGCATTGACAAGTTGTAAGTTGAGAATCTCAAGTACCTTGAATACGAGGGCCGCTCCTCATGCTACTCAAGTTTAGTCACCGGTAAGTTCTTGTCATCGTAAGCATATGTGTATCATAGAGAACCGCCAACGGGGTACCCCTTACCCGATGATATGGAAGAATCCCCATATCAAAATGACAAGGCAAGCAGACAACAAGTATCTCATCAATCTTCTTATTTACCATGGGAATATGGTTCTTTTTTATCTCTTTCCTCTTTTCATAATATCTCGTTTTTTCTTTTATTTTTTCTCAATATCGGACTCTGTTTTTTATAAGAAGAATGCTTCATAGATACTCGTTATGGTTACGCTGCAGGTTTCCACCATGTCAGCATGGATTAGACTAGCGGCCCAGGCATTTCTCTAACACATATGCATAACTCCATGGACTTACAAGCTCCCCTTTCATTTCACATCGACGACATCCATAGACAAAAGAACATGATATCAACTTGGTACAAAGTACCAGTGCAATGTTGAAAGCGTTCCCCATGACAACATGGTTCTGCTAATTCACAACTTACAAAGCGCAAGCATATACGCAACATAGGTGAGCACAATGGTTCAAGTTTATTAGATGCAAGAAAGTAAAGTGTGCCATCAAGTTCGTGAGAGCTTTAATCACTAATTTTCACATAACAAGTTTAATTTGGGAGATAGATAAAACAAGAATTTACTTGGAATAGCAATAATGCTACTAGGTAGGTATGGTGGACGCAAATGGCAAATGTTTTGGTTGAAAGGAGTGGATGCACGAGAAGAATTCCCTCTCAGTACAGGTTTTTGGCTAGCAAGGCTAGGTAGCAAGTACAAGAGTTGAAGGAAACAACCAAACATACAAGTGATAAATACAAACATGCAATCTTCCTTGGAAGCACAAAAGATCTTAACTAGAGAATACTAGACTTATGAGCAAATCAAGAAAGAAAGATGATGAAATTATTTTTCTTTAGAGTACTTCTATCTTTTTCTTTTCAACTCTCAAAAAAGTGTTGCTACTAATCGAGCTAGGTTTGCCAAAACCAACTAAATTAACTCAATGATCCCAAAGTGACACCAATAGTAACAGCAAGATCAATCATATAACCATGAATTGAAAACTAATATAAGCTATGCAAAAGAGTGAATGATAGAACTTCTCATTAATATTCCACAACGGAAACTCACACCAAGGGATACATATCTAACAAGAGAGGGGACACTTCCATAATGCAAACCATACTACATAATAACTCCTCTATTCATGATATGACTCTACTAAAAAGGTAAAAAGATAGAAGATAGTGATATGATACCGCGGCACTCCCCCAAGCTTGGAACAAACCAAGGGGATGCTAAACCTGATGATGAATTACTCCTTCGGTGGTGGTGGTATCCTCTCATCTTCATCTGTCTTCCAGGTTAAAGGCCTCCCATCAACAAAGGACATCGTGGTTTCCAACATCCTGAAACTTGCAGCAGCACTTATGCATTTAAATCTAGCCTCATACTCACAGTTTTGATTTTGAACGTCATAGAACTGTGCTTGCAGTTTGTTGGTTGTTTGGCGGAGTGAGAAGACTTCGTCTTTGAGTTCAGTAGTCTCCTTTTGGTGCTCGGTGATGAGTTCGGAACAAATCTTATGGATGCTATCCACTTCGCGCTCCGCCATCTTCCTGTACCTAAAGACTTCTTGCTCCAGTGCTTCCATCCTGTCCTCCAGACTTCCTTCACCTTTAGGGTCTTGAACCTCTTTAATCCGAACCTCCCCACCTTTGAGCAACAACTCCTTGGGATGAATCTTCAATTCTCTCATGTATGGGTTGATGATATCTTCTAAAGAATCTCCTTTGGATGATCTAGAGGAAGACATTGTGGCCCCAAATCTGGGATTCTACCTGGCAGAAACAGATTGTAACAAAAACACGACGAAAACACGATATACGAATCTCGGGGGATACTGGGGGTTATATATTATAAAGTTTCATATCAAAAGGAAGGTACTGGGTGAAATCGAGTTGGAGGCGGAGTCCGGGGTGGACTCACCACCTGGTGGCACGGCCAGGGGAGGGCCTGTGCCACAAGGTGGTGTGAGCCACCCTGGCTCCGTTTCCGTCCCTTTTTCGCTTCGTAGCTTTCCTTATTAACTAAAAACTGCAAAAATATAGTTGGATAGTATTTTCGCGGAACTTTTCTTACCAGAACCATTACCTATTTGAACACAGACTCTGTAGGTCTCTGAATTTGGTAATTAGTGGATTCCTCCGGAGTCACCGCTTGAATCATCAATATCTTCATCTTCATACACTTATTATTGGATTCATAAAACCTTTCTCTTCCTTATTACACCATTGTCTCCACTACCTGGAAATTACTTTCACACAAAACTTCACACAGTTCTCATTAGCAATATTAGTATATATGAAGTGATAAAACCTTTTGAGTCCAACTTCAACTGAAAACCATCAAAACATAAACTACTGTAGCAACTCCTTCCAAAAACCCAAAAAGAATTCAAAAAGGAAATCGAATAAAGAAGCAAATGCAAGAGTGGCAAAATCTGTCAAAACAGACCAGTAGGTAAAGATCAAATTTTTCGAAAATCTTCTGTTGCTCAAATCAAAAAGTGTAAAAATAACGAAAGTTAAATAACAACCTGGGCCAGAAGAAAAAAAAATTACAGCTCAATCCGACATACAGAGATCTCTCACGAATGTTTATGGTGAAGCACAAAAATCTGTTTCGGGACAGCAACTTCCCCAAATCTTACTTCTCTCTCATTAGAGGTTGATCTTGACTCAAAACCAAACAAAACGGATAAGGAGCGGTTATTACCAAAGTAATAACTTCCAGGACTCAAAGAAACAAAAACAAACTAAAAGAAAAAACTAATTGGGTTGTCTCCCATAAAGCTCTTTCTTTATAGCCATTAAGATGGGCATGATAATTTTGAAAAAAAACTCTCATAAGGATATGAATTGAAGTGAAAGAGAGCATTAAGAAGCAAAAACACACACATTTAAGTCTAACCCACTTCCTATTCAAGGGGATTTTGTAAGAAAACAAGTTATTGAAACCACAAGCAACTTGCATAAGAAGGCAAAAGATGTGCAACATAAGAACTTTCAGCATAAAACGAGGAAACTTGATATTATTAAGATGCATAAGAACACTTTTCCCTCTCTCATAGTAGCTTTCAGTATCATGCATAAACTTAAAAATATAGCTATCACAAGGACCATCATAGCAATGATCACTTATTCTAACAGAAAACACAGGAATACTAGTTCTCATAACACTACTTTGTGAAACAATATTAGAGGTATCCTTACAAAGGATAGTGTGTCCCTCTTTTTCATACTTAGCAACAAAGTCTTTCACATTTACTATTATAGGTTCATCAACCATTTTTTTATTAGGTTCAACAGCCTTATTCATACTTTCATTAACCATACTAGCTATCATAGAATGTTCCTTAATCCTAACCGGGAAAGGCATTTTCTCAATATAAGGTTCAGGTAAAACATGATTAGCAGTATAAAATTCAGTATTTCTTGAAGGAACACTCTTAGCAATATCTTTATAAGGTTCATGATACTTATTCCACTTCTTTTTAGGCACTTCAATATAGAAGCAAAAGCCTTAAAATAAGAAGCAATAGCTTGAGAGTCTAGACCATAAGCATTTTTAATATTTTGAAAGTAATCAGTTCCCATAAAAGATTCAATGCATTCATAATCATAATTTATACCTGAGTTTCTACCTTTGTCATTCTCCCAAGCTTCAGCATTGTCTTGAATACGATCTAGAAGGTCCCATTTAACTTCTTGTTCCATGCGAGTGAATGATCCAACACAAGAAGCATCCAATAAATCTTTATCATGTAGAGAGAGCCTTGCATAAAAGTTATTGATAATAATATTGTTGGGGAGCTCATGAATGGGACATTTGAGCATTAGTAACTTCAATCTCCCCCAAGCTTGAGCTGTACTCTCTCCATCAAGAGGCCAAAAGTTGTATATTTGATTCCGATCTTTATGAATCTCACTAGGAGGATAAAACTTTGAATAAAAGAGAGGCACTATTTCCTCCCATTCCAGAGCTTGACCATTCTTCAGCAGCTTATACCATTCCCCAGCTCTTCCTTTTATTGACAATAAGAACAACTTCTTCTTAACTTGATTTGTAGTAATACCTGCACACGTGAACAACCCGCATAATTCGTGTATAAAGAGTAAATGATCACCGGGATGGACAGTTCCATCCCCAACATAGTAGTTATCCATAACACGATCAATAATTCTTGTAGGTATTTTGAAAACATCATTCTCAGCAGGTGGTGGCTTATCTACTACCTTAGCAGTGGTAGAAGCATTACCAAATAAGAAACTCATCGAATTATCCATAACAAAAATAAAGCAACTAGCAGAAGTAAACAATACTCACAGTAGAAGTTTCCTTTACCAGTTCCACTCTCCAATAGTGCTTCACTCCCCGGCAACGACGCCAGAAATTAGTCTTGATGACCCACAAGTATAGGGGGTGTATCGCAGTATTTTCGATAAGTAAGAGTGTCGAACCCAATGAGGAGTAGAAGGTGCTGGCTAGTGGTATGGATCAGGAATTCTCTGCAAATACTTAGCAAATGGATTTTTAGGGGTTTTTGATATAGCAAGTAAACAAAGTATGAGTAAATAAAAGACAGTAGGAATAAATGCAGCAGGTGGCCCAATCCTTTATGCAGCAAAGGACAAGCCGGATGTATTTCTTAAGATGACCAAACATTCTCGAGGACACATGGGAAGACTGCCAAGTGCTTTCACTTCATATAGTCGATTAATCTTCTTTAGCTTGCTAAGTGTTGTGTGGGTGAACCTGTGCTAGTGTACCGACCCATCCAAGACTAATACATACTTGTGATTATACTCCTTGCAAACATCCGTAAGTACAAGAAAGTAATTAAGGTAGAAACCTAACCACATCTTTAAACTCTAAGACCCTTACATCCCTTGTGCAATGGTTTCCTAACGGGGGTTCAGGTTTCTGTCACTCCGGCAACCCCTACGATTAGTAGCCAAATACACAATGCATTATCCTAGGCCCATATAGGTGAAGTGTCATGTAGTCGATGTTCACATGACACCACTAGAAGAAGTACACCACAACTTAAATAACAATCTATTGAATCTTTGTCAACGCAACTCCACTAACAACAAGACTTCTCCATGTCCTCAAGAACAAAACGAACTACTCACAAGACATCATATGGATCATGATCAGAGATGGAATAATGATGTATAACAATCTGAACATAAACAATAATTCAATGGTTCACTCAATAGCATCAACTACAGGGAGTAATCAACACTGGGAAAGTTTCCCCTATGAACTATAGCAAGATTCAACCAATTGTTACAGCAATATGGAGATGGTGATGAGGGTGCTGATGGTGATGATGATGGTGATGATGATGATGATCCCGATGAAGTCTAGCTTGATGGTGGTGTTGATGGCGACGATCTCCCCTCTCCGGGAAGGAATTCCCCCAGCAGAAATCTGTCTGCCGGAGAGATCTTTCTCTCTCGGTGTTTTCCGCCCGCAGAGGCGGCGGAATCTTTCTGTGGTTGCTCCCTGAGTCTTAGGGTTTCGGGAGGATGATATACGCCAGAGGGGAAAGGCTGGAGTGGGCCAGGGCGGCCACACCACCTCTAGGCGCGGCCTAGGCCTGCCCGCGCCATGGGGTGGCGTGGGCCCCCTGTGGCCCACCTCCACTCCATCTTCTGGCATCCTTAGTCTTCTAGAAAAATGGGATTTTCCGTATATTTTCTCGGATTTTCTGATCTTCGCGAATTTTGCCTCCAAATAGCACCTTTTCCATCAGAATCCTGACTACAGCGGTCTATGCTCCAAAAGTCATCAACCATGGAAAAATAGATGAAATAACATAAGTATCACCTCTCAATATGAAATATATCAATGAATAATAGTGAATTATGACATAGAATAGTGATGCAAAATGGACGTATCAAAAGCCACCCAAGATTAAAGAGATTGGACGTGCCCAGTGTTCTAGAAGCTTCAATGTATAACCACATATCACATGGCTCTGTCCTGACTAAGTATGTTGTGAAAACCCGACCCGACATGACCAGCAGATATAGATTGGTGTAGGTTGTATGGGTCCTTCCAGGGATCAGGGGACTAGTTCTGAAAGGTCTTGTCTCAGTCTTCTCCTGGTCGTGCCACATCTGTGTGGTATGTGTGCGGGGGATTACTGGGTCTTGTGGGTAAAGTGTACAAACCACTCAAGAGTTTCAAATCTAAGTACTTAGCCATGTCCCTGGTTACATAAAATTATGAGCGACTTGAATATAAAGCTAAACCGAGAACCTTACTATTCCAATTTATTTAATTAAAATTTTGATGGATGTACAAGGGTAGGAGGGTTCACCAGTTTCTATTGGTGGTACCCAGGTTCACTGCTTTCAACTAGTGGTACCGCTTAATTAGATGAAAACTATGTTTTATCAAATGATAGGATAAAACTATTACTTTATGCAAAGTTCAGCCGAACCCCACCTAGCCAAAAATGCATGTATATTATAGGTTGATATTTGTGTCCACCATAAATAGTGTACTTGCCAATACATTCAAAGTATTGACCATTCGTGGCTGCAACCTTTCATGTTGCAGGTTACCTGAAGATGAATGAGTACGATGTTAGGGTTGTGAGTCTATATTTAGCATGTCTTCATATGTGGCTCTTAATGGAGATCTTTATAGTTATTAGTCTTCCATTGTTGATATTTGTTTATGAGGAGCTAGCCCTTCTGTTATGAAACTTGTATGTGACTATGTAAAGTTCTGGATTATGTGATGTAATAGAAATATGACCTTTGTTTCTTGATATTACATCCTAAACTATGTGTGCTAGTGAATCGATCTAGGGACTAGCACTAAAGAGCAAAGAGACTTGGACCCCTACCGGGTCGGCTCACTTCAATTACTTTTCCTTGTAGTTGACATGTGTGTCGGTGTTATGGATAAATCTGTATAAAACAAGGTAAAGTGATCAAAGAGAGGGTAATATGGAAGAGTGTAGGCACCAGACTTAGCCAAATGAGGGGTGAAAAAAAGTCATATTTTACATCAACTCAAAATGAAAATCCAAGACCATGGTATTGTAGCCCTGGTCCACACAAGTTCAACAAGCCAAAGAACACCCAAATCAGAGTTCATATGAGAACATGGCAGCCAAAATACGAAGACATTGGAAACTTTAATGGGCATCGATACGGGCATGGCCCGCTCGTATGACCTATCCGTATCAAGTGTCTAGAGACACGAAAACCTCAAGAACTTCCACGATTTTTCACCAATTCGGCCCATGTTTCTTTTGAGGCCTATATAAAGGAGAGAGGATCCTCTCCACATAAACCATGTGAAGCCGACTCCATAGCTGCCACCTCCACTCAGATCTCCATAACCATCACCACGCAAGAGCATAAGGGACGTGGATCTTGAAGGCCTCAACACCGATCTACATCCTCATCATCAATAGCAACAATGTCTCCATCATCGATCCCATTGATTACCTTGTTGTAATTCTAATATTGTGGATTTTCACTTGTATTCATTCAGAACATCATACTCCATTCATATAATTGAGATGATGTTGATTTCCTTCATGTGTGAGTAGTTCCTTTGTTCCTAGGAGAGGTGGAGAAACCCTAACATTATTATGACTTGATATAAAGATGGTTTATAACTTTGTTTATGAATATGTATTAGTTTACTTTCTTGATGATATATGAATGTAGACCACATAACATTTCCCCTTTGGGACAAAGAAGGAAACTACCCTTGGGCATGTGATGGTGCGAAGGTGTTAAGTGACATATTGCATTGGATCATTAGTCTTGTGGTCAAGAGGGATAAGAGTGGACTCACAAAGCCTAGCCCATGACCATGGGGTTAATCCTTAATTGTTGGGGATCAGGGTGGCTAGCCTATGATTATAACTGTGATTATGAGAGATGAAATATAAGATGGTTGGTCTTTGATCTCCCATGCATACACATAGAGGAAGACATATATTTATCCTAATCATGATTAAATCAACTGCTAGTGGTGGATCCAACACTCCCTAAGAACTCCTTTAGCCATATTGGAACTGCCCCAACCACATTTGCTACTCTTGTTTACTTTAGTCATTTACTTTGTTCTTTTTTCTCTTTCTCTCAAACACAGACACACATTATACACTCTTACTTGCAATTAGAGATAACTTACAAGTACTCTCTAGTGAATACTAACGAGGGCCATAAATACCTCTACAAATAGCTCTTCTCTATTTTGATACTTTTACTTCGAAACTAACTACATATGAACTATGTAGTTGTAGTCGTCAAGTTATTTTCTAGCGTTGTTGACGAGGAGCTGATGGAAACAACTCCGTGTGTACCAATTCGATGGGACTCCAAGTGCAGAGTATTATAGCAAGCGTCCTTTCCCCAAAATAGTGACTCGAGGGTTTATATCGAACTCTTGGGGAATTGGCTTAGAGATTTATTCTTCCTCTCGTTCTTCAAGTAACCTACAAAGCAAAGTTTTGTCTTGTGTCTCCAACTCCACCATGTGGTTGTCAAGCATAAGGTCTCGTATTAGTAATATGAAATAAAAAATAAATAAAGTAAAGTAAAACAAATAAAAACAAGGCAGGCAAGTCAATAGCAATAAAATATAGTTCTTTTGGGTTTGTGTGTGTTTGCAAGTGAAGAAAGTATTTTTGTATTTTCAAAATAATAAATTGGAGACAATATAAAGTGTGATAGTGGTGTTGGAAAAGTGTTTCTAATGGTTTAAAATGGACTGAGGTTCATGGGCTCACTTGTCTACTCTCTTTTTGGGCTGCAGTGGACACACACAATTCATCAAAGACATAATATTGGTGAAACTTCTACATGTTTTGAGAAGCATTCATATGGGAATCACATCCTAACATAGAGATGGTGCAACCCATCTCTCTTATACTCCTCAAGAAAGGAAAAACTCCAAGAAATCTTGAACTAAGAATCAACAGAGTATAGCCTTAGGTACTTTGACATGATGTTTGAATCAAAAATATGCTACCTTGACCAAACAAGATTATCTAATTGTCACAAGATATTATAGGACATGGATTCAGTTTATCCCTAGTGCGGCAGCAAAATAAAGGTAAATAAAATAGTAGATCTTGAATTTTTTGTCACTGTGCAATCACTACCACCATGCTACTCCATCTAATACACACTTATCCACACACATACTCTTGCATACAAGTTAAATCAAAACAAGTACTTAATAACGGGGTACATGATATGCATCTATCAATACATCTTACACATAATAGGTTCCAATCTCATATATCAAATCATAGAATAAAGATCCACCACATAGGAATTACAAATATGACCATAATCATGTTGGGCAACTCATATGGTACTAAATCTATGATGAACAAGAGATAGATGGATCAAGCTACTACCACAAACCCATAGTCCAGAGGTGGACTACTCCCTATTCATCATGGCGATGATGGTGGAGACATTGGAGAAGTTAGAGATCCCTCTATCAGCGGCTCTGGCAGAGTTCCCCCTCCAATTTTTGCTGGTTCTAGCTCTGTTTTGGTGTTCCCGTGTTTCTGCGGCACCCTCCTCTAGGAACTCCCGAGGGGCCCTTTATATAGTGGTTTTTAGGTCATACGAAGGCGGTGGGTGAAAGATCGAAGCAAATCGATGGTCAAGGAGGAAAAGGGCATGGGTGGCATGCTCACCCTTACTAGGCGTGACACTTGGGATCTTTTGGCCCTCCTCGCTCATGTTGCGAGGTCCAGGTCCTCCAGGTGCTTCTCTTGGTGAATTATTGACGCTCCCGAAAGCCCAGCTCCATTTGACTTTGTTTAGGTCCCTGAAAGAAAAAAATTCACAAAACAGGGTTTTCCTGTCCTGTAGAGTTATTAAAAAATAAAGGGGATCATTGGTAAATCCCCATGAATCAATGTAAAACATGAATATAACATCATATATGTAGCAAATATGTGGGAATTCATAACATCAAACTACAACATTCATGTACATGCATTAGGAGCTAAGCGATTTTGGTCTTTGTCTTTAGTTATTAATTTATTATTGTTGTGCTAAATTTGTTTACAAGTTTCAGTTATTTTTTGCTTGTTGCCTTTTATCATTTTGATTTTACTTATTAGAAAAGAACAAAAAATTACAAAAACCAAAGATTTCTAAAACTTATATTGTTAATCATGTCATCCATGATAGAAGATTATTAACATCTGATTATGCTTGACACTATCAAAAACTCAAGCCAACCTATGAATGCTTTCATGAAAGTGAGCTGATCCATTAATCCTGAGGGGTATGATATTAAACCCATGCTACTTGATTTTTTGCATTCTAAGAAATTTGTAGGAGATGGTAGAGGAGACCCATAAAAACATGTGGACTTCTTTAGAGAAATTTGTGAGACTTTTAGGTTTAATGCTTTTACTGATACTAAAGTTAAATTCAAATTACTTGATCAAACTCTAGATGATAAAGCTCACACTTGATATGACTGATACCTAGGAGAGGCTATCCTCTTCGTTCTTGTCTAAATTTTATCTAGAAAGCAAGTCTCCTGGAGCAAGACACATGCTTACCAATTTCAGAAATCGCCTTGGAGAAAGCCTATTTGATGGCTATAAAAGGTTTGGAGGTTTTCATGATAACTGTCCTAACCATGGGTTTGCACCATGGGTCATTTTATATACTTTTTATGCATGACTAAGTGCAAGAAATAGAGATGAATTATATATTCCCTCCAATAGAACCTTTGGGGAACTTAATATTAATATAGCTTGGAACCTCTTAGATATGATCCACTATGAGGGAGAAAATAATCATATAGATTATGTATGCATTATAAGATTCCTCAACACTGGTAGAGTGGAATATTTAAGTGGGAATTTCTATCTTGGTTCTAATATGATTTTGCAGATTTGTGTAGCATATACTGAGTTTTGCAGGTACCTAAGGACTTGAGTAATTTTGAACCAAATAATGTAATGGAGTTTATGAAGAAGGTTAGGAAGAGTATCTCAACTAAAGTGGAAGCAACTCCACTTAAAGAACCTCCACCCAAACAATTAGAACATATTTTTTAATGAAGTGGTGGTACTTGAAGTTGCATCTTCTTGACCCGTCAAAGGTGACCCCAAAAGGTACAACCATCATTGAGATAGATGCAAATTCTCAACTAGTGGAAGGTAAGACTATGGATGAGCTAGCTGCTATTCACCTTAGCAAGTATAAAGGGGAACCACCAGATGATGAACAAGGAGATCACAAAGGTGAGGTTGACAAAGAGGGGTATTCTACAAATAATATGTTTGTTGATAGTGCTTCTCTCTAGTAGTAAGTATTAGATGGCCTACCACTGCTAAGTCAAGAAGTGAAATGAGTCGTTCCCCTTCCTCTACCTCCACCTTTGCTACCCCATGTTGGCCCATTGTCACACCCCAAAATTTATAATAGGAATAAAATAGATTCTTGTGGTGAAAATTAGAACCAACGAAAACTTCTATTATTAAATGAGATGAATTAGTTTTTCATGCATGATTGCCTTACTTTTGTGTTGAAGTTCAAGAAGATCATGTCAATAATTTACCAAAACTATTTACGGAATAGAATGTCTTGGCCACATTTACTATATTTTCAATGGTTTCACTTTCCCAAAAGAAAAATAGCCAGGATATTTTCTACAAAACCAACCATTTACCAAAACAAAGTATTTATAATATATAGAGACCTATAAGATATTGTCTCCACCTTATTTCCAAAAGCATTTTTACAAGTAATTGGTGAAATAGTTTTCCAAACTTCCTTTAAATTCTATAAGAAAAGATATATGATATCTCCAAATTATTTTATGGACGGGAGTTTACCAAACCTATACTTCATTTTTGAAATCTTTTCGAAGGATTATCTAAATCATGACATGATCCCCTTGAGACATTGTTCACTAGTATATTGATTTGTTTGTCTTTGTTTGACTTCTATTGACTTATGAACCTTTGCTTGTATGAATGACATGCAAAGCATGGGAATATAAATCAACTCAAGTAAACATCAACCAAGTGAACTTGTAAAGTGGGAAATATGGAGAGTGCCTATTTACCCCTTTTATCAAATTCCCATTTAAATGGGTTTCTCTCAAAATCTCAATGTATCTTAAAATAAAGGTTTATTTTCAAAACACAAAGCTTGAATATGAGGGCTACATTATGTGGCACTCATATATTTTTGATATAAAAATTATTAGATGTGTTTTTATAATTATTTTGCCTCCAAAACAATTTATTTCTTTTCTTATCCAAAAACTTCAAAACCTCTATTATTAATAAAAGTTTTTTTTTATACGAAACAATATATTATTAAAGGTAATAGTAAAGACCAATACTAAGCTCCGTGTCATCCCACTTCAAAAGTAAAATTTTGAAGTATCTAAATAATTATTTTATGCGTTTTTCTTTTATGGTAGAAATAGGAAAATAGATGTTTTAATTATTTTCCTTCAACAATAAATCTTGGGAAAATTACCCAAGGTGTGTTTTGGTATTTGTAAATTATTTAAACCAAAAAATCTCTTGGTGAAGTTCAACTTTTCAATTTAAAACCCCTAAAACTATTTCTGGTCAAATTGAATATGTGACCAAAATCCAACAAAAAATCATTAGAAAAATCTCAAATTATTTCCAGAGGTGTACCGTGGACCCCTCTATCCATTTTACCTCTTATCCCATCTTGTCATGTTCAATTTTCTAAATTTGAATCGTGATATTCACTTTCCCTTTTTTGAATAATGGAAAAAATGATTTCTTTAAATAATCTAAACACCACAAGGAGCTACACTTAGGTGATCTATATGCTTATATATGCTCTAGACATCATATCACTACCCAGATCATCACGATCTTGTCCTTTCCTCAAATCATGACATTGTATGAAAGATCTCTCCAAAATCCTAGAGCCACTCATCTCTCTACCCTCTCCCTTTCTCTTCTACCACTGAGCAATGGGCCCTAGTATAGTTGGTAGCCAGTAGCCTCCTAGACATCTCTCTCTCCCTGTCTTTATTTCTCCTACTTCAATATGCTAATGAAAGGAATGGACACATGCCCAAAAGTATCTAGACATACATCCCTATGCTAATCACCATGTCATGTCCACCTCCCTTGATCCCTAGAACCTAGCCATGGTTGCCATGTGTTCTCCAACGCTCCACATTGTCCTATCCTAAGAAAGGCAACTAGCATCAAACACCTGCTTGGCTCGCATCCATCCTCCACCTCAAAGACAGTGAAATATCAATGATCCACCTCCAGAAGATCTGCGCATTGAAAGCCTTGTTCTCTCGCGCAAAAGAGCTAGCTTAATCCCTTCTATTTGTCACCCTCGTGCTTGGATAAAACCGTAGAGTGATAGAAACAAATCTATGTGTACCAACTTGTTGGGACTCCAAGTGCAGAGTGTTGTAGCAAGCGTCTTTTCCCCACAAGGATGACTCGAGGGTTAATATCAAACTTTTGGGCAATTGGCTAGGAAACTTATTTCTGTGTCTTTTTTAGGCAACCTACAAAACAAAGTATTTGCCTTGTGTTCCCAACTCCACCATTTGGTTCTCAAGCACAAGGTTTTGTATTAGTAAAACTAAAATAAAGATATGAATATGTGAAAGTAATTTTTTTTAACTAGGCAAGAAAGTAGAAAACAATAAAGTAAAGTTCCTTTTGGTTCTTTGTTTGTTTATGGAAATATTAAATGTATTTTTTATTTATGTATTTAATTAATGTGGAAAATATAAAAGTAAATAAAAGCATGTAGATGGTGTTTCTTATAATAAAAAGTGGACCTGGGTTCATGGGTTCACTTGACTACTCTCTCATAAGTTGCAATGAACATAAAAACTGCTTATGGATGAATTATCACTTGGAACTTCATCACGTTTGATTAGCATTCATATGGACATCACTTCCTAATATAAATATGATGTAACACATGTTACTTATACTCCTCTAGAAAGTAAAAAATTCATGCAATCTAGAATTAAGAATAAACAGTGTATAACCTTAGGTACTTTGACATGATGTTTGAATAAAAAATGTGCTGCATTGAACAAACAAGAACATATTTGCTGTCAGCAAATGTACGTAAAACATGCATTCATTTTATCACTAGTGAGGTAAATAAAGAAAGGTAAAAACCATAGTGGATCTCAAGTATTCTATCACTTTCCAATCTCCGCCACCATGTTACTCCATATAATACACACATTCCCCAACATATATTCTTGCATACAAGTATGATCAAAACAAGTACTTAAGAAAGGGGTATATAATATGCATGTACCAACAAATATTACACATGATAGAACTACAATTTAAAATAACATCTCACAAAACAATGATCGCTCACATAGAAATTACATAGATGACCATAATAATGTTGGGCAACTCATATGGTACTAAAACAATGCTATCATGAGAGAGATGTAGATCAAACTTATACCACAAACCGATAGCCTAGAGGTGGACTACTCCCTCTTCATCATGTAGACGGTGTTGGTGATGTCGGAGGGGGTACAACCAGTGGTAGATCTGGCGGTGTTGCCCCTCCAATCTTCGCTGGTTCTAGATTTGTTTTGGTGTTTATGTGTTTTCTGCTCTACCTCCTTCAAGATCGCCCTGGGGACCTTTTATAGGTGTTTTAGGTCAATACTTCTAGTTAGGGCTAAAGATGGATGATTGTCGATGCTTGAGGGGGGAAAGAGCATGAGTGGCGCATCCAAGGTAGTGGGTCATGCCACCTGGGCTCAAATGGGTCTCAAACCTCCCATATCGTGGACTAGGTGCTCTAGCTCCTTGTCTTTGTGAAAAGTAATCTTTGAAAAATCCTATGTCCATTTGCATTTGTTTAGGTCCTTGAAACTTAAAAATATGCAAAATAGGGTTTTCCTGTTCTACAAAGTTGTAACAAAAAAGGGGATCATTTGTAAATATCCATAAATCAATGTAAAACATGGATATAACATTCTAAATGATGCAAATATGTAGGGATATGTGACAATAAACTACAAAGTTCATGTATGCATTCTACATGTGAAAACTCACTAGAGTGGCAAATGCGTGCCTTAGACCTTGAGCTCCCTATTTTGCGATCCTCCTTCCTGAGGCCTCCCCTTGCTTCTCTTGATGGCGACCTCCTTGAGTGTGTTGTAGTGCCCAACTACCCGCTCACCCCTTCAGTGCGCCTCCCGCACATGGCCACCCTGGCTCTGCCCTAGCTTACTCCGAGCTCACCTCCACGCCTATAAAAGGCAGACCCTGAGCCCTCCAAATCATGGCACCACCTCCTCACCGTTTCAATCGAGCCCAGTTCAAGGCATGCTCCTAAAGATCCCTTCCTCCTCGACAGCGACCTGCAGCTCTACCGCCATGGACTCTACATCGCGAGCATGGTACAGTGACTCCCCAACCTTCCTTATTTCTCCTCAGCTTCAACATGACATAGTGATGTTCACCCCTATCCAATTTTTCTTCATTCTTACGAAATCATCGACCTAGGCCATGACTTGCCTCATCTGCCACTGCCCTCTGATGAGATCCACTCCCCGGCCATCCCCAACACGGGCAAGTCAGACCCTTCGGCCGGCTACGTCACACTTAGTCTCCCCCTACTAGGCATGCATATAGGTGTCGCCTGTAGATTTCGAAGGCAAACTCACGACTCCTCCCACTACCAGCCATATTTATTGTCGCGTATAATGGTCACCGCTAGCCAGGGGACGACATGGCACTCCACAGGGACGCCTGATTCGAAATACATGGTGAGATACCACTTCAATCAAGTGAACTAATCATAGCCTTTCATTACGATCTTATAATGAGGTACCTGTTGGGGACTGTCCCTGTAGGGTACCTCTCGAAGTAGGATGTAATCAAACACTAAGGGCTGAACATGATCTCAACAACCCTTTCTTGAGCTTGGTGAGGAAACAATAGGAAAAACACGATAAAGGGACATAGAGAATTTACCCAGGTCCAGGCCACCGTGTGGTGTAAAACCCTACTCCTGCTTGTCTAGATTGCTTGCACTTCTTGGCGAGGTTTATAGTTAAAGGTGCTGATCAGGCGATCTCAGATCTAGGGTTCCTAGCTAGAAGAAAGCTAGTGTTTCTAGAGGTGGAAGAAGATTGGCCCCCTCCTAAGGTACTACCCCGCCCCTTTTGTAGGTGTTTTGGTCCTCTTCCTGCCCTAGGGCGGGAAGGGTTCCCACATGGCCAAGAAGGAGGGGGTAGGTAGGGCACAGTTGTGCTCTCCCATGGACCTGGTCCATCGTAGGGCGTTGTGGGCATCTTGCCTTATGCCTCCTACATGTTTCTCCGGTAATAGAGAGAGAGGTGGTCCCCACCTAGCGACGGTCATGTCGGCCACTCCTATCTTGGTGAGGAACAAGATGCCTTCCTTGTGGAAGGGGTAGATCAGTGGTCCCCTCTTGTCCTCAACACGAAGGCGCTTCTGCCTAAGTGCGCTTCATCTGATCCCTTAGCGAGGTAGCCTTCCTTCCTCAGGAGCCCCTTATGGAGGTGCTCCCTTGGGGGGCTTTGTGCGGAGGGTTCTTGCCGAGATTGTGTGGAACCATTCTTCTTGAAGGGGTTGCCCTCTGTAGGGGCCTGACAGTAGGTGGCATGTGGTACTGTTGGGGATATGCTAAATGGGTACCACCACAACACGTCTCTAATCCGGCTAACCCGAGTGGCCCACAGTTGGTAGCATGGCATATGGCCTACTAGGCGGCCTAGTTAGACGGATCCAGAAGGGAAGCCCATGCTAGATAAAGGAAGGCTACGTAGGAGTCACCGACATACTCGGAGCCTTGGAGTGCAAGACACGAAGCCTAGTTTGTATTAGTGTAGGACTCTTTACCTTGTCCAGCAAGGACCTTTCCCTATAACCCTAGGTTCTGGTGCCTTTATAAGCCAGACCAGTGGGATCCTTTAGGGCACAATTCATAACACCCTCGAATAGTGAACCGATATCTGTAACTTGGCGTATTTCCATTATAGTGATTTATAGCAGGAGTAGAGTTCTGCCACTGTTGTGGGACTTGAACCTGGGTAAGCTGTGTTACCTCGTACCTGCCAACTCACCGCCTTATCCCATGTCTCTAAACATGCACTGTGAGGAACCCTCCATGGTGTACTCGTCGGCAATACCATGATAGTTTGCACCCACCATGGGGCAAGATGCGCTTCGAGCTCTACACCGGGCGAGGTCCAAGCTCTTCACGGGAATCGGCGACACCGTAGCCATTGGGCTCATCCTCTTCTCCGGCAACGTCCCGATCGTCCCTCTAGACGAATTCTAGGTCCCAGCAAAGATGAACCCTACCCGCTACTCCGTTGTCCCAGTCAGACATCCACATCTTCATTGGCGAAACTGACTTGGGTCCTAGCTCCCAGGAGATCGGAAACTCGTCAATACCCGCATGGACCGCCTACGGGTAGTACACATTCGCGGAAGAATCTGGGATGTACCTCTCTCTAGAGTATGGTGGCTCAGATTAGGAAAATTCAAGGCCCACCCAAACCACCCCTGTGTAGGATATAACGGTGGAAGGACCCGAAATCCGCTTGGCTTCCCCGAGCGTTAGAGATGCGGAGGTCGCACTTTGTTGGCGTTGTCACCATCTTCAATATGGCCAGATGCGTTTAGAGGGAAGGAGAATCTTCCCGTGAATACCTTGCCAGATGGATGAGGGTAAGGGAAACCTTGGAGGGTAACCGCGCTTATGAACTTGTCTATCACTTCGTGGAAGGGCTCACGCCTGAAATGCTCCTCCGACATACACTCCGAAGGCGGCAGGCCACCGGCCCACTCACCCTTGGTGAGATGGTCACAATCGTCAATGACTATGCGGACGCCGAGGAGGACACCCAGGCCATGCCTGGTCCTGAAGCCGGAGGAAGCAACAACGGCCCGCCACCATCACCCTCCACATCCGCCGTCAAGAACACCGAAGCCAACTCCGATTCAGTCCTCAACGCACTATACACCAACATCAACATGGATGCCGGCAGCTCAGACGCTAACTCAGAGGAATACGACGCTATTATGAGGGAGATCGTGCAGTACATCGAGAAGGAGGAGTGCGCCGAGAAAGCCAACACTTCCCGCCAGGTGCTAGTCGCCATCGGGAGCGTGATGGAAGAAGACAGACATGAACCGGAATGTGAGAGAGCTCTGCCCACACGTGCGGTTACCAGAGCGGCAGCAGCAAAGAAGGCCGCCAAACCTCTAGCTTCGGCCAAGGCCATGCCTCCTCCGGCTATACCCATGTAGCAGACGCAGGAACTCGCCACAGGCCCCAGTACTACCAAGCAAATAAATCTGCCGCCACCGCCACCGTCAACATTTGCAGCTGGCAACCCATTGGTTACTCCCGCCGACAAGGAGATATACGGCACACTCCTCATCGAGCCTATCACCGTCACCCATATTGTGAGCGTTACAGAGCTTGATGAGAAGCATTCAAAGATCCTTGTGGAGGCCAAGTGCATTGCAGAGCAGGGCGCTCAACTGGACAAAGACATGGCCAGGGTGCAGCAGTCCGTCAAGGAGGCAAGAGAAATGGAGGCAGAGTACAAGAAGTTGCTGTTAAAGCACAAAGCAAAGAAGGCACCAGCTCACGTCGTCGAAGACCCCGGCGTTCGGTGCAAGTTGGGATGGAAGGATCCAAACCGGCAAAGGCCACCCCAAACATTGCTTCAGATGGGAGGCAAGTAATGCCAACTCCCGCCCTCAACATGGCCCCCACCAAGACCCTCCTCGAACAGGATAGGTCGCCAGAAGTGGTGGCTCAGGTCTATGACCTCGTAGCCAAGGCTTGCAAGCAACAGGAGAAGGCCACCTTGCAAAGGCTTGAGTCCAATCTGCGGCTTTGCCAGTCAACCCTAAACAGCTGCCGAAGGCCAAGTTTTCCCCGGGATAAGGGATCCCATATAGGATCCACGGAGCAAAGATGGAGGGATGCGCATAATAGGGTTGACGCCGTACCCATATCCTCCAACCACGGAGAAAAGGCTCACTCTCGTCGATCGCTGCTACCGCCGCCATCCCGGCGTCACGAGGAACCACAACCGTGCCACCGCACAAGCATGCCACCTCCTAGGCGTCCCCAGGTCGGTATTTTCATACGCGACCAGGCTGAGAAACCCCGGCATGCCGAAGAGCGCAGCGGCAACAAAGGACACAGGAGCAGATCCTACAAGGAAGCACCACGTCCAACAAGCAATCACGATAGGCATGAGGAGTCGCATGGAGGGAACATCAAGAAGGCTAAAATGGACGGAAGTAAGAAGGGATTCTTACCAATGTTGCAAGGCAAGACATTGGGTAAGACTCAAAGTCCGGCTAGAGCAGAAGAAAGAGAGATAATGGATAAAATCCCCTATGCTTTAGCTATAGGCTCTATAATGTACACCATGCTATGTACAAGACCGGATGTGGCACAAGCTATTAGTTTAACTAGTAGGTACCAATCTGATCCAGGTACGGAACACTGGATAGCGGTCAAGAATATCCTTAGTACTTAAGAAGAACTAAGGATATGTTTCTTGTATACGGAAGTGAAGAAGAGCTGGTCGCCAAGTGTTATGTCGACGCTAGCTTTGACACCGATCCGGATGACTCTAAGTCTCAATCCGGATATGTATTTCTCTTGAACGGAGCAGCAGTTAGTTGGAGAAGTTCCAAACAACCTATGGTGGTTGGATCAATGATGGAGGCGCAATATGTTGCTGCTATTGAAGTGGCGCAGGAAGCAGTTTGGATGAAGGAGTTCATAACTGAACTAGGTGTGGTTCCTAGTGCGTTGGACCCAATGGTTATCTATTGTGACGACAATGGAGCCATAGCCAACAACAAGGAACCAATGTCTCACAATAATTCCAAGCATATTAAGCGCCGGTTTCACTCCATCCGAGAGCATGTTAAGGATGGAGATATAAAGATTTGTAAAGTACACATGGATCTCAATGTGGCTGATCCGTTGACTAAAGTTTTCCCTAGGGCAAAACATGATGAACACCAGAACTCCATGGGTGTTAGATTTATCACCATGTAACTAGATTATTGTCTCTAGTGCAAGTGGGAGACTGAAGGGAATATGCTCTAAGAGGCAATAATAAAGTTGTTATTATGTATATTCCAAGTATATGATAGATGTTTATTTAGCATGCTATAATTGTATTAATAGGGAAACATTAATACATGTGTGTTTAATAAACAAATGGGAAGTTCCTACTTATGCCCTCTTTAAACTAGCTCATTTATTAACAAGATGATCAAAGTTTCCTGATCATGGACATTAGATGTCGTTAATAACGAGGTCACAACATTGGGGAAATGATGTGATGAACATTCATCCGAAGTATATCATTATAATCAAAGTCATTGATTTTATATTGCTATAACATCATACAAAGTAATCCTAGTCCTTATACCATGAGATCATGTTAATCACTAACACCAGAGGAGTATCTTGATAACATGAAACGTCACACCGTAAAAGGGTGACTATAAAGATGGGTTCAGTGCTATGAAGGTGTTATGTAGAGGCTCATGGGTCAAGAGTGGGATTTGTCCATCCCGATGAAGGATAGATATACTCTGGGCCCTCCCGGTGATATCACATTGAGAATAGCTTGCAAGCAAGTGATGTGATCACTAGAATGTTATATCACGGGAACGAGAAAAGAGTGCATGTCGGTAACGAGATCAAACTAGGTATTTGGATACCGATGATCGAATCTCAGACATGTAATATATCGTGAGACAAAGGGATTAAGTTACTAGCGTTAAAGGTTCTCACGATCATAGAAGTCATCGTTGAATGTGTAGGAGTCAGAATGGATCTCTAGGTCCCGCTTCTGATTATTGATCTGAGAGGAGTCTCAATCATGTCTGCATTATTCGTGAACAATAGGTGACACACTTGAGGGTTTCCAAACACCATTTGGAGAATATATGTTTCAGACAAAAGAATTGCAAAGTGCTAGAATCATTTTGATGGAAACTAGGAATTGTTTCGGGTGAAATTGCAGAAACTAGTTATGCATGTGATATTGAAATGTTGCAAGGGTTTTATGTGAATGTTTTTAATTAAAGTAATTAACAAAATTCTGAATAAAATAAATAAAAGAGTTTTATTGAATGAGAGTTGCATTAAATTTGGTGGAAATTTAATGCATGTGAGTGGAACATTGAGTGGAGGCTAAATTGATGTGCGTGGAGCTTCCACCACATGAATTAGGAAGAGGTGGGGGCACCCCCCATGGGCGCTGGCCATGGGAGGGGAGGAGCCCCCCTCTCCTCCCTCACAAAGTACACCTCCTAGTGAAGGATCTCTCTCCCCCTCTAGATATATTCCCCATGGTCTCGGATTAGCGAGATACATGTTCCTAGTGGCTTTTCATCTGGAAGGAGTTGCTGCTTCCACTGATTCGCTGGAGCGAGGAGGTGGAAGTTGTTCGGTGGCCTAAACGTGTGTGCGAGGACGGATGCGCTGCTGATTTGTGGCGCTAGGACTTCCACACGATCTTGAGATCAGCAAGCATTCGACTACATCATCCACGAGTTCCAACTCGTTAACAAAACTTTGTTGTCTTGAGGGTAAGTTCTCCATGGATGTATATCCACCCATTGCTTGTATCTATTATATAGATCTTGGCGTATAGTTCCCATTGTAGGATTTTTGTTTGTTTCCTATGTTGCGAACCCAACAGTCAATCCGGAGACCGTTGGGGTATGTTGCGGCCCGTATTACTAGTCCAAAGCAACGTGGCCCAAGGTATAGGAGCTCATGTGCTTCTTGGATCTTGTCCAGCCGTGATCATGCATCGTACGGCTCTGGTTGCTTCCCTTTTCTCTCATGGAGAGGAGAGTTCTGGTGCGATATATAGAATCTGCCATGTCCTCCACCATGATGGCTACTGGGTGGCGACGGTGGCGGTAGCAGTGGTGGCGGTGGTTTAGCCTTCTTGATGTTCCCTCCATGCGACTCCTCATGCCTGTCGTGATTGCTTGTTGGACATGGTGCTTCCTTATAGGATCTGCTCCTGTGTCCTTTGTTGCCGCTGCACTCTTTGGCATGCCGGGGTTTCTCAGCCTGGGCGCGTATGAAAATACCGACCTGGGGACGCCTAGGAGGTGGCATGCTTGTGCGGTGGCGCGGTTGTGGTTCCTCGTGACGTCGGGATGGCGGCGGTGGCAGTGATCAATGAGGGTGAGCCTTTTCTCCGTGGTCGGAGGATATGGGTACGGCGTCAACCCTGTTACGCGCATCCCTCCATCTTCGCTCCATGGAGCCTGTATGGGATCCCTCGTCACGGGGAAAACTTGGCCTTCGGCAGCTGTTTAAGGTTGACTGGCAAAGCCGCAGATTGGACTCAAGCCTTTGCGAGGTGGCCTTCTCATGTTGCTTGCAAGCCTTGGCTACGAGGTCATAGACCTGAGCCCCCACTTCTGGCGACCTATCCTGTTCGAGGAGGGTCTTGGTGGGGGCCATGTTGAGGGCGGGAGTTGGCATTACTTGCCTCCCATCTGAAGCAATGTTTGGGGTGGCCTTTGCCGGTTTTGATCCTTCCATCCGAACTTGCACCAAACGCCGGGGTCTTCGACGACGTGAGCTGGTGCCTTCTTTGCTTTGTGCTTTAACATCAACTTCTTGTACTCTGCCTCCATTTCTCTTGCCGCCTTGATGGACTGCTGCACCCTGGCCATGTCTTTGTCCAGCTGAGCGCCCTGCTCTGCAATGCACTTGGCCTCCACAAGGATCTCTGCATGCTTCTCATCAAGCTCTGTAACGCTCTCAATATGGGCGACGGTGATAGGATCAATGAGGAGTGCACCGTATATCTCCTTGTCGGTGGGAGTAACCAATGGGTTGCCAGCTGCAAATGTTGACGGTGGCGGCAGATTTGTTTGCTTGGTGGTACTGGGGCCTATGGCGAGTTCTTGCATCTACTACGTGGGTCTAGCCAGAGGAGGCATGGCCTTGGCCGGAGCTAGAGGTTCGGCGGCCTTCTTTGCTGCTGCCGCTCTGGTAACCGCAGGTCTGGGGAGAGCTCTCTCCATAAGTTTGTATAAATCCAAACTCTTTGACCACCTCATCAACCAAAGGATTTACCAATGCCTCTCCATAAGTTTGTATAAATCCAAACTCTTTGACCACCTCATCAAAGCGGAGATTCCAACTCCGTGATGCTTGCTTCAGTCCATAGATGGATCGCTGAAGCTTACACACCTTCTTAGCATCCTTAGGATTAACAAAACCCTTTGGTTGTATCATATACAATTCTTCTTCAATGTTTCCATTGAGGAATGCAGTTTTGACATCCATCTGCCATATCTCATAATCGAAATAAGCAGCAATTGCTGACATAATCCTAACTGACTTTAGCATCACTACGGGCTAGAATGTCTCACCGTAGTCAATCCCTTGAATTTTTCGAAACCCCTTTGCATCAAGTCAAGCTTTATAGACGGTTACATTACCATCAACATCAGTTTTCCTTTTCAAAATCCATTTATTCTCAACGGCCTTTCGGTCGTGAGGTAAGTCCACCAAGGTCCAAACCTGGTTTTCGTACATGGATTCCTTCTCGGATTTCATGGCTTCTAGCCATTTGTTGGAATCGGGGCTCATCATCGCTTCTTCATATGTCGCCGGGTCATCTATTTCATTGACCATGAAATTCATAATAGGATTGCCGTATAGTTCAGGATCAACACGTGTCCTGCTCAACCTGCGAGGTTTGATAGTGTCCTCTTTTGGAGTTTCATGATCATTATCATTAGTTCCCTCTTCATTCGGTGAAGTCAACTCCGGAACAAGTTCCGGTGTTGCGCTACTTGCTGTTGCATGAAGAGAAGGTTCAATGACCCCTTCGAGTTCTACCTTCCGACTACACATGCCTTTCGCGAGAAACTCTTTCTCTAGAAAGGATCCATTCTTGGCAACGAAAACCTTGCCTTTGGATCTGTGATAGAAGGAATACCCAATAGTTTCCTTAGGGTATCCTATGAAGACACATTTTTCTGCTTTGGGTTTGAGTTTATCCGGTTGAAGTTTCTTCACATAAACATCGCAACCCCAAACTTTAAGAAATGATAGCTTAGGTTTGTTTCCAAACCACAATTCATACGGTGTCTTTTCAACGGATTTAGATGGTGCCCAATTTAGAGTGAATGCAGCAGTTTCCAGTGCATAGCCCCAAAATGATAGTGGCAAGTCAGTGAAAGACATCATAGATCAAACCATATCTAATAAAGTACGATTATGACGTTTCGACAAACCATTACATTGTGGTGTTCCAGCAGGTGTGAGTTGTGAAACTATTCCACACTCTTTCATATATGTGCTAAACTCGTAACTTAGATACTCACCTCCACGGTCAGAATGTAGAAATTTGATCTTTCTATTATGATGATTTTCCACTTCATTCTGAAATTCCTTGAACTTTTCAAAGGTTTCAGATTTGTGTTTCATCAAATAGATATACCTGTATCTACTCAAATCATCCGTGAAAGTAACAAAATAACGATAACCACCATGCACTGACACACTCATTGGACCGCATACATCAGTATGTATGATTTCCAATAAATCTGTCGCCCGTTCCATTGAACCAGAAAACAACGTTGTAGTCATCTTGCCCATAAGGCATGGCTCACATGTATCAAATGATTCAAAGTCAAGTGATTCTAAAAGTCCATTAGAATGGAGTTTCTTCATGCGTTTAACACCAATATGACCTAAACGGCAGTGCCACATATATGCAGATATATCATCATTTAGTTTAATTCTTTTAGCATCAACATTATGAATATGTGTAACACTATTATCGAGATCTAATAGAAATAAACCATTCATCACAGGTGCATGACCATAAAAGATATCATTCATGTAAATCGAACAACCATTGTTTTCGGATTTAACAAATTAACCACATCGCATTAAACAAGATCCAGATATAATGTTCGTGCTCAGTGCTGGCACCAAATAACAATTATTTAAGTTTATAACTAATCCCGATGGTAGGTGGAGAGGCAGCGTTCAAATGGCAATCACATCGACTCTTGATCCATTCCCGACACGCATCTTGACCTCACCCCTTGCTAGTGGTCGCTTGTTCCATAGCCCCTGATTCGAGTTACATATATTAGCAACCGATCTAGTATCAAATACCTAGGTGCTACTGCGAGTACTAGTCAAGTACACATCAATATCATATATACCTTTGTTTTCCTTGCCGGCCTTCTTGTCTGCCAAGTACTTGGGGCAGTTGCACTTCCAATGGCCAGTCCCCTTGCAATAGTAGCACTCGGTATCAGACTTATGGTCAGCTCGGGATTTGTTTTCCGGTGAAGCAACAAATCTGCCGCCCTTCTTTCCCTTTTTCTTACCCTTCCTGTCTTTCTTGAAACTGGTGGTCTTATTGATCATCAACACTTGATGTTCTTTCTTGATCTCCACCTCTGCAGTCTTAAGCATTGACAGAAGCTCGGGGAGAGACTTCTTCATGCCCTGCATATTGTAGCTCATCACGAAGCTCTTGTAGCTAGGTGGGAGATATTGGAGAACACGATGTATGCCTAAGTCAATGGGAATCTTTATTCGCAAGGACACAATCCTATCGGCGTACCCAGACATTTCGAGTACATGCTTGCTAACGGAGTTGTTCTCTTCTAGCATGCAACTAAAGAACTTTTCAGAAGCATTATAACTATCTACGGCAGCATGGGCATCAAAAATCATTTTCAATTCGCCCATGGTGTCAAAGGCATTGCCGTTTTCGAAACGCTTTCGAAGTTCTCGCTCTATCCCATACAGTATGCCGCAATGAACTAATTTGTGGTCCTCCTGACAAGTCAGATAAACGTTCTTTTCCTCGTTAGGGGCATTAGGAGCTGGTGGGGGGACTAGAGGCGCTTCTAGCACATACAACTTGTGTGCAACATTGAGGAGAATCCTCAAGTTCATGGCCCAGTCGGTAAAGTTGCTACCATTCATTGCAAGTTT
This sequence comes from Avena eriantha, assembly GCA_910589775.1. Taxonomy (NCBI): domain Eukaryota; kingdom Viridiplantae; phylum Streptophyta; class Magnoliopsida; order Poales; family Poaceae; genus Avena; species Avena eriantha. The sequence continues at coordinate 527,628,892 of OU342743.1, forward strand.
CACCTTCTCCATGAACACATTGAAATTAAAAGCAGGTGGTGCCATCTACAACAGAATTTGTAAAGTTTAGACTAAGTTTATGATAGATCGAGTTCAACTAATCCAAATTACAAATGAACTCCCACTCAAAAACAACATCCCTTGTGTCTTTTTGGTGATTACATGAACCAAATCCACTACACCAAGTCCGATCATCACGTGAATCGGTGTAGTTTCAAAGACGAGCATCAATATGGGCATCATATCATTTATATGACTCATGCTTAACCTTTCGGTCTGTGTTCCGAGGCCATATTTGTACATGCTAGGCTCGCCAAGCAAGAACCTTAGTACTCGAGTGCGTAAAACTGTCTTACACCCGAAATATGATCGTGGATTCAAGTACACCGATCATCACATGATGTCTTGAAGCGACAAAACATAAACGGTGCATACTTAAGGAAGAACACATTTTTTATCTTGATATCTAAATGAGGGAGCATCTTATAATGATACTAAAAGCGCCAAACTAGAAATATAAGATGCGAACATCATATGTGTAAAGTGGGATGATATGGTCCATGCATTTGATCACCATCATATGCATCGTGGTATGATCTCTATCATTCCTTTGTGTGTAAGGCCAAGGTCTATGGAACTTACACGTTAAGTGTGTTGTAAGGGTATCTACCATACGTCAACTTACAACATTACCATATCATGACACTAGCCCAACAACAATTCAAACTAGACACCTCTAATTTATCCATTGCAAGTTTTACGTGGCTTAGGGCTTTCAGAGATATAACCGGTCTTACATACGAACATGGAATCACAACGATGATAACTAAGTTATTAGCAACTTGTTGTAAACCAGATATTGACTATAGTAGGAGAGACAGACACCCGCCAGCCACTTATGCAAAACTAGTTGCATGTCAGTCGTGGAACCGGTCTCATGTGCGATGACATGTAAAGTTGGTCCGGGCCGCTTCATCCCACTATGCCACCAATATCCAAAATACATAAAAGAATCAATAACATTATCATCATCGCCCACATATAAACATATATGTACTACCCGTGCAAAGCACCTACGCATAGACCTGGCTCCGATACCACTGTTGGGTTCACAACATACAAAACAAAAAATTTCCTACGATGGGAACTATACGCCAAGATATATCTACTAGATACAAGCAATGGGTGGATATAAATCCATGGATAACTTACCCTAGAAGACAACAAAGCTTTGTTAACAAGTTGGAACTCGTGGATGATGTAGTCAAACGCTTGCTGATCTCAAGATCGTGTGGAAGTCCTAGCGCCGCAAATCAGCAGCGCATCCATCCTCGCACACACGTTCAGGCCACCGAACAACCTCCACCTCCTTGCTCCAGCGAATCAGCGGAAGCAACAACTCCTTCTATACAAAAAGCCATCGGGAACATGTATCTCGCTAATCCGAGACCATGGGGAATATATCTAGAGGGGGAGAGACACGAGGAGGTGTACTTTGTGAGGGAGGAGAGGTGGGCTCCTCCCCTCTCATGGCTGGCTCCCATGGGGGGTGCCCCCACCTCTTCCTCATTCATGTGGTGGAAGCTCCACTCACATCAATTTAGCCACCACTCACATGCATTAAATTTCCACCAAATTTAATGCAACTCTATTTAATAAAGCTCTTTTATTTATTTTATTCAGATTTTTTTAATTAATTTAATTAACAAACATTCACATAAAACCCCTTACAACATTTCAATATCACATGCATAACTAGTTTATTTAATTTCACCCGAAACAATTCCGATTTCCATCAAAATGATTCTAGCGCTTTGCAATTCTTTTGTCTGAAACATATATGCTCCAAATGGTGTTTGACAACCCTTAAGTGTGTCACCCTATGGTTCACGAATAATGCAGACATGATTGCGACTCCTCTCAGATCAATAATCAGAAGCGGGACCTAGAGATCCATTCCGACTCCTGCACATTCAACGATGACTTCTGTGATCGTGAGAACCTTTGACGCTAGTAACTTAATCCCTTTGTCTCATGTTATATTAAATGTCCGAGATTCGATCATCGGTATCCAAATACCTAGTTTGATCTCGTTACCGACATGCACTCTTTTCTCGTTCCCATGATATAACATTCTAGTGATCACATCACTTGCTTGCAAGCTATTCTCAATGTGATATCACCGAGAGGGACCCGAGTATAACTATTCGTCATCGGGATGGACAAATCCCACTCTTGATCCATGAGCCTCGACATAACACCTTCATAGCACTGAACCCATCTTTATAGTCACCCTTTTACGGTGTGACGTTTCATGTTATCAAGATACTCCTTTGGTGTTAGTGATTAACATGATCTCATGGTCTAAGGACTAGGATTACTTCGTATGATGTTATAGCAATATAAACTCAGTGACTTTGATAGTAATGCTATACTTCGGATGAATGTTCATCACATCATTTCCCCAATGTTGTGACCTCGTTATTAACGACATCCAATGTCCATGATCATGAAACTTTGATCATCTTGTTAATCAACGAGCTAGTTTAAAGAGAGGCATAACTAGGAACTTTCCATTTGTTTATTAAACACACATGTATTAATGTTTCCATATTAATACAATTATAGCATGCAAAATAATCATCTATCATATACTTGGAATATACATAATAACAACTTTATTATTGCCTCTCAGGACATATGCCCTTCATTGACAAGACCATCAAGCCCTATGATGGCACTGCCAGGCCAGCCACATGGTTGCAGGACTATAGCGAGGTGATTCACATCGCTGGGGAAACCCTAATGTCGGTGTCAAGTACCACCCATTCATGCTCATCGACACTGTCTGGCAATGGATTGATGACTTGCCGGAGAAATCAATTTGGAATTGGTTGGACATGCATGAAGAGTTCACCAAGAACTTCGAGGGTACGTACAAACGTCCCTGCACCGTCGGAGACCTACATCGATGCATACAAGAAAAGGATGAAACCTTTCGTGCCTACCTTTCCCACTAGATGGATATGAAAAATTCATGCGTGGGGGTGCACGAAAAAAACCTCTATGGCCACCTTCATCGATGGCCTGGATAAAGGGACATTGCTCCGACATACGCTGAAGCACAAATAGGACAACAACGAGCTCAACCTCAACACGATGATCGCCATGGCTAGCGAGATTGCCGCTGCTGATGATGCTCGCGGATCATTGCTGGCAATCGCCATCCCTACCCAAGCTAGAAAGAACAATCACAACAAGCAGAAGACTCCGCCTGAAGAGAAGCAAGCATCCGCCATGGTCACCACAACATTTGCTGGCAGAGGCAGAGGCGGACAACGTGGTCGTGGCCGGGGGGCTATCCATGGACAACAGAGGAGTGATTCAACACCCTCAACGCCCCATGTTCCCCAAACATACGAAGAGTACGATGATATGCCGTGTTTCATCCACCTCGACGCAAATGGCAAAGCCACCCACACCAACCACCAATGCAAGTTTGTCAATGACCTCAAGGAAGACCCTGAGTCCAGCTACAAGCGAAGTCAGAAGAATAGACCTCGAAGAAAGGGCAAAGGGAATAAGAAGGAAGAGGAGTCCAAGGATTCAAGTGACATGGACGGAGACGTGGAACCCAAGTCCGTCGATAAGGGTGATGTCAAGGGCAAGAACCCCTTCAAAAAGAAGGCTCCGGTCTACCATACTTTCCTTGGCACTCCCACCGTCTAGGCCCAGAAAACCTCACTGAGGATAGTAATGGCCACACTCCCTCCGGTTCCCCAGTACGTCAGGTGGTCGGAGATTCCAATCACGTGGGATAGGCAGGATCATCCAGATCTCAACCCACAAGAGAACCAATATGCCATGGTCATCAACCTTTCATTGACCACACAGAGTTCACCAAGTGCCTTGTGGACAGTGGAAGCAGCATCAACATCATGTACCTAGATACACTGCACAAGATAAACTTGATGGAGACCCAGCTAAGGAAGAGCAACACCGTGTTCCATGGCATTGTCCCTAGCCGACAAGCTACTTCCCTGGGCTCCATCACCCTTCTCGTTGCCTTTGGTGATGCCAACAATTATCACCAAGAGCGCATGACCTTTGAAGTAGTACCCTTCAAGAGCGTGTACCACGTCATCTTCGGACGCAACATATTCTACTCCTTCCTCGCAAGGACATGCTTTGTCTACAACAAGCTCAAGATACCCGGACCAAACGACATCATCACCGTTGACGGAAGCTTCACCAAGGCAAGGGACTGCAAGCTCAGTGAAGCCGCCTTCGTCAAAGCAATTCTCTATGGTGAGGAGTTCAAGGAGATCCAAAGCCAGGTCGATGCCGACTTCGAAGAAGCAAATTACTGCTACCGAACCCGCATTCAAGGCCACCATTAAGACCAAGTAGGTGGAGCTTGTGGAAGGAGACTCCTCCAAGACCACCGCCATTGGCACAGACCTAGATCCCAAATAGGAAAGCGTGCTCGTCGAGTTCCTACATGAGAATAGGGACATCTTTGCCTGGCAACCTACCAACATGAAAGGTGTACCTAGGGAACTTGCCGAGCACTACTTGAATATTGATCCTAATGCCAAACCAGTGAAACAACCTCTACAATGCTTCGGTGACCAAAGACGATGGGCTATAGGCAAAGAAATAGCTAGGTTACTTAAGGCTGGCTTTATCCGAGAAGTTATTCACACCCGATGGGTGGCAAATCATGTACTTGTCCCAAAAAGAGAACCAAAGAATTAAGAATGTGTGTTGATTACACCGGCTTGAACAAAGCATGTCCAAAGGATCCGTTTGCTTTGCCTCGCATTGACCAAGTCATTGACTCGACGGCTGGCTTGGAACTTCTATGTTTTCTTGATGCTTACTCAGGATACCACCAAATCCGGATGCAAAAGTCAGACCAATTGGCCACTTCGTTTACCACACCCTATGGCATATACTGTTATGTCATGATGCCCTTTGGGCTGAAAAACGTTGGTGCTACGTATCAGCGGACAATGCAGCATTGCCTACATGAACATATAGGTTGCAATGTACATGTTTATGTGGACGACATCGCGGTGATGTCAAAGAAATCAAATGACCTCATCTCCGACTTGTAGAAAACCTTTGACAATCTTCGGAAGTACAACATGATGCTTAACCCTAAGAAGTGCGTCTTCAGGGTGCCATCTAGCAAATTGTTGGGCTTCATTATTTTGCACCGCGGAATTGAGGTTAAACCGGAGAAAATCAAGGCCATCCTTGACATCAAACACCCGACATGTTTGAAGGACATACAGAGGCTCACATGCTATGTGGCAGCAGTAAGCCGGTTCATCAGCTGACTTGGGGAGAAGACTATGCCGCTCTACAAGTTGCTCAAGAAGGCGTACAAATTCATATGGACAGACGAGGCAGACGCCGCGCTTCAGGAGTTGAAGAGAATACTCTCCTCCACACCAATACTTGCAACACCGGTATCAAGGGAGCCTATGTTAGTGTTAATGGAGGCAACCAACCGGGTTATCATCATCGTGGTGGAGCGCAAGGAGCCAATGCACGAATACGGAGTTTAGCGACCAGTTTACTATGTAAGCGAGGTCTTGACGGAATTCAAGCAGCGTTACCCGCACTACTAGAAGATAGCATATGGAGTTTTCCTTGCTTCACGGAAGCTAAGGCATTATTTCCAGGAGCACCCCATCACAGTAGTGAGCAAAGCTCCACTCTCCGACATCATCAACAATAGCGACACTATAGGAAGAGTGGCAAAGTGGGGCATTGAACTTGCCGCCTTTGAAATCACCTACAAGGGAAGTGACACTATCAAATCTCAGGCATTGGTGGATTTTATTGCAGATTGGACAGAGTTACCAGAAGACACTCCTGTGCCAAAGCCAGAGTTTTGGGTCATGCACTTTGACGGATCCAAGTTACTCAATGGCTTGGGGGATGGTGTATTATTGCAATCACCAACATGAGAGATGTTACAATACGTCCTGTAGATCCACTTCAACGCTACAAACAACATGGTGGAGTATGAGGCCCTCATTCACGGACTTCGTGTGGCCAAGGATATTGGCATCAAGCGCATAGTTTGGTATGGAGATTCCGACTTGGTTGCCCAGCAGGTGGCTAGCACCTAGAATGCACGGAACCCTGTAATGACGGCATATCAAGACGAAGTAGACGAAATAGCCAAGTGCTTTGATGGCTACAAAGTCAAGTACATCAAAAGGGAGGAGAATGAGGCGGCAGATCTACTGTCAAATCTTGGATCAGCTTGCCAACCAATTCCGCCAGACATTTTCCTGGAGCATTTACGGACCCCATCCGTGAAGGGAGCGGACCCCAACAACCCAGATAGAGTGGATTCATTTGTTAATACAGTAGAAGTGACCTTTCCGGCTTGGATGAAACCGTTCACGGACTATCTACAAGACGGAACTTTTCCCGCCAACGAAGTCGAAAGCCGACAAATAGTACATAGAGCAAAAGGCTACGTCATCATTGACGACCAGCTATACAAAAGAAGTACCACATGAGTTTTCCTACGACGCGTCTCCCTGTAGCAAGGTATTGATATACTTAGAGAAATACATCTCGGAGATTGCGGGCATCACGCGTCTCCCCGATCGTTGGTGGCCAAGGCCTTCCGACTAGGATTCTACTAGCTAACTGCCAAGGAGGACGCCGACAAGTTGGTATGAACCTGTCTTGGGTGCTAGTTTGATGCAAGGCAACCAAATGTTCCAACTGAAGAATTGCAAACCATACCAATCACTTGGCCGTTTGCAGTCCCAGGGCTTGACATGGTCGGACCTTTGCAAACAACACCTTGTGGATTTACGCATCTGCTAGTAGCAGTTTACAAGTTCGCACAATGGATTGAAGCTGAACCCATTAGAAAGCTCGATGGGGCAACAACCCTAAAATTTGTCCGGGATTTGGTGGTGAGATTTGGTCTCCCACATAGCATCATCACCGACAACAACATGAATTTGTCTCTCAGAGTAGTTGAGGAGTACTGTCATGAAAAAGGCATCCGCCTTGACCTAGCGTCTATGGCACATCCATAGTCAAATGGGCAAGTTGAAAGGGCCAATAGACTCATTCTGCATGGAATCAAGCCATGCTTATAGGCACCACTACATAGAGTAGCTGGAGCCTAGGTGGAGGAATTACCATCTGTACTGTGGAGTTTACGAACAACACCCAATAGATCTACATGCTTGACCCCTTTCTTCATGGTTTATGGAGCAGAAGCCGTCCTACCATCCGACATCCTCCACGATGCACCAAGAGTCGCCGCATACAAGGAAGATGACGCTGAAGAATCAAGATGCCTACCTGTGGAACTACTCGAGGAAGAGCACGTGCTGGCATGCTAGAGATCCTCCATCTACCAGCAGAAGCTATGTGGCTACCATAGTCGCCGCGTTAGGCATCGCTCGTTTAAAGAGGGGGATCTAGTGCTTTGACTCAAGGAGGAAAATTCACACAAACTATCCTTGCCTTGGGAAGGACCGTTCGTCATAAGTAAAGCATTTTTCAATGGTTCCTATTACCTCATCGATATCCGTGAGTTGAAAGATAGGCCAAAAATCGCAAGTGCAAGCAACGTGACTCTGATGATGATTACCCAGAGACAAATCGACCATGGAACATAGCATAGCTACGTTCCCTTTACACTTAGCATATCTTATATTATGTAATACGTTTCTTATATAATCAATGAAATAAAGCATTTGGTTCACTCACACTTTCTGAATCTTTTACCTCCTTTAGTGTTCATTTTTGGATCATATAAACCCTTTATGCGCAAGTTTGCATTTGCACTTGTGAAAATTCCACCTAAGGGCGTTAGCTTAAGTTTTCTGGTCTACACGTTTTCTGTTGTTTTTATGCGGATTCTGGAGTAGTGACTTTTTGGCACTCAAAGCCGACGATTTTGTTCTTAGGTTCTTGACGGTGCTTTTAAGCATCATCACCTAAGAACATGGTTCTAAGCCGAGGGTTTTCCGTCTCATGAAAGGTCAAGCATACGAACCAGAATAATGGATAAGTCAACACTTTCTTAAAAATATATACAACCTAGAAACAGATAAGTAGCAGGAGGCTTGCAGCCAAGTTTTCCGCCTTACAAACACTTAAGTTTTTTCAGCATACACACTGCAGATATACATTTAATACATCAATATTTTTATGGCTCTGATGCAGGGGACTTAGATACTTCATCGGCAGCAGGAGAGCCATGCCTGGAAAGCTCGTCAAACTCGGAAGGACCAGGACTGGATTCTAAAGAAGCTAGGTCATCATCCGTCCGCCTTGGTCAACTTGGCAACCTGGGTGTCGTAGCCAGCGAGGGAATTCCATATAGCATCACTATCAATTACATTTCCCTCCTCGTCAAGCTTCGGCATGCCGGAGGTTACCATGTCCAAATAGGTGTTGTCGTAGTGCGCTTTGACCAAGGACAAGGACATCCTTGCACCAGCCCGGACACAAGAAGCTTTCCACTCCTTGATTTTCTCGAGGGCTCGACGCAGGATCTTTGAGTACTTGGCCGTATAATTTGTCGCCTCAATGGTGATATCCACGGGCTGGGCTATCTCCTTGGCTTGCGTGATGGCGGTATTGATGTAGTTGCCGGTAAGAATCATGCATTCTTTTGGATCCGGAGCACCTTCACCCATGTTGGCTAAACTAATGGGGGTTGTGTTTTCGTTAGATACAAAGATCATGAGTACAACAATACAAATATTCATGTTAGAGAATTGACAAAGTGAGAGAAAATTTACCGAAGATGCTCGTCTTAGCTTGCTTGCAGGTCTCCGCCAACATGTCCTGCTCCTTCTAAACTTTCTTGTACACCTCAAGGTTTCTCTCATTCTTTTCTTTGGCAGCTTGATTCTGGTCCTTGAGTTGCACAATTTCGTTCTTCATGCATTGCATCTCAATGTCAGCAGATTCTTGCAGCGCCTTCATCGCCTGCTCATGGCCCTTGACAACTTCAGACAGGTCTTTCTACAAAATTTTGATTTTATCGTCAAGCTCTTGGATATGCTTGGACTGCTCGACGATGCTCTTGGCTTTGGCAATGGCCTCTATAAGACGCAAAATGGAAAGAATTACGAGAAGTTGGCAGCAATGGACTCATGAGGAAAGTAAAGAGCTGTTAAAAGAAAACAGACTCTGGCTATTTTTGATCTATTGCTTTAGGAAGGCTGTTTTACCCTGTTCAAGGTCCCGTTCCTTCTGGAGTTTGGCAAATCTCTCATTGGTGGCCTCTCTCCGGCTATTCTCATTTTGCAAATAAAACAAAGTGCTTAGTTCCTTTGGAGCATCTAGTCGGAACTATTCAGTTTCAACTAAACGCTCTGGGGCTACATTATCAGATTTTTTAGTTCACCAAAGTGTTCTCTCTTAGAGTATCTAGTCGGAATTATTCATTCTAAACTAGAAGCTCAGGGGCTACACTGACAAGTTCTACACTTAGTTCTTTGGAGCACTCAGGCAAAAACTATGGATTTTCCTCCTAAGAGCTCGGGGACTGTAGTGGGATATATTACAACGTAAAAGAAGTAAAGGTCAGAGACTTACAATCGCAATAACCTTCAGATTCTTGGCCATATAAGCATATGAACTGTGGAAGGTCTGGGCATTGTTATACATAGCATCTGCCTGTTTGATGAGATCGTCCAAGCACAGAGTCGGAGGAGTTAGAGGTAGAGGATCGTCGAAGCAATACAACTTAAAGTCGAAGACGAGGGAATGGATGACGCCCTAGCCGTCTGCTGTGTGACTATGGTAGTTGATGGCTTAGAGGCTCCCGCCTTGTCCGTGGCTATAGCCGCCTCCGCTCCATCCATTGCTTGTTTCCCTTTCTCCATGGCATCCTTAGCAGGAGTTTCAGCCATTTTGGAGGAGGTACTCTCTTGTGTAGCCTGGCCACTAGGAGGAATGTCCATGCCGACAAAGCCTGAGTAGTTGTTGGATTGATATCTGTCTCCATGGCAGAGGTCTCAGGAATACGGGGGACGAAGGCTCAGTGGGGTCTGTTACAGGCTTGGTGGCAGGAGTAGGGGGAGCAGCAACGGGAGACGACTTGGAAAACATATCGCGAATATTTTTGGACCCCCAACATCTTTGAAGGATCGCTTTAGGCCAACTCCAGACTTCTTCCCGAAACGTACTTAGTATAAGTACAAGAATTTAATGGGTGCAATACAACTTAAAGTCAGAGAATGAAAAAACTTACACCATAGCAGGCGCCTTGGCTAAGGGATGCTGGTGGACTTCTTCTTCTCCGCCTCTAAGGCGGCAGTGGATTTCTTGGAGACTCCACTTTACGTTTTCTTCTTATTGCCCTCGGCAACAGCATTAGAGGTGGATCTCTTCCGCTTTCGCACTGCCGAAGCCGGATGATCATTGGAGGCATCGTCATCGGACACCACATGGATATCCTTCAGCTTGGGATCATAGACCTGAGAGGCCATCTGATCCGCCGCCAAGGTCGCCAGCAGTAGGACAAAGGAGTGTTAGTTTGATGACTTCAAGATGGAAAACCTTAGAGAATATATAACGAGCAACAAAGGAAACAGAAGCTACCTATGGGCACTTGCCGCATTCGAACATGTCATCAGTGATTTTGAAGCCATGCTTCCTGTCTTTCACCATGACCATGTCCTTAAGCCGGATCTTGATGGAGTCATTGGAGAAGTTTTCCCGCGATATTTGCATGGGATCTTTTCTATCTTTGGAGTACATGCACATCAGCTAGTCGCGATGCTGCAGAGGTTGGATCTGCCTAGTGAACCAGCACATGGCTAGGTAAAAGTCGGTCAAACCTCCATCTACGAGCCATTTGATCCGCCTTATGGTGCGGTTGGCTTCTTTGTCGGATGGGAGGGAGGCTTGGGACCTCTAGGTGGGAGATTCGATGGCAGCCCCATCGACAAAGTCGGGATATGTCTCTTGGCGTTTGGGCAGAGAAATGTCTAGGTCGTAAAAATACGTGCACTGCCAGTTCTTGCAAGACTCGTGGCCCACAATGTGGGGGAAGCGCCGGCTAGGCCGGGTCTTAAAGCTAATGGTTCCACAAATCCGCAGCTCATCCTTGGATTCTATGGACTCTCTCTTGACGGTAAAGAAATAGGAAAATAGATCTAACCTAGGCTTAATTCCTAGGTATCCTTCACACAAAGCTATGAAGTTGCTAAGTGTGGGGATGCTGTTGGGAGAGAGGTTGTGGGGAAGTACCCGGAAATAACAAAGAATGTCCACGAAGAAGTCTGAGACTGGCAGGCTTACGCCACGTACCAGCTGAACTTTGAGGTACACCTTCTCTCCAGCTTGGGGAGAAGGAGTCACCTCGCCGGCCGGTGCCGGCTGCCATACCAAGCCATCCGTCGTGGGGAGGTGATACATTGCAAATGTATCTATAATTTTCGATGCTCCATGCTTGGTTTTATCCACTTTCTTGTGTTTTGTCCACACTTTGGAGTACTTTTCATATGATTTCTTGGACTAACCTATTAACAAGAGCCATAGTGCCAGCTGCCTATTTTCTGCTGTTTTTGGTTCCAGGAAAGTCAGAAAATGAATATTCTCGGAATTGGACGGGACAAAAGCCAAAGTGCCTATTTTTCCAGAAGACTCACGGAGCCAGAATACGAGACAGAGGAGGGCCAGGGCCTGGCCACACCACCCCCAGGCGCGGGCTGGGCCTGGCCGCGCCAGGGCATGGTGTGGTGGCCCAGGCACCCCCCTCGGTCTCCCTCTTTGCCTATAAGAAGCCTTCTGACCTAAAAACTTTGGGGGGTTCGACGTTTTTCAGAAGGAGTTTCGCTCCGCCGCCACCACCAGATTCCACGAAACAGCACCAGAAACTCCGTTCTGGCACCCTGCCGGGATGGGGAATTAGAGGACATCATCGCCATCATCATCACCATCGCTTCTCCATCGACCATCCATGTTTTCCCCATCTAAGAGTGAGTAATCCCCTGCTGTAGGCTATGGGGATGGTAGGGATTGGATGAGATCATTCATGTAATGGCATCAGATTGTTAGGGCATGGTGCCTAGTATCTTTTATTAGTACTTTATGACTTTGTTGCGACTTGTTGTGCTTAATGCTTGTCACTAGGGCCCGAGTGCCATGATTTCAGATCTAAACATGTTATTGATTCATTATGATAGTATTGTTTTTGGTCTTATCTGCAAGTTGTATACACACGTTGTTGTCCGGAACCAATGGCCCCAAAGTGATAGAAATCGGGATAACCGGAGGGAATGGCTTCAATGTGAGGATCACATGTGTTAACGGAGTGTTAATGCTTTGCTCCGATGCTCTATTAAAAGGAACACCTTAATTGCCAGTAGTTCCCTAGAGGCCCCGCTGCAAACGGGCTGGCAGGACAAAAGATGTTGTGGATCCATAGGTGGATTGTGAAAAGAACACACATGCAATGACACTGGTGGATCCATATGTGGTATGGGAAAAGAACACACATGCAATGACTCTTGTTGTTGTTAGTAAAAAGAACACACATGCAATGACACCGGTGGATCCATAGGTGGATTATGAAAAGAGCACACTTCCAATGACACTGGTGGATCCATATGTGGTATGGGAAAAGAACACACATGCAATGACTCTAGTTGTTGTTAGTAAAAAGAACACACATGCAATGAAACTGGTGGATCCATGTGTGGTCTCTTTAGAGACCACACATGCAATGACACTGGTGGATCCATGTGTGGTCTCTGAAGAGAACACACATTTCAATGACTCTAGTTGTTGTTAGTAGAAAGAACACACATTTCAATGACTCTGGTTGTTGTTAGTAAAAACAACACACATGCAATTACACTAGTGGATCCATGTGTGGTCTCTAAAGAGAACACACATGCAATGACTCTGGTTGTTGTTAGTATAAGGAGCACACATGCAATGACACTGGTGGATCCATGTGCGGTCTCTGAAGAGAACACACGTTTCAATTACACTGGTTGTTGTTAGTAAAAAGAACACACATGCAATGACACTAGTGGATCCATGTGTGGTCTCTTAAGAGAACACACATGCAATGACTCAGTTTGTTGTTAGTAAAAAGAGCACACATGCAATGACACTGGTGGATCAAGAGGTGGAATGTGAAAAGAACACACATGCAATGACACTTCTGGATCTATATGTGGTATGTGAAAAGAACACACATGCAATGACTCTGGTTGTTATTAGTAAAAAAACACATGCAATGACATTGGTGGATCCATAGGTGGATTGTGAAAAGAGCACACATGCAATGACACTGGTGGATCCATACGTGGTATGTGAAAAGAACACACATGCAATGACTCTAGTTGTTGTTAGTAAAAAGAACACACATGCAATGACACTAGTCGATCCATGTGTAGTCTCTGAAGAGAACACACATTTCTGTGACACTGGTGGATCCATATAAGGTATGTGAAAAGAACACACATGAAATGACTCTAGTTGTTGTTAGTAAAAAGAACACACATGCAATGACACTGGTGGATGCATGTGTGGTCTCTGAAGAGAACACACATGAAATGACACTAGTGGATCCATGTGTGGTCTCTCAACAGAACACACATTTCAATGACACTTGTGGATCCATGTGTGGTCTCTCAAGAGAACACACATTTCAATGACTCTAGTTGTTGTTAGTAAAAAGAACACACATGCAATGACACTGGTGGATCCATGTGTGGTCTCTGAAGAGAACACACATGCAATGACTCTGGTTGTTGTTAGTAAAAAGAGCAGACATGCAATGACACTGGTCGATCCATAGGTGGATTGTGAAAAGAGCACACATCCAATGACACTGGTGGATCCATATGTGGTATGTGAAAAGAACACATATGCAATGACTCCAGTTGTTATTAGTAAAAAGAACACACATGCACTGACACTGGTGGATCCAGGTGTGTTCTCTTTAGAGACCACACATGCAATGACACTGGTGGATCCATGTGTGGTCTCTGAAGAGAACACACATTTCAATGACTCTGGTTGCTGTTAGTGAAAAGAACACACATGCAATGACACTGGTGGATCCATGTGTGGTATGTGAAAAGAACACACATGCAATGACTCCAGTTGTTGTTAGTAAAAAGAACACACATGCAATGACACTGGTGGATCCATAGGTGGATTGTGAAAAGAGCACACACATGCAATGACACTGGTGGATCCATGTGCGGTCTCTGAAGAGAACACACATTTCAATGACACTGGTTGTTGTTAGTAAAAAGAACACACATGCAATGACACTATTGGATCCATGTGTGGTCTCTTAAGACAACACACATGCAATGACTCTGGTTGTTGTTAGTAAAAAGAGCACACATGCAATGACACTGGTGGATCAAGAGGTGGATTGTGAAAAGAACACACATGCAATGATACTGGTGGATCTATATGTGGTATGTGAAAAGAACACACATGCAATGACTCTAGTTGTTATTAGTAAAAAAAACACATGCAATGACACTGGTGGATCCATAGGTGGATTGTGAAAAGAGCACACATGCAATGACACTAGTGGATCCATATGTGGTATGTGAAAAGAACACAAGTGCAATGACTCCAGTTGTTGTTAGTAAAAAGTACACACATGCAATGACACTAGTGGATCCATGTGTGGTCTCTGAAGAGAACACACATTTCAATGACACTGGTGGATCCATATATGGTATGTGAAAAGAACACACATGAAATGACTCTAGTTGTTGTTAGTAAAAAGAACACGTATGCAATGACACTGGTTGTTGTTAGTAAAAAGAGAACACATGTAATTACACTGGTGGATCCATGTGTGGTATCTTAAGAGACCACACATGCAATGACACTGGTGGATCCATATGTGTTCTCTAAAGAGAACACACATTTCAATGACTCTGGTTGTTGTTAGTAAAACGAACACACATGCAATGACACTGGTGGATCCATGTGTGGTCTCTGAAGAGAACACACATGCAATGACTCTGGTTGTTGTTAGTAAAAGGAGCACACATGCAATGACACTTGTGGATCCGTAGGTGGATTGTGAAAAGAACACACATGCAATGACACTGGTGGATCGATATGTGGTATGTGAAAAGAACACACATGCAATGACACTGGTTGATCCATAGGTGGATTGTGAAAAGATCACACATGCAATGACACTGGTGGATCCATTTCTGGTATGTGAAAATAACACACATGCAATGACTCCAGTAGTTGTTAGTAAAAAGAACACACATGCAATGACACTGGTGGATCCTTGTGTGGTCTCTGAAGAGAACACACATGCAATGACTCTGGTTGTTGTTAGTAAAAAGAGCACACATGCAATGACACTGGTGGATCCATAGGTGGATTGTGAAAAGAACACACATGCAATGACACTGGTGGATCCATATGTGGTATGTGAAAAGAACACACATGCAATGACTCTGGTTATTGATAGTAAAAAGAACACACATGCAATGACACCGGTGGATCCATAGGTGGATTATGAAAAGAGCACACTTGCAATGACACTGGTGGATCCATACGTGGTATGGGAAAAGAACACACATGCAATGACTCTAGTTGTTGTTAGTAAAAAGAACACACATGCAATGAAACTGGTGGATCCATGTGTGGTCTCTTCAGAGACCACACATGCAATGACACTGGTAGATCCATGTGTGGTCTCTGAAGAGAACACACATTTCAATGACTCTAGTTGTTGTTAGTAGAAAGAACACACATGTCAATGACTCTGGTTGTTGTTAGTAAAAACAACACACATGCAATTACACTAGTGGATCCATGTGTGGTCTCTAAAGAGAACACACATGCAATGATTCTGGTTGTTGTTAGTATAAGGAGCACACATGCAATGACACTGGTGGATCCATGTGCGGTCTCTGAAGAGAACACACGTTTCAATGACACTGGTTGTTGTTAGTAAAAAGAACACACATGCAATGACACTAGTGGATCCATGTGTGGTCTCTTAAGATAACACACATGCAATGACTCAGTTTGTTGTTAGTAAAAAGAGCACACATGCAATGACAATGGTGGATCAAGAGGTGGAATGTGAAAAGAACACACATGCAATGACACTTGTGGATCTATATGTGGTATGTGAAAAGAACACACATGCAATGACTCGGGTTGTTATTAGTAAAAAAACACATGCAATGACATTGGTGGATCCATAGGTGGATTGTGAAAAGAGCACACATGCAATGACACTGGTGGATCCATACGTGGTATGTGAAAAGAACACACATGCAATGACTCTAGTTGTTGTTAGTAAAAAGAACACACATGCAATGACACTAGTCGATCCATGTGTAGTCTCTGAAGAGAACACACATTTCTGTGACACTGGTGGATCCATATAAGGTATGTGAAAAGAACACACATGAAATGACTCTAGTTGTTGTTAGTAAAAAGAACACACATGCAATGACACTGGTGGATGCATGTGTGATCTCTGAAGAGAACACACATGCAATGACACTAGTGGATCCATGTGTGGTCTCTCAACAGAACACACATTTCAATGACACTTGTGGATCCATGTGTGGTCTCTCAAGAGAACACACATTTCAATGACTCTAGTTGTTGTTAGTAAAAAGAACACACATGCAATGACACTGGTGGATCCATGTGTGGTCTCTGAAGAGAACACACATGCAATGATTCTGGTTGTTGTTAGTAAACGGAGCACACATGCAATGACACTTGTGGATCCGTAGGTGGATTGTGAAAAGAACACACATGCAATGACACTGGTGGATCCATATGTGGTATGTGAAAAGAACACACATGCAATGACTCTGCTTGTTGTTAGTAAAAAGAACACACATGCACTGACACTGGTGGATCCAGGTGTGTTCTCTTTAGAGACCACACATGCAATGACACTGGTGGATCCATGTGTGGTCTCTGAAGAGAACACACATTTCAATGACTCTGGTTGCTGTTAGTGAAAAGAACACACATGCAACGACACTGGTGGATCCATGTGTGGTATGTGAAAAGAACACACATGCAATGACTCCAGTTGTTGTTAGTAAAAAGAACACACATGCAATGACACTGGTGGATCCATAGGTGGATTGTGAAAAGAGCACACACATGCAATGACACTGGTGGATCCATGTGCGGTCTCTGAAGAGAACACACATTTCAATGACACTGGTTGTTGTTAGTAAAAAGAACACACATGCAATGACACTATTGGATCCATGTGTGGTCTCTTAAGACAACACACATGCAATGACTCTGGTTGTTGTTAGTAAAAAGAGCACACATGCAATGACACTGGTGGATCAAGAGGTGGATTGTGAAAAGAACACACATGCAATGATACTGGTGGATCTATATGTGGTATGTGAAAAGAACACACATGCAATGACTCTAGTTGTTATTAGTAAAAAAACACATGCAATGACACTGGTGGATCCATAGGTGGATTGTGAAAAGAGCACACATGCAATGACACTAGTGGATCCATATGTGGTATGTGAAAAGAACACAAGTGCAATGACTCCAGTTGTTGTTAGTAAAAAGTACACACATGCAATGACACTAGTGGATCCATGTGTGGTCTCTGAAGAGAACACACATTTCAA